>CM067300.1:9266680-9666504 GCA_034231615.1 Meghimatium bilineatum
ACTATCGTCTGTAATTTGTTAAATGTCTGCCGGTTAATTCTTTTGTCATAATGCCATTATTTTTACTGTTTATTCCCTGTTTGTCTTGTATTTTCTTGAAAAAGATCTTACGGTTGAAACAGTTTTGTATATTGTTATTTGTATTTTTTGCACCCACACCCTATAGTCTGATACTCTGTGCGTTCATTGTAATGTGGATGGATGGAGCGTTTTACGTACGAACTCTCATCTGCTCAGACGGAAAGGTGCCAGATAAACACCCTACTCCCAACAAGAGGATTTAATAAAACAGAGTTAGATTACAGACTCAAAAGGTGATCAAGAAAAAATGGATAGATAAAATCAAAGACATTTAATAGAGTATTTGCTAGATAGAGAATTAAAGCTCCTTTACACTGAAGCAAAGTCCTTTCAAAGAGAAAAAAACATGGATGTAACACGACTGTGAGCACGGCCTTGGAGAAAAAAACTAAAGCTACAATCACAGCAGTGTTACAACAGACGTTTTAGAAATAACTCCAGATCACCCTGTAAGAACCTCCAGATAACCCCAGACTATATAATTCAATATAAATAAGTGCATGGCAGTAGGTAAAATACCTAAATTAAATTTAAAAAATTTTTAAAAGATCATTTGATCATTTTCGTGTGAAATGTCACCGTCTCATAGCTTTTTTGTTGTTTTTTTTGAAAATCGGGAGAATTTGCAAATTATTATTTCCTGATAAAAACCCAATTAAAGCAAATTTTGTAAAAATAAATAATGTTTAAGCAACCCCAGCACGCCAAACAAATACGAAAACCCCAAGATCACGTAAAAAAAGCCGCAGCTGTGGCAAATTTCTCCCACATGCGATTACGTTCACTATGGCGAGACTATGTGCCGCTTCTCGTTATTATTAATACAAACTACAAACTAGAAAACTAAAAACATTACAAAGCAAGTGGCGACGATGAGATTAGTGGTGAGATATTGAAGACAGCTTGTGATAAAAATCTTTTTTTTTAAAGAATTCTTGCTATTATAAATGAGGTACGGAGGAACGAAAAACCGCCTCAACAATGGGACGACGGAGGTCATAGTAAAAGTATCAAAGAAAGATATATATCTGCTAGTAACAAGTAGGAGAAGAAATTGAAATTTGAAAATAAATGTCTTAGAAGACTCTGAAATATTGGTTTGGAAGAATTCAAGTCAAACATGCAAGTAAGAGAAGACATCAAACAGCAATATATCTCTACAACAATAAGAAGAGAACGATGGACTTATATCAGACATGACTTAAAATGAATGAAAACAGATTGCGACTTCAAGCATTAAAATGGGTACCAGATGGAAAAAGAAAAAGAGGAAGACTAAGAAAGACTCTTCGCAGACGAACAATCAAAGAGGGTATAACTATGGGTCTCAACAACATACAAAAATTACTAATACGGATGTTCTATGTTTGTGTTACTGAGGATACATCAGTGATTGTACGGGATGTTCGTTGTTGTTGTAATAGTTTTTTCCTTGTCTCGAATGGTCCGTTCTCAATGACTTGAGTACCCAGTTTAAATATCCTGAAAAAATTTCTTGTTGTCTTTTTTTGGGGGGGGGGGGCATGTTGTTAGTCATGTACGGAAAAACTCGTTTACTCCAGTTGCAAGACGATTCAGTGCCGCTATTACCGGTCTCGTTCAATTCCCGTTAGTCTCAAGAATGTTTAATTTATCCTCTTGCTTCCTACTTGACTTAACCTGTATAAGAATTACACACAATAGCATCTATCTATCTATCTATCTATCTATCTATCTATCTATCTATCTATCTATCTATCTATCTATCTATCTATCTATCTATCTATCTATCTATCTATCTATCTATCTATCTATCTATCTATCTATCTCTATCTATCTATCTATCTATCTATCTATCTATCTATCTATCTATCTATCTATCTATCTATCTATCTATATATCTATCTATCTATCTATCTATCTATCTATCTATCTTATCTATCTATCTATCTATCTACCTATATATATATATATATATCTTTCTATCTATCTATCTATCTTTCTGTCTGTCTATTTATACTGTGTCTTGCTATATGCATATATATATATTATAAGAATTACACACAATAGCATCACATCGTTCGAACTGGAGAGCTATGGTTCTGCTCTATGCACCGTGTTCAGTGCTGAAGAAACATAGACAGAAAAATAGATAGATAAATATATAGATAAATAGATAGATAAATAAAAGTGTGTTTCAAAATACTTGTTACTGTTTACAAATCTACTATATTTCAACCATTTGACTTTACGTCATAGAATATCGCTAAGAGATAGGGTGAGGAATGAGGACATCCGACAAAATCCGGCACCACCCCAATCTTATAATACATCAAGAGACAACAGATCAAATGGTTTGCACACATCAGTAGACTACCATCAGACAGCATACCACAACAAGCTATGTTACACAGATACAGCATAGGCAGACCTAGAGGCCGACCACGAAAACGATGGACCACTGAAATAAAAGAGGCGACAAATTCCACAATATACGCAGCACAAAGAGGGCCGTCTCCATAAGACGCTTCTACCTCTGACGCCGAAAGACAACAAAGGGTTTCAGCGAATAGATAGATAGATAGATAGACTAAATTTCATGAAATATAATGGACTGTTTATTAGTGCCAATTACACCAGACACAATTATTTTTCAGCTACAATTATCAATATGTTTTCAAACTGCCTTTTATAAACTATATATTCATGTGTTATTTGCTAATGATAAAACTAGCCTTCATGGTGACTTATTTGACTAGCCATATGACTTCCATTAGGTACGATGATCTCAGAGGCAGGTCAGACGAAGACCTTATGGACCTGGCAATGTTGTTCAACAAGAGCTTAGTGAATGACACAGAAGAAGAAGACTGGTTGCATAGTTACTTGATCCCACTACCCAAGCCTGGAAAATTATGCTAAGATAAAGGGTTTCAGACTCATAACCATGAAGAATACGATCGGAAAGTTATTAGAAATGATTGTTGCGTGGAAATTGTCTCTACATCTAGACAAGAATAGCAGACTGTCATCAACATTGGGAGGCTATCGTCCAGACGAGCAGACTTGGCACAACGCCGCGGTGTTCGCGTAGAACGTTTTCGAAGGTTTTGACGAACGAATGGAGACGTGCGCTGCTGCAATAGGCATGGAGGATGCTTAAAACAGAGTGCCCTTGGATTTCTTGATGACCATAATGCTGCAACTCCAAGTAAGTCCATTTGTTGTCAGGTGGATTGTCTCTGCACTTTTTCAGTGACAGTTTGTTCTTAAGTGCGGAATACAACAAAGGTCACCTCTGTCCCCAGTGCTACTTAATGTGTATACAGTTCAAATTACAAGCTGTCAGATTGCAGGACCAGGGAGAACCAAACCGTATGCTGATGACATCTTGGTATATAGGCAGGGCAGAGATAGAGAAACGATCGCCAGGAATTTGCAGACTGGGGGGGGGCCTTGATCGTATAGGAGAATGGTGCAGTAATTCTGGAGCTTTTGTTAATCAATCAAAGGCATCGATAACATGGTTTTCCCTAAATAATCACAGAGTAAACACGTCCACGCCATCGGTTACTTTAAGAGGGGATGTCATCAAGAGAACCAGCACAATGAAGTACTTAGGGGTTATGTTGGACCGAAGTCTGAGTTTCAAAGATCATGTTGATCACATCATTGTAAAGGCTTATAAAGGTCTTGCGGCGATGAAGATTATGGCTGCTGCTCAATGTAAACAGAGGCTTCTATTTCTGCTGTATCATAGATTGGTGGTGGCGGTGGTAGAGTACGCACTAGCAATTCTTACACTGAGTCAGACTCAAACACAAAGATTTGATAGATTCCAGAATGAGACAATGCGAATCATTTTGGGGTCTACGAGAGATTCGTCGGCGCGGGCTATGCGATATCTACTTGATTGCCCAACTGCAGAGCAAAGAATACAAATGTGCAGGGCGCGGGACTACCTACAAATCACAGCTTATAAAGAGCACCCTCTACACCCAGATATTATCAAAGTGAAAGACAGTCGACTTAGAGAGGAAAGTCTTGGATCGGGCGAGCAGAGGACGTTATACAGATCGTGTGCAGATTAAAGGATGTACTACCTGGTGCCGAATGAAAATATGTTCGTTCTTCCCGTCTTTCATAAACTTCTATATCTCTCCGTATCCCAGTTGTGTCTAATTCACATACAAATGTTAGGTTCCATCTAATTGCTCCACTAATAAGGTGTAAGGCATTGTTCTGCACTCTGTCTATAGATTCTACATTTGTCTTAAAACATAATGTAAGGAGAGCACTATTGTAATTGTAAAGTAGTATTTATGTAACCAGTATATAATTCTCTCTTAATGTTCTTCTCTTGGCACTTACATGTGTATCCAGCATCAGACTTATTTCCCTTGCTACTTTATGACTCTTGATATAAGAAGTATAAATAGTTTTCTAGCAGATTATTTTCAGCGTCTATACTTGACTGTACTCGTGCTTCTATAATTGACTGTACTCGTGCTACTATACTTGACTGTACTCGTGCTACTATACTTGACTGTACTCGTGCTACTATACTTGACTGTACTTGTGCTATTTTCTCAGATTTTCAGCGTCTATACTTGACTGTACTCGTGCTGTCTTCTCAGATCTCCATTTAGCTGCAATTCCACATTCTCATATCTCTTTCATATTAAGTCATTAGCTTGTGTTATAAAGCACGTTTCACCAGCTTTTCACAAGTTTAAAATGATGTATCTCAGCAAATATATAACACATACATTGATATTGTGTATGTGTTGAAATGTTATAGACCGTATGAACTATTCCTTTCATTAACATACAGTCAGTCATTGGTTTCAATTTTCGTTTATATGCGATGTAGATGACAATTCTAAGTGTGAGCACACAACACATAAATAAAAATGTGGGTATTTACTGTCAATTATAAGACATCATTTACACATTACATGTTTATAATACAATTGACGTGATTTACGCGTGAATTGGCATGATTCTGTACTCTCGAACACAAGACAGACGATTTTTAAAGGTTGTATTTTGGTGTCACGTTCAAATTCTCCGCCAGAAGCATCTCAACATAAAGTGTGTAGTTAGTAGGAAATGTGAGTCTGCGAGTAATGTTTATGACATTAGAGCAGATCAAAAATAAGATTTTAAAGTATTTCTGCAATGAAACTACACGAGGGAAACTAGATCATTCTATTTCAAACCCAGAGTAAATTATATTTCAGAAAACAGGATTATTTATGCCTTAGCGATAGGTAATTAACATTGAACAGTTGGATAGCAAAACCTGATATGTCCAATTCAAGTTGTTTACACACGAAAATTAGGCCAAGATTAGCGGATAATTTTGACAAAGAAAGTATTCGAAGAGAAATTTGCAATATTTGTTACAATAATGAGGCAGTGACTTTAAGGAAGACGATGGACTGACGACATGAAAGATAACAGGAGTATGTCGTTGGAAAATGCAGGCCGCATGGCCCAGGACAGAGAAGGATTCATTTGGAAGACAACGTTGTGGAGAGAATACGTCACATGACAAGGCAGATAGTCAACGATTGTGATAAAAGATACTAAGGATAGAAATCTCTGGAGGTGATCCATGATCACTTACAGCAGCCAACGCAGCAATTGATGATGATGATGCGTACATGATCATCAAACTAACCATCATCACTGGAAGCGCAATCTTCTATCAACTCAATAATTAGGAGATCTACTCTTCATTGTACAACTCCTCGCATTTCTTTCCAAGAAGACTTTATCAAAGTTGACAACCTCGTTATCTGAATGCACTCGTTTCCTCCAGATAATGTCCCAACTGTTAACACCTTACCTTATGCCTCCGTCATCTTGATTCGCGGATATCAACATCTTCAAAGACTTTTATTACAAGGCATAAAATAATAACAACATCAGCTACCGACGCACCAACTTACCCGTGTGAACGTGAAATTCCTTCACTTGTAAATTTCAGAAGGAAGTAGAGAAATTAGTACAACCTTGAAACATCACTAAATTTTCGCTGAGATAACAACAACGTACCTAATATACATTATCTTTGATTACTTTTTTAAAATGGAAGCAATAATGCTTTCCTAAATGGTCAGATATTTTGAATACTTTTTTTTTTAGTTCAACTCTAATGAATGTGTTTCATGTTAAGTCCTGGCCCATTAACAACATGTGGGAATGCTTCATTACGTTTATTCAGCAATTCATAACCTTTCAAAGCACATTTTGTTCATTTTGGCAAATATTTACTTTTTGATGTTTTTTTTATTTACTTTGAAATCTGTGTGTAATTTTGTTTCGCATAATTATATCTTATTATAATGCCTGAAACATTACTTTAGTTTAAATCACGTAATCATGGAATCATGTTATCGTGGAATGGTGGAATTGTGAAATCATGGAATTGTGGAATTATGCAATTGTGGAATTATGAAATTGTGAAATTATGGAATTGTGGAATTATGAAATTGTAAAATCATGGAATTGTGAAATCATGGAATTGTGAAATCATTGAATTGTGAAATCATGGAATTGTGAAATCATGGAATTGTGAAATCATGGAATTGTGGAATTTTGAAATCATAGAATCGTGAAAGCATGTATTCATGCAATCGTGGGATCGTGTTATCGTGAAGTCATGTAATCATTGATTCATGTAAGCGTGAAATCGTGGAATCATGCAATAGTAGAATCATGTAATCATGGAATAAAGTAATCATGGAATATGATGTCGTGGAATCATTGTATCGTGAAATCATTAAACCATATAATCATGAAATCGTGGAATTATATAATCATGGAATCATGTAATCGTGAAATCATGTAATCGTGAAATCATGTAATCGTGTAATCATGAAATCATGTAATCGTGAAATCATCCAGCGTGCACGATTTATTTTATCATAGAAGAATCATATCATGTCGTCCACAGAGATCGACGGTCGCTTGATAGGTAGCAATATTGTGACGTCTCAGAATGTTGGTAACTCCTTCAATCCATATTTTTCTTGGTCTTCGCCTACTTCTTGCTATTTCATGTTGTATACTCTTGCCACTTTTCAATAAGGGTCCATTCTAAAGATTAAATGGCCAAACCAAACCATATTCTTCTTTGTTTTTCAATATATTTGACCACAGCATTCAGCATTCATAGTGCAGCATTCGGGAGCCTTCTTTCCAACGTCTGGATCAGGCATGGTCTCAGTCTGACAACTAAGTTGGACGTGTACCGCGCAGTGGTTCTACCAACACTGCTTTATGATGCGTCATCCTGGATCGTGTCTATGCGAGACACGCTCGACAACTTAACTCTTTTCATCTTTGGTGCCTACGAAACCTCATGGGAGTACGTTGGCAGGATCGTGTACCAGATACGGAAATTCTTCAGAATTCCCATATGCAAAGCATCCATGCAATGCTTACTAGGTCCCAACTCCGCTGGACTGGCCACATCGTCCGTATGCCAGACAAACGCCTTCCAAAGAAATTATTCTATGAGGAGCTGTGCGAAGGTAAACGTTCAAGTGGAGGGCATAAAAAGCGCATCACGGATCACCTAAATAGCTCTCTCAAGCACTGCAGCATCGATCCTAGCTTCTGGGAGACTACAGCACTTGATCGCTCAGCCTGGGACACCCAGATTACTGCTGGCATCACGAAATTTGAAATAGAAAGAACACTGCGGGCAATCCACAGGCGCAAGAAGAGGAAGGACAAATCCGAAAATTCTCCTAACCCGAATCTTCAGCACTCCTGCATGCACTGCAATAGAAATTTCCGTCCACGAATCGGACTCACAGGCCACATTAGTTAATTATCAATTTTAATTATTATTTTTTTATTTTTATATTTTTTTTCAATCGCATTTAATGTTTTCCATGCCATGCTCATCTTCGCTTGCGAAGGAGGAACATCATCATCACCATCATCATCTGCAAATATAACACCCTTCTATAACTACAGACACGATCACGTATATTCTCATATTGAAACTTTTGTATAACCAAACCCGTTGTGAAGGTTGAGAGGGGGAAGGAGGGGTTGATTCAGGCCTCTCTCCGCCCGTCTCTTTAAGAAATCAGAACATGATTATTAGTACTAGGAATTTAACCAAATGATCCCACCCACTCTCCCTGCACACACATTCTTTTAGGCAAATCCATCTATCACTGTATACGTGTCTACTGCCCTTTGCATAACAGTGGTTCCTGAAATAAACAGGTATAAAAATAATGACATAAATATATGCCTGATAAATGACAGGACAAGACATTAATTTGCAGTACAGTTTCTGCTGAAATGGATAAAGTTTGGAAACTTGTCACAATTGTTGCATGTCACACAACTGTTCGGGAGAATGTCTTCACGACTTCCCACGCTGGTGGATAATTGCAACGCAAGATGGTGGCTTTCTATGTTGTTATTGTTGAAATGTAGGCATTTATTGTTTGTCTGCGGAAGTCTTATCGTTTTTTATTATTCGTGCATCACTGATCGTTCTCTTCCTCTCTCTCTCTCTCTCTCTCTCTCTCTCCTCCCATACGGTATGTCTATCTATATACCAATTCATCTATTGTACTCTCATCAATTTTCATCTTTCTCTAGACATGATCTTCTTAATCTGTTGTGTACAATTTATTCTGAAGATAGTTTCATGCTTGAGAAGTCATTCATCTTGTTCTTCAGATGTCATGGATTCGATCTCAGCTCGTGAACTCTTGTTTGATGGCATTTTGCAAATCCACCGGCGTTCATGAAGCAGACCAGTGTAAGTTGATGGAATACAGTCACTATTTTTCACAAAAATGATTGCTTCACGGTAAGATTTTATTTAGAAAGTGCCTTGCCCATTTTATCTAACCACCTCGCGGCTCTGTTATTAATTCCAAGATAATAAACATATTATTCCGCTTATAACAGAATAGCAGGAGATGCCATGGGATTGTTTAATAAACTGATGACTGCCGTAGACTTTTTCCTCTGGATATTCTGTAGGGATTTACTCCCTTGCCCTAAAGCATTCCGATGCTAGCCAGTTAAGTTAATAAATAAAACAGAAGACAAAAGTAAAAATAAATTGAGAAATAGAGTGACATTAATTTGTTCACAGGACAGGTTTTTAGCCCATCCCCCCAACTTTTCTTCGTCGCCACCTACGATACTCCTGGGAAGAAGGCAGTTGCCGTATTCTTTGCACCACGACATAGAAGTCCATGCCCCGATTGAATCCTGGAATTAACCGTCATCCTATAGCTTGCACCTGAACAAGAAGTCTATTTCACATTATGCCTTGTTCACACGTACATTTACTCCATGGAACTTATACAGATGTACGTGATACTGCTAGTGTCATCTTTGCAGGAGACTATCGCTTTGTTGAGAAAACGGAATATATATGGGGAACACGAGTACAATGAAGTCAATCTTCGACGCTTTTTGAGCAAAAAACTTTTTTTTTAAATGTTCGGTATTTCAAATTTCATTTTATTTGCGCCAAAGGGTCAACACATCCATCGTATGGGGTACTTTTATTGCAGTACAACTTTGGCACAAACATAATCATATACGCCATTGAAGTGCATCTTCTTATTATTCTTCTTCTTCTGTGTTCGCTCTCTTATAACCACAACGAATAAATCGTGTGATTTCCGCCGGGGAGCGTGAAGTACGTTGTACAGCTAGTTCCACAGTTGTACTGTGTTGAACTGTGAGAACGCAAGTTAGTGAGACCTAAGATTAAACCGCCCCAATGGGGGAGTAAAGAGACAAAGGGAATATGATTACTAAAAAAACAAGGGATCAAGGATTGGCAACGCAAGAGAAAACAGACATACATCACACTCAGTGATAAACGGGAAGCATAGAGTGCAATGAAGAAGACAATTGAGGCTTTACAACAAATTCCAGAAGAAGCAAAGAAAATGTGTTGGAAAACATTTACTGAGGAGGTCACGGCAAACACAGCATTAAAAAAGTTCTAGAAGCTACATAGGTCAATAAAGCGGAGAACAGAAACGAAACCCAACACAAGCGTGAGGAATGACACAGGGCAGACACTGACATCAGATGAGATGAAAGGCAAAGCCTTCTTTGATATTTATTTTCAACAAACTAATCAAGGTGACTTAAATCAACACAATGAAATGCTGCGTACACTGACACCGTGACAGATATCAGGGAAAAAGAAGACAAAGCTTGCAGAAGAAGTGCAACTATCTATTAAGAAGACATCTGATGGCGCTCCAGGCCCGGATGGAATCCGGTACATCTTACTCAAGGACATTGAGGAGAATATGCTAGTTAAGATGACAGACAATTATAATGCGAGTCTGAGAACAGGAGTAGTACCAGAGGAATGGCTACATAGTTATCTTATACTCTTTCCAATACCAGGCAAAGATTCTACGGACATAAAAGGTTATTGCATCATCACACTGCAGAATGTGTATGGTAAGATTCTGGAACGAATTGTGGCTAGACGCATAACCAGAGAACTAGAGATCAAAGGCGTTGTCTCAAATAACCTAGGTTCATACAGACCTAGGCGAGACACGGTCACAAATGCAGCAGTTCTTGCACATGAGGTTCAATAAGGTTTTCATAATAGAGAATCTCTAGTTGCAGATATAAACCTAGAAGAGGCGTACAATACAGTTAGTTACATTCATCTTGTCGACATGCTAAGGGAACACGATATCCATCACTGAATCATACACTGGACAGCAAATGTGCTAATCTGTAGAAAAGTTGCACTGAGGTGCGGATCCTGGACGTCTGAGATCAGAACAATAGCACCTGGTCTGCCACAAGGATCTCCTATGTCCCCAGTACTGTTTAATGTGTGTACATTGAGACTTGCTCAATTGCAAACCTCGAGCAATTATATAGTTCTGACATACGCTGATGATATCCTACTATACAACATGGGCAGGAACAGAACAGATATCGCTGACAGTGTACAGTGTGGACTAAATCAATTGTCGATATGGTGCAGAGCATACAACGATGTGATCAATCCCTCGAAAGCAAAGGTCGTCTGATACTCTTTAAATAATAATCTTGTCAGTACAACACTGCCAGCTGTCGGTTGCATGGACTCATTCATTGAAAAAAGAACAGGACCTTAAATATCTTGGGATAATCTTTGATAGAAGTATCTCATTCACAAATATAATTCAGAAGGCTAAAATGATTAGTGTTATCAAGGTTATGGCGACCATCGACATGCAGCAATGGATAATGTTTCTGCTTATACAAGTGATTGTGCTATCTGTCATAGATTATAGTCTCGACCTACTAACACTGTCACAGATACATGTCGATAGATTGGAAAAGCCCAAAATGAGGCAATGAGACCGGTACTGGGGTGTACTAGAGATACACCCATCTCTGCTATGAGATTTCCGCTTGATCTCCCCAGCATTAGAGTGCGACATCAGGTAGCACAAGTTAGGTCTTACCTTAAAGTGACAGAATAGAACGACCATCCATTACACCATCGTCTAGATGAATGAAAGAGAAAACGAATCAAACGTGGCAGATCATTAATGGCTGAGGCTGAAGACACACACGAAGAGTATGTGCATTGGAAGAAATAGGAAAGGGGCAGTGAATGAGTGGAGGTAAACACTGAGAAGAAATCACTGACTAACGTAATAATACAACTAGATAATGGGTGTCGAAAATGAACGGGTGTCATGGTTCAAGTTACATTGCATGAACTCGGCCAGATACACATGAAACCACAAGATATAATTATGTACACCGATAGTTCAGTTAACAGAAACACAAATAAAAGCGGCTGGGGTTTTTTTGCTTACAGAAACGGCGTGAAGCTGGATGAGAAATCGTCAGCATATTCTACTGTCACATCGAGCATGAGGATGGAGATAGAGGATGTTACAGCAGCACTTAATTGGTTGATAACTGATACATCAATACACTCGGTAAAACTCACTGATTCTTAAAGCATGCTGCGCAAGATGGAAAGGTTCATGCTGAGAAAAGAATGGTGGGACTTATTGAACAACTCAATTGTCCAGAACATCAAATGGATATACTGCCCTGGTCATGCTGGGGTCAGAAGAAATGAGAAAGTCGACTTATTTATTAGTAGGCAATGCGACGATAGACGGCACGTTGCTGAGAAGAGATAAAGCAGACTTGATTAATGCAGTAATAAATTCAATTCAAGATGAAGATGATGTCAATGAGACTGAGAAAGTACACATACAGAGAATGTTAAAAATCAGAGCATCTAGAGGTGAGGGAAGAAAAAATAAGTCTTTTGGAAGGCCACGGAGATCACATAATATCAACACCTGACCAGAACTCTGCGTCTATATACACTGGGGTGACTTCTGGAACGGAGGATGGAGCACTTATGTGAATGTCCCAAGTGCTGTGAAGCTAGTTTCTAATGAAGAATCAACAAACATGTGTTATTTGAACCTCGATTGGCTCACTTTGTGGCCCGGACATCCAAGGCCCAGTACATCCGTTGTGTCATGCCTTTAATTCGAGTAGTGGACTTTTCTAGCCTGAGATAGCGTGCCTATCTGTCGACGAGCGCGCGGGTGTGTAATGACTCTTCGCTGAGACTATTGTTGTTCACGTCTATCAATTACGAGGTTTCCCACAGTCAGTGAATTTGCCTCGTGTAATTAAACGTTCTGTGCCTGTGCCCATCGAGTACTGAACCTTTTCTCTTCTGCGAGTTTGGTTCCCGGTAAGGAAGAACTCGACAGAAAAGTTGGACCCGGATTATTACGTCTTCTAGCCGAGGTGTCGTTCACCGACTTCGTGAACCCGTCGTCCACATCCAAGTCTCACCACGCGTTTGGGAGCAAGACGTGTTCTCGAGCTGAACGATCTTGTTCCATGTGTGTCAGAGCCCATCGGGAACTGAACCTTTTCTCTCTGCGAGCATGTTTCCGGTATCGGTATTAGATTTGGGTCAGGGCTGCTTTCTTTACAGGGCGCCCACAACTGGGTTTGGGTCTCTTCCCGTAAGGAGCACCTGTAACTAAAAGCTTGTCTCGAGCTAACAGGTCTTTTAGTTACAATTTCCTTGGAACGTTTTCCTTTCCTTTTCTATTTGCACTTGACGCTGCCCTCTAGCTCTGTGCTGCCCTTTCATTGTACTCAGTATGTTGTATTTTCGTCTCTCACCATGGATCTTCTCCTGTCGTTTTCATTTGCCGACCCTCCAATGCTCGGATTGGACTGACTAGCGCCACTGTCTGTCGACAGTGATGTCAGTTGACGCAGTGATGTCGGAGTCTCTTTTGCAGTCTTTCCATCTGCTGTCTCCACATTTGCTGCCTCCATCTTTCTATTTGCTGCCTCCACATTCACGGACAAAAAGAATTTTCTATCCACAAAATAATTATCCAGAATTAGCACGAGCAGCTGTATTTCTGTTTTCAGGGTGCATCACGAGGAGGTACTTTCGGGATCTTGGTTATCTGCTAACCATGTGTCAGCCAACAGCAGTGCGGAACTTTTTACATTACATTGAAGTGATGTATATAGCTGCAAACAGTGTTATTATCATGAATAATGACATTGATTATTTTTTTTCAAGACGGATATGGCAGTACATCAAGAGTTCATACTTTACCCAGTACTTTTCACATGTATTTTGAATATATAATGCAGGAGACGGTATGTGATCTCCAGACATCAATAACTATTGGTGGTAGACTACAGTGTAACGCGTTATGCTGATCATATTGATATCTTGGCTGGTTCCGAATATGAAATCCAGTAACTCACTTCAAAGTTGGAAGAAGTTAGTCGGAAATACGGCATAGAAATTAAAATTGATAAAATATTGGTGACTAGTGAAACCACGATCACACAAATATCCGGTTAAACGGTCATAAATTTGAAGAAGTTACCACCTTCAAATATCTCGTGTCGCAAATATTTGATGATAGTAACTCGGGAAATGAGATTAAGCTAGGACTTGAGATGGCGATGGATGCCATGGCAAGGTTGAATGTGTTTTGGAAAAGTAAGATCAGTATTACAACTAAGAACAATGTATTCAGATCGCTAGAGCAAAGTATACTTGTTTAGGGATGTGAACACTCAATGCAGACACAAAAAGAATTCAGTCTTTTAAACACAAATAATACAGACTTTTAAACACAAATAATACAGACTTTTGTTAAGAATTAGCTATATAAAACACAAGACATATCTATATGTCCGATAACAAATAAACAAACGTGTAATTTATCAAGATCTACTTTTACCAGTTTTGAAACGACATAAACTTGTTTGGTTTGGGCACGTAACTTGACACGACTCGCTTTTAGAAATTCTTTTGCAAGGAAAAGTCGAGGTTGGAAGAAGATTTCTTTCTTTCCTTATCGTTTCGCTGTATACCTTACAGCGTCAGTGACAGAAGAGTTCTCTGGAGATGGCTTTTTTGTGTGCTTCACATTTGTTTGTTTTCGTTGACTATTATTTCTGTAATCCATGTTTTACATATTCTGCCCCTGTCTTTGTATCCATCGTGTCTGTATTCGTCAAGGAGGAGATGACAGAGAAAAGTCTAGATTGATAACATCAAGGAATTGTCTGGGCGTGATTTGTCTACACTCCGCAAATGACTGAGGATAGAGTTGTTTGGAGGGCATTTTGTGCCGATGTATCAAGTGTGGCACCCATACGACCCTGACGTAACGGAATATGGGTCTTATTATTATTATTCTAAAACCCATAGTTCAAAGCTGTGCTTATCTATCCGTTGTTACTTTCATCATGGAATAACTTGTATTATGTACCCTGGCTTAAAATCTCACAATCTTAAAATCTCTTTGGTATTTTTTGGTATAACATTTTTTTTATTGTCCAATAGTTGTCCTCTGGTGTTATAGTTTAAGGTTTCCCAGAGAATATCTATCCACTCTGTCGAAGAGCGATAGAACATAACCAAGAGTTATCTCTGGCTTTCGTGGACCAAGAGACAGGTTTTGACATAATGGATAGAGCACAACTATAGAAAACACTACAGACATATGGATTTCCCCAACATCTGATAAGCCTATTTCATAGCATATACGCCAATAGTAAATGCTGAGTAAGAACTAGCACAGGTACATCGGATTATTTTCAAATTCACTCAGGTGTGAGACAGGGGTGTGTACTATCCCCCTATTGTTCATAATATACATAGATCACATCTGCAAAGTAGCAAATACAACAAAAGGAAACAATCTTAAGGATAACTTACACGAACTACTATTTGCAGATAACCAAACACTAGTGGCATCTTCAGAAGAGAAACTACAAAGACAAATAGATAGATTACATCAAACATGACAAACCGTGAACATGACAATAAATAAAGAAAAGACCGAAGTAATTATGATAGGAAGAAGACACTACAGACTTAAACAATTGACATAATTCACATACCTAGGAAGCATCCAGCCAAAAGGCGCACAGATAATCAGGATGCCACGCACAAAACACAATGGAAAGTGAGTTTTATTAAGGAGACAGAATTACAGATATAGACATGTTTCAAGTGAACGAAAAAAGAAGAAGAACATACCTAGGAAGTAATATAACAACAGACGGCAAGATCAGCACAGAAATACACAATAGATGTAGTAAAGCATGCCAAGTCCTAGAGCAGATGACACCAATCTTCAGAAACAAAAATTTAGATTTAAATATCAAAATAACACTATTCAAAACAATTGTGTACCAACGATGTACTACCAAAGCCAAACATGAACAACGACAACACAAGACAAACGTAAACTTGTAACAACTGAAGTGGCATGCTTATGCAGAATCCTAGAAATATCGCTAAGAGACAGAGCGAAGAATGGGGACATTCGACAAAAAACTGCACCACCCAACTCTTGGAATATATTAAGAGACAACAAATCAAATGGTTTGCACACATCTGCAGACTACCATCAGACAGCATACCACAGCGAGCTATGTTAGACAGATACAGTGAAGGCAGGCCTAGAGGCCGACCACGAAAACAATGGACCACTGACATAAAAGAAGCCATATATTCCACAATAAACTCAGCACACAAGAGAGCGGTCTCCAGAAAACTCTTCTACCTCTGGTGCTGAAAGGCAACAAAGGGTTTAGTGAATACATAGACTCTGTGCAAATCCTTTTCCTGGTCTACAAAATTCTGTGAATATGTCTTGATTGTATTCGATTATCACTTAGTTGTCTCCGTCTCAAAAGTTCATCTGTACAGCTTGCCACTCTACTCCTCCTTCGTCCATTCTTGCTCTTTTATCCTTATTCTCTTACCCTCATGTTCTCTTTCCCGCTCCCTTAACTCCTACAAATTATCTCTTCAAATTCAGTTCGTGTTCTTTATAAGTTTCGTCAACATTTTTTACTTCCTCCCCTACTTGTCAATAAACTGCCAAGAAATCAGGAACACTCTACCCTCCCCTCCCCACACACACGCTAAATTATGTTTACAAATTTTTTTAACTCTCAAGATATACATTTTTCAACCCTCAAGATATACATTTTTTAACCCTCAAAATATATATTTTTTAACTGTAAAAGGAAAAACGTAAATTATTTATTTTCAGATTTTCGAAAAATGTTTCTAATGTCAAACAAAGGATATTTAAACAGTTTTGTTGACGTCAGCTTTTGTCAAATTCGTCCCCCCCCCCCTCCCCTTTTACCCGAATTGCCAGACTTTTTCCAGATCCTTCACCCCTCTCTCTCCCTAATTTTTGACGCAATTTATGAACAGTTCCATCTAACAAACCACCGCCGCTTCACAAATAGTACCCGATGTCAGCCAGTGCATGTTCGTCCACGAACAGTTGATGAATTAACCCCTCAAACTTTTTAACACTGACACACAAACAGTACCTAATTATCAGTGAGGCTGATAAAACCACACATGGTTGATCTGTGTTTCATCTCGTGTTTCAGACCGAAATCTAGTTCTCACCCTTCCTCTTTCCTTTCTTATTTACCCCACCGTTGCTCTTGTGGGCTATTTATTCCAAAGGTGGTCCCTGGAGGGGGTGCGTTATTTTCAAACAACAGAACGTTCGTGACAGCACCGACACTTGTTACGGGAGCTAACTCACGTAACCAGATAATCCAGGAATATTAGTTCCCGTTCAGGTTTATTTGTTTTAGCAACGTAAGCCATAAGTTCTTGTCAGACCTCCCGTTACGCAACAGAAATCAGCATTACTTTCGGAGTTGTCAGTAACAGCTGAACCACAACAACCACTCACGCATTGACGTCCTCCGTCATCATTATCTGTTTAGGATGTCAGTAATCCAAGATGATTAGATATCTAGGCTTCCTGGCGTCATTCTCTTTCGTTTCTCCCATTGTCGCATTTCTCTCTTTGTAACATTTATCTCATTATTCATTTCTCTCATCGTACCATTTCTCCCAATGTAAAATTCCCCTCACTGTAACATTTCTTTAACTATTCAATTCTCACATTATTACATTTCTTCTTTTTTTGCAAATATTTTATTATTGTAATATTTCTCTACTTGCAACATTTCTTTCATAATATATTTCTCCCATTGTAACATTTCTCTCATTTTAACATCTCCCGTATTACTCATTTCTCTCATTGTAACATCTCTCTCATTATTAATTTCTCTCATTGTAACATCTCTCTCATTATTAGTTTCTCTCATTGTAATATTTCTCTCAATGTAAAATTTCTTATTGTAACATTTATCGTATTGCAATGTTTCTCTTCTTATATCTTTCTTTTATTGTACCATTTCTCTCATTATAATATTTCTCCCATCATGTATTTTTCTCATAACCAATTATTATATCAAAGCATAATGTAGCTTCTATGGTGAGGTACGCTCATTTCAACCGCGAAAGTAAGTTCAGTTCGGTTATATGAGAGTTGTACAACAATCAAAACATAAGGAAAAAAGTAATAACCAACTGATCTCATTATTCATTACTCATTACTGATCTCATATATATTCATTACAACATTTTCTCATTACAACATTTTCTCATTACAACATTTCTCTAATTACAATATTTCTGTCAATACACATTTCCATCATTATTCATTTATCCTATTGCCTATCTCTGTCGTTACCTATTTCTCTCATTATTCATTTATCTCATTATTCATTTATCTCATTACCCAATTCTCGTTTTTTGTTTTCCCTTTTAATGCAATATTAATATGGTGAAAGAGGACATTTTATCAATGTAATCTTTCTTTTATTTTCGCGTTATACCCCTTTATGCATTGCATGCTCAGGAGTAAAAATTCTTGAGACTAACGGGAATTGAACCGTTCAACGGCACCAAATCGCCTAGCAACTATTGCACACGCGTTCTTCCGTACTTGACTAACCGCATCTCCAAAAAAAAATATGCGATTTTGTCAAGACATTCAAACCGTGCACTCGAAGTCACCGGAACGGACCAATGGAGACAAGGACTATTACAACAACAACAAACATCCCGTACAGGTATTGAAATATCCTCAGTAACAACAAACATATAACATTTATATCCGTATTAGTTATACATAGGCCGATAGGTCTTCTTGTAAACATGGATAACATATATATACAAAACAATTTTGCTTCGAATAATTGTTTATACAAGTAAATATAAGTAGGAAGCCAGAGGACAATTTTAATAATTCTTGAGACTAACGGGAATTGAACCAGTCCGTTCAACGGCACCAAATCGCCTAGCAACTATTGCACACGCGTTCTTCCATACTTGACTATCCGCATCTCCAAAAAAAAAAGAGATTTAAATATTATGTTATATGTTCACGTCAACTTTTGTAACCCCCCCCCCCCCACTCCCCTCGGGCTATTTTATGGACAGCTCCTTTCTATGGCGTTCATCAGCACTCAAAGCTATACTCTGTTCAGTCTAAATATGAAGTAGGTCAGTGTTTCTGTTTTGTTGTTGGACACCGAACGCATAAATGGAATGTTAAGTGCGCAACAATATAGTTCATTAGATCATAATAGTGTCATGTGACGTGTGTCATGTGACGTGTGTCATGTGACGTGTTCTTTCCAGAACGTTGTCTTTTCAATGAACTCTCTGAGCCACTCTCTGTCTTGAGCGATGCGGCTTGCATTTTCCAACGATTTATTTATGTTATCTTTAATGTCGTCAGTCCATCGTCTTCTTGGTCTGCCCTTTCTCCTCTATCCAGGTACTCTGTCCTCCATTACTTGTCTTTCTAAACAGTTGTGTCTCTTTAGATGACCTAACAGGTATAGTTTTCTTTTTGTTATTGTGTTTAGTAACCAACACTCTAGAATCTTCAATGTGTTTATAATATCTGAGTTTCTCTTTTTTCCTTCCATGATATTCTAATTATCTTTCTGTAGCATTTCATCTCAAAGGCGTTGATCTCCTTCGCCGCTGTTTTACTTAGGGTCCATGTTTCGCAGCCGTATGTTGCAACCGTAAAATAAAAGTTCTTAACATTAGGAATTTCGTTTCTATTTTGTTGTTTTTCCATATGTTTTTCAACCGTGTTATTTTACAATAAGCCATAATACTGTTCTTAATTTAAATCTATTATTGCGAAGTGAAACATGTCTATCACAATAGTAATGTATGTTTTCAAATAAATTTTACATAATATATCATTCACATTTCATGATAAATTACTATACCAGCTGTTATATTTTACATAATATATCATTCACATTCCATGATAAATTACTATACCAGCTGTTATATTTTACATAATATATCATTCACATTCCATGATAAATTACTATACCAGCTGTTATATCGTTTCGCAGGCGCAAAGAGGTCAGGGGACAACCATTATAGTTCCTTGCAAAATGTAAAAAGTTCTGAAAGTTATTAAATGCCATCAGCTGTATGAAAATCATATGTTGTCGCGCAGTAACATGTGGGTGTGTTTTGACCCACTTCAATCTTAGAATGAATAGAGTATATGATGCTGCATACTGCAAGGCACACATATCGCTGCACAACAGAAACATTTATACTAATTTTTTTGTGCATTCTGCATGTTTTACTTGATTTTGTAATAATGTCTTAGGTTTATTGGAACTATGATTTCTGTGGGAACTGACACGTGAAAGTGCACAGAGGGCGTGACTTGCTTATTTTTTATGTGAATAAACAAGTTCGTTAGATGGCGGGGAATGTCAAGGTCATCGTTCCGTTTCAAGAAATGTACCTCTTCATGTTTCTGGAACAGGAAATTGATGTAGGTCACGCAGACGACTAAGCAGACACTTCTGTCAGTAAAACAATGACGTCATCATTGTTTATGAAGTGTGGGCTTATCCAAGACCTCGCCAGTAAAGACCTCTGTACAGAAAATAAACATGACCTGAAAGGCTGTTTTTTAAAGTATTTCCGTGCATTTCGATGGCTTTTTTGGCATGCAACTTCAAATATAGAAATAATGACCAAAGAAAACATGACAGTAATCACAAACGTCACCAATGAGGCCTTGTCTATGTTCTGTTGACATGTCTATATTGAAGACCTGTCCATGGCTTACCCCCCCCCCCCCCCGAGGATCCAAGAATTGTTTAGTAAATAGCGTTGCTGCAAAGTCGTCATCATTATAAAGTACCGTCTCTGCAACGAAGCTTGGCTGCAACAGATCTACAACATCCCCTGTCTCTTATTTTGGTGGTGCACTCTGCTAGAATGTAACTTGTCCATCATGTGATGTTACTCTCCCACTTGTATCTCTGTCTACCTCTAGCTCGCTTCCCTTTGATTTTACCCTCAAGTAAGGTCTTCAATAAGGTGTCATGTCTTTTAATGTGTCCAAAATATTTTATTTGCCTGATCTTTATTTCTCTAGTAATTCTTTCTTCATATTACGTATTTTTAAGCACCTCTTTATTTGTTTTCTTCTTTCCATGATGTTCTCCCTATTCTTCTATATACCCACATCTCAAAGGCATCAATTCTGTCTTCTAATTGTCTATTTAATGTCCATGTTTCTGATCCATACATTAATATAGAATAGAAGTAGCATTTTATAATTCTCATTTTTAACTTGTTTGTAGCTGCAAAGTAGTGCCCTAGGAAAATGGTCCCGGTGGGTGTGGTAGAAAACTCGTGACCAGGGAATCCACATGTGTCAGATGTCACACTAACGATAAGATCGGTATCAACACATCTGTTCCATGTGATTCTTTCACACTGAAATCTGTTCCATGTGATTCTTTCACACTGAAGTCTGTTCCATGTAATTCTTTCACACTGAAGTCTGTTCCATGTAATTCTTTCACACTGAAGTCTGTTCCATGTGATTCTTTCACACTGAAGTCTGTTCCATGTGACTCTTTCACACTGAAATCTGTTCCATGTGATTCTTTCACACTGAAGTCTGTTCCATGTAATTCTTTCACACTGAAGTCTGTTCCATGTAATTCTTTCACACTGAAGTCTGTTCCATGTGACTCTTTCACACTGAAATCTGTTCCATGTGACTCTTTCACACTGAAGTCTGTTCCATGTGATTCTTTCACACTGAAGTCTGTTCCATGTGATTCTTTCACACTGAAGTCTGTTCTAGGTAATTTCTTTACACTGATGTCTGTACCAGGTAATTTCTTTAAACTAATGTCTTTTCCATGTAATTCTTTACACTGATTTTTGTTACGGGTGATTAATTTACAATATTTGATCCAGGCAGCTCCATGAAACTGACGTTTATTCCAGGCAGCTCTAGGAAACTGATGTTTGTTCCAGGAGATCATTGGCGCATTTATTTTATTATCAGTTGTTTCCCTAAAATTGATGTTTGTTGCAATCATGTTTTCTCCTTACATTGATATTTGTATCCGGTTTTCTTCTGATATTGATGTTTGTGTCCAGTTTTGTCCTGACATTGACGTCTGCGTCCAGTTTTGTCCTGACATTGATGTTTGTGTTCTGTTTTCTCCTGACACTGATGTCTGCGCCCTGTTTTCACATGACAATGATGTCTGAGCCCTGTTTTCACATGACAATGATGTCTGAACCCTGTTTTCACATGACAATGATGTATGATCTATGTTTTCACATGACAATGATGTCTGAGTTCTGTTTTCACATAACAATGATGTCTGAGCCCTGTTTTCACATGGCAATGATGTCTGAGCTATGTTTTCACATGACAATGATGTCTGAGCCCTGTTTTCACAAGACAATGATGTCTGAGCTATGTTTTCTATTGACACTGATATTTGTGTCCGGTTTTGTTCTTACACTTTACGATTTTTAACTCTCTTCTAAAATTATAACAACCTGTTAGTGCCAGAGATAACATAACATTCTGTATCACCACTTGTTAGTGCCAGAGATAACATAACCTTCAGTATCACCACATGTTAGTACCAGAAATAACATAACCTTCTGTATTACCACATGTTAGTGCCAGAGATAACATAACTTTCAGTATCACCGCATGTTAGTGCCAGAGATAACATAACCTTCTGTATTACCACATGTTAGTGCCAGAGATAACATAACTTTCATGTTCGTAAATGAAAAGATTAAATGTATTTATATATCCAATTAATGATTGGCTACTTAAGTTCTTCCTCAAGTTCACAGTTTCATCTCGTGACACCCTGTCAGCGATGTCTGACTCAAAAGCAGGGAGATTACGTAAACTATTTGCTGTTTATTTTGCAGACTCGTTATGGAGATTAGAATCTAGGACAAACATCATTTCATATCTGTAATCTTTTTCTTTGATGATTGCATAACATGTTCCTTAACATTTCTGAATATATTAGAATAGGTATACTAAAGGTTATCCAAGTCCAGGGCGGCTAGTACGAGTGATATATGAGTGATAACAGTGGACCACCGTTCCCTATCCTTTTATATAGTGGTAACTCGTTCAAGTATCTCTGTCAGGACCCCTTTTAAGTATGTCTACCTGGACCTTCTTTTAAGTATCTGTGTCTGTCTGGACCCCTTTTAAGTATCTATGTCTGCCTGGACCCCCTTTTAAGTATTTCTGTCTGTCTGGACCCCCTTTTAAATATGTCTACCTGGACCTCCTTTTAAGTATCTCTGTCTATCTGGACCCCTTTTTAAGTATGTCTACCTGGACCTCCTTTTAAGTATCTCCTTCTGTCTTGACCCCTTTTTAAGTATCTTTGCCTGTCTGGACCCCTTTTTAAGTATGTCTACCTGGACCTCCTTTTAAGTATCTCCTTCTGTCTGGACTCCCTTTTAAATATCTCTGTCTGTCTGGACCCCCTTTTAAGTATGTCTACCTGGACCTCCTTTTAAGTATCTCTGTCTGTCTGGACCCCCCTTTTAAGTATGTCTACCTGGACCTCCTTTTAAGTATCTCTATCTATCTGGACCCCTTTTAAATATCCGTGTATACCTCATAGGGAAATGATAATGTATCCAAATCATTTCACTTGTTGTTTTTCGATGTATTTTGTGCGTGGTCTTATACGATTCTTCTCCTGATTTTATCAATTCTAATTTTGTCTAGTTTGATCATTCTTGCGGTTTTTCTCGGTCAGCTCATATCACATGTTGTAGGTTTTAACTGCTGGGCTGCTGTGAGTGCCCATGTCTGGCATTGATAGCAGAGTATTTACATACGAATACTGTTTATCATCTGTCTAATCACTTCCATCTTGATCTTTGGGTTGAGCAGTAATTGTGATCGCTGGTATGTCACTTTGTTTGCTTTCTGACATCTTGTCTCAATCTGTCTAATTTTCCGTTGTCTGTGAATATACTTCCCATGTATTTCATTGCAGAGGATGTATCGGGTTTTGGGTCTTATTATTATTTTTACACCGATGAGAGTTGGAGACTTCGTAACAAATAAAACTATGAGATAATTATTCAATTGCACAAAAGAATCAACATCCTCAAGTTGCATATCATGTACAGGAAGTAGCAGTGATCACATTCTTTCGAAATTCCCCTTCTATATCTTGAGGTAATCTTCCTGCTTCTGTGAGTGGTATGTTCATGTGTTCTTTAATATCCTGCATCCATCTTCTTCGTGGCCCACCTATTTTATGTACCCATCCATTGCGGTATTTTCTGTTTTATTGCCATGTCATCATTCCACCCAGTACGGTATTTTCTATGTTTTATTGCCATGTCATCATCCTATCCATTGCAGTATTTTTGAGGCTGTCATATCACTTAATAAGGCTAAACCAGTGGCGTACCTAGGGTAAGTGCTGCCCGGTGCGATGGAGATTGTGATTCCCCACCTCCCCCCCCCCCCCCGATATTGAATTTAAAAAAACAAAAATTCCGAATAATATTTTACAAGTTAATTATTATCATCAATTTTATCTACTTTTAGCAAAGACAGAAATAAATTTTAAAAATTTTAATAATAAATTCATTTTTCTGAGTGAAAATTGTAAAATTGTTCAATTTTTCTGAATAAAGGCAAGTAATTCCATAGGCCTTTGGTCCTTTCAGTGACGTAATTAGGGGGCGGAGGTGCGGACGGCCCCGGGCGGCATCATCGGGAGGGCGGCAAATTTATTTTCATCTAGTCTTTCACAATCACTGACATATTTTTTTAATGACACAAGGGCGGAAAATTATGATTCCGCCCCGGGCGCCATAGACCCAAGCTACGCCACTGGGTCCTTTTCTTCAAATTCTAGTTCACTTTAAAATTCTTTAAATTCTTTAAAATTAGCTCACAGTTAAGGAGTTGTTGTTTTTTTTTTCTAATATCCAGAATGCACTTGTACACAGCACATTTTACACTTTTTCACTATCTGATTTCTTAACTGGTTATAGCTAGGTAATAGGACTTTATGATGCGCTGAAACAGGAGCCTGATCGTGCCTGCCAAAGTTTAAAACTTGATGTAAATGTTTGATCTTAATCGATGATAGAATCGTTGTCGTTGAATGATATCATTCAACGCTAGAATGCTAGAAATAAACGTGATTTGTTATCGAACTCAAAGACTGCTTATGGGCGGACTTTTACGGTGCTAAGTGTACGGCTGAATGGATTGACAAGCGAAACTGAAACTTATCTCTCGTTTTTCTTACAAGCTAAAATATAATTTTGAAGTAAATTGTGGGAGTGTCTTCTTTCGAGAGGAACTAGTTCTACTTATTTATTAATTTTAATGTTTTATAATAATGTGCCAAAACTGTGTTATCTAATAGCCAAATAAATGGGCTTAACAAGAAGAAATGTTATATTTTAATGGTGTGGGGCATCAACTTTGGCACGGCAAAGGCACTTAAACCCCATTTCAAAGTTTTCATTATTTTGAGGGGCATTTTGATTCCCTCCCCCGTCCCCCAACCTTGATGCCCGGTGCGCGCACCCCCCGCACCACCCTCGGTACGCCACTGGGCTAACCTAATATAATTTGCAGAAAATGATGCAACAGCTTTATTTCTCGCAATTCCTGGGCATCAATAAACACATAAAAGTCCAATTTCTGCATTTAAATTAGTAGAAGAACAGGATTCGAACCAATTACCTTCCGACTGTACGGCAACATAAGCCAGAATGAGCTTATCATAATGTAAACAATGATAGTTTCTACAAATTAAAAAAAAAATCCTAACTTGCAAGTTGAGAATTTCAGAGTTAAATCGCTAAAGTAAAAATGTAATACAGACTACAAAAACATCCAAACTGCACAGAAAAATCACATAGAAACACTGTAAGAATTATGCAGACAAAGTTGCCAACGCTTGAAATTCAGTGACGCTATAAAATTGTAGACATGAAAGATATAAAAGCTGCATTCCACAAGTTATGCTCACTCTACGGAAGAGTTTATTTGCTATAGATTTCATTGAAGCGGCCATGTTAGTGTCGAAGCAGATAAACTCTGAAAGAAGAATATGACTTGTAACATAATCATAACTTATAACGAGATCAAGTGTTTTACCAAATGTAGTAGTTTTTCAACATCTACTTAATATGTGCGTAAAGTGTTCGGTGTGACTTGAGTCTTGCAACGTCGCAGACATGACTGATGACTGTTGTCATTAGCACGGAATCTGTATCATTTGATGTTTAAGACATTTGGCTTTTTATCTCTTGCAGGTGGTGGTCTTGAATCCATCTTCATGAGATGCAATGGGTGGGCTGGGGTTGTCCGTACTGACCCTTTTCTGGATAACAAAATCAAGTATTCATAAATTCGCAGATATTATTATAACATACATTCCACACTGCCGACCAAGATATCACCGACTCTGACCACCCAGACTGGTCTTGGCAACTGGTCTTGGCAACCCATATATCAGCAGCACTTCCACCCAGACATCACCGGCACTGAACACCCAGATATCACCGACCCTGACCACTCAGACATCATTGACCCTGACCACGTAGACATTATCGGCCCTACCACCAATATATCACCAACCCTGACCACACAGACATTACAGGCCCTGACCACCCAGATATCACCGACCCTGACCACCCAGACATCATTGACCCTGACCACGTAGACATTATCGGCCCTACCACCCAGATAACACCGACCCTGACCACCCAGACATCATTGACCCTGACCACGTAGACATTATCGGCCCTACCACCCAGATAACACCGACCCTGACCACCCAGACATCATTGACCCTCACCACGTAGACATTATCGGCCCTACCACCCAGATATCACCGACCCTAACACCACCTACCCCAGACATCATTGACGCTGACCACGTAGACATTATCGGCCCTACCACCCAGATATCACCGACCCTGACCACCCAGACATTACAGGCCCTGACCACCCAGATATCACCGACCCTGACCACTCAGACATCATTGACCCTGACCACGTAGACATTATCGGCCCTACCACCCAGATATCACCGACCCTAACACCACCTACCCCAGACATCATTGACCCTGACCACGTAGACATTATAGGCCCTACCACCCAGATATCACCGACCCTGACACCACCTACCCCAGACATCATTGACCCTGACCACGTAGACATTATCGGCCCTACCACCAAGATATCACCGACCCTGATACCACCTACCGCAGACAGCATGGTCCTCACCATCTTGATGTAACATATTCTTTCTAGAACGCGGTCTTCCTTATGGATTCTAAAACACTCCTCTATTCGGGCCGAGTTGACAAGCCACATCGGCGATGCTTGGGTAACATCAAACATCTTGAGTAGAAGGCTGCCCTGCTCCTGGTATTTATTTGTTTGTTCAATGGGGGATTTAACCTCTCACCGAGGACGACCTACTAGTGGCCCTATGTGCACGATACAAGTTATATAAGTAAACGCCATTTAGGACCTGAAAATAAAAATATGAGATATCTTCCCCAGAAAAACAAGAGAATGTCACACAAAATGCAAATATGGTATTCCAATCCATTATTTCAATCTGGTATTCCAATCTGGTATGCCAATCTGGAATTCCGATTAGGTATGTCAACCTGATATTCCATTCGATAACTGGTGAGTCTTCAGTAAACCAGTATGTAATAACCATCCATCGCAGACTGTGATGATAACAGTCTTAGACTTGCGTTGCCTCAGGGGAAGGGTGCGACCATCCCCTACCAGGTGCGTCCACATGTTGTGGATAGTGGAGAGGCCTTCAGATACCCTCTATATCTGGAGGTCGGCTGTGGTATAAGTCTGGCAATATACGCAGTCGCGGACAAACTGACGATGTCGCCCACCAGAACGGGGTGGGATATCAGGTGGCACTGATATCTCCACTGAAATACCCAATATGTCTCATGACGAGCATCATCAAGCGAGTAGTAGCTGCTATAAGTTCATTGGATCATAGACCTGTATAAATGTGGTGTTTATATGGTCTTTTGTAATCGTGACCGACATTGATCGCTCATTCTGATAGCTTGAACAGTGTGCTTAATAAGTATCTACGAAAACACCCACTCCCAGCTTTGCTCTTGAAACTGGGTCAATTCCACTGTTTAGGAACGTGTGATTTTGATATAGATTTTTTTATATCCCCTACCTTTAATCCTCGCAACTGTTAGTCCTAGGATTTTGATGTTTCTCCTTTTAATTTCATCTATCAAGTCCTGTTTCTTATTTATTTTTGTATTCCACAAATGTTGGTTGTAGCAAAGTTTATGTGTTGTTTTTTTTCCTTCGCTGTTTAATATTAGTAGTCGTCATCAGAAAATTCTCCATTTTACTACGAGCCGTTGTATTCTCACTGACGATTTGCAAATTCAGTCTTAATATTGTAGCAGAAAATTCAAATGGCTACACCGCGATCTCTAACTAACACATACAGAAAAAAACATTGAACTGGACTTCCATTTGTGGTCACAAAAAATAACACGGCTGACACTTTGCGCCATGTTCCCGAAAGGGTAGAGAGTGCCGTGAATTAGTTAGTGTTCTGACTGGTTAGAAAGTGCCATAACTGGTTAGAGGGTACTGTGACTTGGTAGAGATTACCATAACTTAGTTAGAAAATGTCGTACTTATTATAGAATGCCGTGACTTGGTAGATAGTGCCGTGACTGGGTAGAGTGGGCAGCTGCTTGGTAGAGAGTGCCGTGACTGGGTAGAGAGTGCCGTGACTGGGTAGAGAGTGCCGTGACTGGGTAGAGATTGCGTGACTGAGAACATGTCGTGACAAACAGCCCAAGAGAGAATCATATGCAGAAATGGCTACGTCAAAAGACAGAAGAACGTGTATGGCTGAGGCTATTTCACAAGAAAGTCACTAAATATATTAATCCTCATCCTGCTTCAATGCGATATCGAACAGGATAAAAGAACATTTTTATCCGGTGGCGCGCAGAATTTGGTCTTGACTCACAAACCCTTACCTATAGAAATGTGTGTAATAGTTCCTATAATAAAAAATGGATTTGGTTTAGTTAAAACTTTCAGAGGAAAATTAACTCGTTTTAAATGTAAGGTTTGTCCCGATAAAATGTTGTTCGAAATGTATCAGTCCACGGAGATAGATTTTTGCTCATAAGTACTCTTGTCAATGAGAGAACATTGAATGAGAACCATTCCATATGACAAAACATCGGCGTGAACAAGGCACGGCTTGGATTGACAAAACAACGGCGTGAACAAGGCACGGCTTGGATTGACAAAACATCGGCGTGAACAAGGCACGGCTTGGATTGACAAAACAACGGCGTGAACAAGGCACGGCTTGGATTGACAAAACAACGGCGTGAACAAGGCATGGCTTGGATTGACAAAACATCGGCGTGAACAAGGCACGGCTTGGATTGACAAAACATCGGCGTGAACAAGGCACGGCTTGGATTGACAAAACATCGGCGTGAACAAGGCACGGCTTGGATTGACAAAACATCGGCGTGAACAAGGCACGGCTTGGATTGACAAAACAACGGCGTGAACAAGGCACGGCTTGGATTGACAAAACATCGGCGTGAACAAGGCACATCTTGGATTGACAAAACATCGGCGTGAACAAGGCACGGCTTGGATTGACAAAACATCGGCGTGAACAAGGCACGGCTTGGATTGACAAATCATCGGCGTGAACAAGGCATGGCTTGGATTGACAAAACATCGGCGTGAACAAGGCACGGCTTGGATTGACAAAACAACGGCGTGAACAAGGCACGGCTTGGATTGACAAAACATCGGCGTGAACAAGGCACATCTTGGATTGACAAAACAACGGCGTGAACAAGGCACGGCTTGGATTGACAAAACAACGGCGTGAACAAGGCACGGCTTGGATTTTGTTGTAGCATAACTATGAGAATTCTTATGGGGAAGATTGAAGGATCACAACTGCCAAGGGGTTGTCCATACATTATGTCAACAAATGGAATTGGGGTGAGTGGGGGTGAGAAGATCTGATCTTTTTTCAGTTGTCAATAAAGGACATGGGAGTTTGACAAAAGTTGATGTCAATAATATTGTTTTTATATACCGTTTAAATTGAGTGCGAAGCATTTTTTCTAAAAATGTGAAACAAAACGTGGATATATTTCGTATTTTTTTCATAAATTTTAATAACATAATTAAGCTTGGGAGCGGGGGCTATCTAAGAATTCTTGCCAGTTGTTGACAATGGGGGTAATGATAATGTAAAAGAATGTGAAGATAAGAAATTATGTCGTAATTTATACAAAACTCCCTAATTGTTTCCTTGAAGTCTGCGTACGTTTGTTTATTTCAGACATATCTCATAGATATTTAAAGGAACACACACAAATTGTTGCTTTTAACCAACTCTTTCCATGACATGTCAAGTGCCGTAATATATCATTGTATTTAGAAATCCGTGTATTGTGTCACACACACACAAAAGTGGTTACCGTGGAAGAATTAAACACCAGATGCTCCAATTCAGCGCAATTTCCCCCGATAAAATATCTCTTCCTGGCATCTACATAAAGCGCACATGAAATATAATATCCTGTGAAATGTAGTTTTAAAAAATAATAATAACCGATCCCTACTGTGGGTTTACTCCATGCCTGCGCGTAGATCAACTATGTCAACAAATCGTATCAGGGAGTATCCATTTGTTCAGTATATGGTTCTATCAAATCTTCAACATATGAACCATATCACTGTGTTGCTTAGCTCGTACAAATATAAACAATGGAAAGTAACAATACATGGATACGCCACATCTGACATTCATCTCAACCAGAAAATAGGTTATATCATAGAACAGTGAACGATTGATAAGGCTGTAATACAAACATAATAAACTAGTCTAAATACTTTAGTCGGAACGCTACTGTCGAGATTAACATCTTATCTCCGCTAGTCCGTAAAAAACAGACGCATAGACGCAGACTCTGGGCAGATAATCCTGGAGTTTTAGAGCCACTTTGTAGGATATGATAACAGGAAGGGGAAACCGTGCGAAGATGCAGAGTTCACAAAACAGGAACAGACATATATTACATAAGTCCAGACCGATTTTGTGTAACAGAAGTCAGTTCATCTTATTTAACTCATGCGTTATTCCGGTGCTATTATATTAATGTGAATGCTGGAAAAGTTCTTTATCTTCTGGAAAAAAAACTGAGTTTCGAGAACAAATGTCTTCGTATGATAACTAACACCCATTGGAATGAATTCAAATCGAATGATAAAATCAGATTTGTCCGTAAGAGCTATTTCATATGGCCATAGTGTTCTGTTCTTCTTATGGTGTCGTACAGTGGCCAGTTCTGTAAAATATGATCTGTTTTCTGGAGGTTGTCCACATGGGCACAATAAAAATAAAGTAACTCTAAAATTGTTTGGGCACAATAAAAATAAAGTAACTCTAAAATTGTTTGAAAATTAATTAATAAGTTAATAGATGTCCTCGGATAAAGCTGAACACGGCTTTGCTGGTTCCTTGATTGGAAGCACAAAAATAGACTTGAATTGAAATTTAATTACATGCAAATATAGGTTGAAACCCACTGATCTAAGGTTGAGAATTACTGAACTAAGGTTGCTTCAACTAAATAAACAGACTTCAATAAGATAAACAGACTTTCAACAAGACACATAGACTTGAACAAGACAAACAGACTTCAACAAGATAAGCATACTTCAACAAAATAACAGACTTCAAGAAGATACAAAGACTTCATAATCAGGCAACCGCATCGTAATTGGGACATAAAATTCAATGCATAGAAGCGGTTGGATTGCATGGAAAACAGACAAGAAAGCAGTCCTACGCCAGGCTGAGAAAGGTAGTCTTCAGTGTTCATTATCAAACGATCTCTCTCCCGTCGAAGACGGATGTGTAAGGCCAGTGGCGCAAATAAAACGGTGACACAGCGCATTTCAACTCTCTGGACTACATCCTGCTGATCTAGTAGGACCATGGTCCTGCTACAAGAGAATTCAGCAGGAGTTTGAGAATGAACGCTGAAGAGGAAGAGGAATAAACGATCTGTCTCGTAGCAGGATAATGATCCTAATTTCAGCAGGATGTAGGTCAGAGAATGGAAATGCGTTGCCTCACATTTATTTCTTCGATGTTCCGACACATCTGTCTTCGGCGGAGAGAAGTTTTAAATTTTCTTATGTTATCCCCAGCACAAAATGAACACACGATCTGGTCAAAGATTTTACATATGTGTCACCTCTGACCTAGTTTCAATTCTTTCTGTCATTTCCACATTTTGCTAGACACTGTGAACGTCAGAGTCGTTCCTGCTCGTTGTTTTTTTTAATGTATGTGTAATCTTAATAAAGACCTTTCGGTCGAAACGTCAATGTATGTGTTTAATTATGTGTGTTTCCAGCTCTATCTCTTGAACACACGGCAAATGACATAACCACTTGACCACGGAGATCTCCTCTCATCAATATATTGTACGCATCCAATTAATATATTGTACTCATCCAATCAATATGTTGTACTCATCCAATCAATATGTTGTACTCATCCAATCAATATGTTGCACTCATCCAATCAATATGTTGTACTCATCCAATCAATATATTGTACTCATCCAATCAATATGTTGTACTCATCCAATCAATATATTGTACTAATCCAATCAATACATTGTACTCATCCAATCAATATGGTGTACTCATCCAATAAATATATTGTACTCATCCAATCAATATATTGTACTCATCCAATCAATATATTGTACTCATCCAATCAATATGTTGTACTTATTTTGACTAATACCTTCGTTTCATTGTCTGTCTAATCTGAGGACACCTACATCAATTATTTCATTGCACACGTTACCAGATTTCTTGTATGTGTATGTGCACTGATTTCAAGTACAATGATACTTTATGCGTTTACTACGTCATACTAAGAGTTGAGGAATCGGGTGTAAACAATCATATTTGAGGGATGTCATTACAGTACTATGGGAGTTTATTGGAAAAGAGGGAGTGAGTACAATTTTTAGCTACTCAGGAGCAAATTTACAAACTAGTTATAAATAGACATCATCGAGAAACTATAAAACAAAAAATGTAGAGCGTTGCAGAGGAGATTTGAACCAATTCCGTTCAGCTGACACACAATCTCACTACTTGAGTTGACACATTTTCTAAAGTCGATCAATCCTCATCCCTAAAACAAGATGAGATCAGGAAAGACATTCAAACATGTACGATAAAATCATAACATAATGAACAGGATGTGATTAAGCAAGAAACCAACATGTGCAGTCAAATCCCATTATGACCACTTGGTCCGGACCGGCACAATGTCTGTTCAATAAAGTAAATTCGTTATACTCAGTACAAGCAATAACGAACAAAAGTAATCTGGGATTTTGAAAAGTGTTGTTAAATATGAAAAAATGTTATAAAAGGGTGCGCTATATAGGGATTCAATGTTTATTCTCATGTTACTACAGACATGTCGATTAAGACACAGATAACAACATACATACTCATATTGTACTGTTTGTAAATTCATCAATGACTATACATAAGTCCTTTATCAAGAACAAATCACAATAAGACGATTAAAAAAGATAAAGGCCTTTTGACCGAAACGTTGAGTTTGTTTGTGTTATCAGTGAATAACAAAACGTCATTTTCCTTTTCACGTTTTATCTTAATTAACAAGGGAGAGAAGTGGATAAAACAAATTTTCATTCATCCAATTTAAAGAGTTTATTCCCTTTCTAAGGAAATTTTAAAACAAAATTTACACAACAGTTAGTCAGGGATACGGAGTCCTGTTGGCTGAATTACCAGAACTGCGACCTCCATAATTTTTTATGACAAAAACCTCCAGTACAACCAAATAGAACTAGCATCCACTGTTGAAAAGTATCAACCTGATACTTTCTTCATTTACATATCTGGAAGACTTAACGACAAAACTTAAGTTTGCGGCCGTCCATAAATTACGCCTTATTTTTGACAGCTCCTCCCCCAATATGAATTACCAGACTGTCAAAACATCAGGGGTCCTCAATTTTTTTTTTTTTGCCCAAACCACCCCCTTTCTTTCCCCGTTCACCCCCCCCCCCCTCCCCCATCCTTCTAAAGAAAAATCATTTCAGAAAAAGTATTGAACACTACAAGATTGTTTTCAGAACTTACCCACACAAAAAAATTTACTAAAACAATTTCATTGCTATATAATATTTTTGGTTCATTACGGAAATCAATGGCCACAATGTAACGGAGCAAATCATATATTATTTAACGAAACGAACTTTTGCTAAAGACGCATAAACGAATCCATCGTTCAGCGCTCAACGCTGTGATAGCTACCTCCCCACTAGATGACCGTGTGGGGGGGGGGCTCTCAGTGCGCTCCGCGTAGATCGATTCATTCGTCGTCGAATAATGTTTTGTGCTTATCTTGATAAAGACCTTTTGGTTGAAACGTTGATTATGACATGTGTATTGTTGTTTTTATGATTTTGCTTGTTTTCCGTTGTGTGTATTATTTCACGTGAGTTTCCGATAGTGATAGTATGTTAGTCGGCGTGCAGTAAAACATCATCATTTGTTTCTACGCAAGTACTATTTTTTACGCAAGTACTATTTTCGCCTTGTTAGCTGAGGTTTCGTTAATCTACTTCGTGACCTCATCGTCCAAGTCTGAGTCTATACATATACACATTTTAAGGAGCACCGGGGACTAGAAGTTCGTTGTCGAGCTGAACAGAACAGGTCTCCTTAGACGAGTTATGCCTGTATCTATTGGGTATTGAACCTTTTCTGTCCGTGAGCAACATTCAGGTACAGAAAAAAACTCGACAATAGAGTTGGACCCGTTTTACATGTGGGCTTCTGTGTGCTCTCAGGCTCGAGCAACACTTCCACCATTTGGTCTTGTGCTGTGAAATTGTAGCTTTGTTACCGATATATCGTTTCACATAGGTTACACAACGCTGCACTCTAGCGTGTTTCCTTTTCTATAATCAATGTGTACTTTTAGGATCACCACATCTTAGTGGGATCTACACATATCGGGGCATTGACATTGGTTGCCCCTCCAACTTCAAATGGTTCTGCCTTTTGGGCGGACGGACAAGATGCATAGATGCCTTTCGTCACTGTGTGTCAACAGTGCTACTAGATACGTTGGCGTATATATCTGGGAGATATTGCCTGCTTCCACGGACACGAGTCTAAATGTAACCATGGGTCTGTCGAGAGCTGTGCAGTGCCCTTTGTACCCCTCACTAGGATGAGTCGAGTGGCCAGCCCTGCGCCCTGATCACTGTGATCAGTGGGGCAACTAGAATATGGACTCTTAGCAAATTGAAACTGAGTTGTTTGTCACCACACCCATGTTCCATCTGTTCATAGCCAATGTACACATTGCACCTGCTGCAGGGCTGGACATCATCTCTGCGTGATAGGAAACGCTGGGTTCTGTGAATACTGCAGCACAAATGCAAGTGTAATTGTTTTCTTTTCTTTTCGCTTTATACTATTTTATGCCTTGCAGCGTCAGGGGTAGAATAATTCTCTGACGATGGCCTTCCGGTGTGCCTCATATATATTTGTTTTCATTGATTCTTTTATTTCTGCAGTCCATCTTTTGCATGGTTTGCTCCTGGCTTTGTATCCATCGTTTCTGTATAGTAATGCTTTTTGAGGTGTACTATCTGATGATAGTTTGGAACCACTTAATCTACTGTCTTCTGATGTAATCCAGGATTTGCATTGTGTTTGTTAGTCCTCTGGTGTTTTAATTTCTGATTCTGTCTCTTATTTTTACTCCAAGAATTCTACGTATGTTATTTCTTATATGACAAATTTTCTTGTGTCTTTTGTTGTTAGTTTCCACGTTTGACATAAATGTACAGTGATGGCAAGATGATCGTTTTATATAGTTCATATCGTTAGCAGACAGTTCCACAGTTGTTTTTGTTAGTTCTTTAGTTTCATTTTGGATGGTCTGTAGTACTGATATGCCGTCACACAAGAAGAATATATTAGTTCCTTTGATTCTCTGTTCCTCTAGTGCCTTGGATGCTTCTAAGATAGCTTGTAGCTTTGCCCTGTAGTTTGTTGATAATTTGCCAGTAGCGATTGAGAGTTCTAGTTTTGGGGTATTTGGTATGAGTATTAGTATCCCAGCTCCTCCTTTCTTTACTGCATTCTCTAATGATCAATCTGTGAAGACATTGATCCACTGTGAGCTGGGGTAATGGGTGTCTAGGCGAGCAATAGTGGTTTTGCCTTGAGGGCAGCGGGGGTTTCCATACTTTTGCTCTCAATGCATGGCATTTAAGTTTTGCTGTATATACGGGTGAGGTGTTTGCGATGTTGTAATATCTGATCTTATTCATTCAGATTGTTACTGGTTGCTTCTTCATTGGCTTTCATACGTTTTTTTTTAATATTGATTGAAGCTTGGTCTTTTTTAAGTTCATTTTTTTCTCATGTATAGGGCGATGTTTCAGACGCCTACATTTTCTGTCATTATTGTGATTTTCTCATCCCTGCAGTCTGTCAGATTTTGTAACCCTGATGTTGCTTCTATTTACGTTATATGTGTGCTCCTTGGTCCTCCTGTTATAATTAGGAGACCTGCATTCTGAATTTTGTCCAGCTTTTGGAGAGTGTTATTTGCTGCTGTTGGCTATGTGCTCAATTCATATTCTAGAGTTGGACGAGTATGACCAACATAGACTTGTTTTATGGTTCCTGTGTCAGCTGTCCGATCTGTCCCAGATAGTTTGTTTTTTTTAATTATCTGTAGTCTGTGTGTGACTTATTTTCTGTCTCATCAATGTGTGATCCCCATGCAAGTCTCTTGTCAAATTTTAGTCCCAGGTAGACTGGATTATTTTCTTTTGGGAGTGGAATATTGTCTAGTGTGAGAGTATAATTTTCCGTTTTTGTTGGGAGTTTGGGGACGGTCTTGCTTTTATTTATTTGAACACCCCAGGTTTTTGCCCATTAGTCAACTCTATTACCTCCTGCATTCTGATTGGGTCCAGATAGCAAGATCGCCTGCATGGAGCTTATATACATATGGTGTGAATAGTTTTGGCAAGTCATCTATATAAATTATGAAGTGTGGGGGATAGAACTCCTTGTGTTATGTTGACCATTTTACTTTTAATTCACTGGAGTTTGACTCTTGTATCTAGCTCTGCCACGTAGTAAGATTTTTATTCCTCCCTCCCCAGACATTGACTCACAAAACGCGTTTTAATTTTTGTAAATGTGCTTGTCAGATCACATTTGCTATTCTACCAAGTACAGAATTGTCCGCAACATGTTAGCAACTAACCCTTCTGACAAGCAATAACAAACAAGACAGAATGTAGACAATTAGCTTTAATGAGAAATCAAATGACCACGAGAGACAAAATATCCAGTACACTAAAAGACATGCTTGACCTGACATTCATGGTTCAGGTACTTGCATCAATGAATGTATGCTAAACTATATGTGTTCATACACTTTGCTTCAATAGCTTACTCCTGTTAGGAAAATTGCTTTCGTTATTTTGGCTAATTAACCGTTCTGCGTGTTACAAATTGTGTACATGAAGACTCATGCTAGCTCCCTCTGAAGCATAGGGTTACTAAACATTGCCAGACACTCATTTTATTCTGGCCACTCCTTTTATTTCTGCTCGTCAGTTCATTTGGTGACTATAATCTACAATTATTCTTGTTGACGTCTGTGTGTTCCAGTCAAGACCATAATTGACTATGCTGGTAGATGGTGTGTTGGGATCATATCCTTTAGTATGGCAGATCGAGATTTTTGCGGTAAATAAATCATCTCAGTCTAAACCGGATTTTTTATTTTGCAGGCATTTAACACAATTACAATGCCCGCTGGGCAGACAATTTTAGGACAGACATTTACACAATCAATTCCACAGCCACGTGTAAACAGTCCAAGATTGACAAACACATTCATCTGAACAAGCAACTCAGACAGCAGAATGCATACTTAAAGAATGTCCAGAATATAAATTGCTGAGGCAAACACAGTGGTCCAAAGAATAAAACATTGAAAAAAATCTATGAACCTCTGTATGAGCTACAAAACTGTCACAGTTAAAGACAAAACTGCAGATATATATACACACATTGTATGTGAAACGTTGGAGAAATCTATTTGGAAGTTGTACAGTGACAAGTACATTAGCTGTGCAATCTGAGCAGACATTGGCTACCCAAATGATGACAAAGAGACAGCCTCTAAATCAGCGATTCTCAATGTCAGCAATGTGGGGGGGGGGGGGGGGGGAGAGAATATTATCAAAACTGATGGTATTGAAATCTGAGATATTTTGTGAAGTTTTTATCCACATACTAACCCTACAATAGATTTACAGCAGAATGTAGTCTAGAAAACAGATACAGTGGAATCTCGTTATAACAACTTGGACCGACAAGATATACATGTAATAACAAATTTGCTATATACAGTACAAACAGTATAGAGTAAATATAACTGGAGATTTTGAAAAGTGATATATATGGAAACTTGTTATAACGGAATGCACTATAGAGGGATTCCACTGTATGTGCCACCGGCCCACACCATCTATTTTTGGCAGTAAAATCATATACAGTGGAATCCCTCAATATCACATCTTTTATAACAAATTCCCCACTTAACACCTTCCAAACTATATTTATTCTGTATAATGTATATACCGAATCTATGTTATTACATACACATTACATCAGACCAGATCAATTTGTTATGAGATGTGACTATAAAAATAAACCTTTTAGAATATTAACAAGTTTTTGTTAGATGCAAGAGATGGAGGGGTGTTACAGGTGAACGAAGGGTTGAAAACCACTGATAAAATTAATGGCAAACAGATGGCTCCCTATCGATAACACCATCTTCTTTAATACTGAGTCAGCATTCGATCACTTCCTGGATACCAATAACTATATAAGAACTTTTTTTTCGTTCACTTGAAACAAGTCTATATTTAAGTGACAAGTCAAATATAAGCTCATGTTAGAAGACAAGCTTGTGAGACCAGATGTTCGTCCATCACAAGCCATGATGATCATTTGTTACATCCACTTTATAAAATTTAGCTAGAGGTATGTCCATGTCTATGAGTTCTCAGCCACCTATAACATATCGCGGTCAAAAACCTCCTTGGCCAAGTCGGGCATGAGATGGTGCCTGATCCACCCATAACTCTAGCTGCTTCCATTCGTCCTTATTTTATAGCTGCTATTGTTTAAAACACCCCCACTTGTGGAGCATGATTTAATAACATCCTAGTATGCGCCAAAAACAGAAGCTCAAAATAACTCAAGCTTTGCCATGTAACCAGCACAATGTACTTCACACCAAGTTGTTATAACGAGATTCTACTGTACTATTATACAATGTACTTCACACCAAGTTGTTATAACGGGATTCTGCTGTATTATTACAGACTTAATGTTTAGGTGCTTTCCGCTGTGAAGAAATCACAGAAAGAGTCAAGAAAATAGATTGGTGAAAATATTGAGACTAAACTTGGAATGAGAATTGTTCTAAGGGCTGATCAACAGTATCCCTTCTTGGAATATGCAAATGATCTGTATCTCAATCAACTGAGGAACGCTAACTTCCCCGAGATGGTGAGCTGTCACTTGTGGGGCACATTAGCTGTGTTGACCGCTTGAGCCCGAAGAAAAAAACGAAATGTTGATTTAAGATCTCACACAGCGAGTGAGCATCTCCTTCGAGTAGACGCAAGCGATCAGTATCCCAACCTATTAACGAGCATTTATCTGAAACTTTCTCAAAGGTGACGGGTTCAACACCCGAGAGATATGATAAGGTTAACGTCTCTGTACAGGGTTGATACACACAGTGTCACATTGTGACTCACTGGGTTAGGAGATCAACCCAAAAACAAACCGCATGCTGATGTGTCCTCTATAGCGAATACTTTTATAACATATTTTCATATTTAACAACATTTCCAAATTCACAATTCAATTTATTCTTTATCCTGTTTACAGTGAATTTCTATTATTCTATACCGTGCATGTTTCTTCACTCCGGACCAAGTTGTTGTAATAGAATCTATTTTTTTAAAAACTATTTTGTTGATTGCCCAAGATTCACTTACCTAAGACCTACATCAATAAGCTTAGCTCCAGCTTTAGAATCAAGACACGAAACTTGACAAACTAAATTTCTTTTAGTGCTGTAATACACTTCATCAACAGATGATCCTGAGCAAACCATCTTGACACACATCAACACGAGCTATTAATATCAAGGGAACTCGTGACAGATTCTATGCTCCGGGCCAAAGATTCCTATGACTGTTCTAGCAGCAACTTACTCCCACTAATGTTACCAGCAGAAGTGCAGATTGTTGGCATCAGCACAGGAAGAATCTTTCTTATAAGCAGTTACATACTAGACTACACCAGCCTGTCAACCTAACACTGGCTCACCTTATATGTACTGCCAGCCACTAATCTACACCAGCCTGGCAACCTAACACTGGCTCACCTTACATGTACTGCCAGCCACTAATCTACACCAGCCTGGCAACCCATATTCTGGTTGCTCATATCTCAAATCTACACCAGCCTACCAACTCTAATTCTGATCCATCTTACATATGCCACTAATCTACACTAGTCTGCCAACCCTAATTCTAACTCACCTTACATATTACTGCCAGCCATTAATCTACACCAGTCCACCAACCCTAATTCTGGTTGCATTTTACATATGCCACTAATCTACACCAGCCTGTCAACCCTAATTCTGGTTGCACCTTACATATACTGCCAGCCACTAGACAAACGGAACAGTATTATATATACACAAATATATGTATTGTAATGAGAAAGGTTTTAAAATGGCCAAACTGTACAAAATGATCAATTCACAATGAAGTAGAAATGATATTCCAGATATGCTTTCAAACACTGCCAAAGAAATAGATCTAACAACCTGACCAAGTTAACACTTAGCTGACCAGCAACAAATAACATAATTATCTCCCATTGCCAAAGTTATTGCAAATTTCTTTAAAAAATTACATGCTACCCTAAAACTATGCATTTAGAATCGAACTTCTATTTCAAGTTTTCAAATTTTTCAAGATGTCAGCGAATTTTGTGAACAAAATTGAAAGCTTCCCGAGTTATTTAATGAGCTAAACATTAATTATTATAATGATGTTACCTTAAAAACATCGCACAATCTCCCCAAGGAAAAAATTCTGAATTTTTCAACAATTCCTCTAAAAAAAACTAAAGACATGTTTGTGGTACAGCTATTTTGGGATGACATACCATCACATCTTACGAGCTATTTTTAGTAATCACTTTGGTTGACATACTACAGTACCATATCACCTTTGACTTTTGCCACAGTTGGTCACCAATGATATATACCAGAAATTTGTCAATCGTTCAGGTGATTGTTAAGCTGCACGTGTTGTGTATGAAGTTTGGTACTCTGGTTTTTCCTGCCCAGTTGGTCTTCAAAGGTACCGCAGTATATACCGGAAATTCGATGATCGTCAAACTTGGTCTGCAAAGTGTTAACAGTTATTGAGGGAAAAGATATTTAGGTTGAACACCAAGGAAACATAATGTTCACCAAGACAACACTGGTAGCTGCTGTATGGTTGGCGCACTAGCACCCTAGATAGGTCCGTTTTTTCAATCTAAATTGGCCATTTTGAAATCACTATCTCCTATCAGCTTGATGGTAGAGTGGTGGTTAGTAACTTTCCTCAGATGAGAGTATGGTTCTAAAATTGGTCATCTGGATGGTTCTGATGATGGGATGCCTTAGTGGTGTATCCAAATTTCAATTTTTGAATAGCTCTGCCATATACAGGACATGCTTCAATGGCCTCTAGGTCAACTCAGCTTCAAGAAATGTCCATCATATCCTCTGAGAAAGTCAAGAAAGTGAATGTGATACTGACCAAATCATCCCTAAGTCAAGAAAAAACATAATTCCTAAACACTTGAATGCTATGAGAAGGTTAGGTACTAGTTACTGTTGACAAAAAAAGTCATATTAATAATGCTGATAAGACTGTGCAAGAACTGCAGGGAGTCTGCTCTAACAACAAATCCAGAAAAAATATTGGAAATGAGAGTTAATAAATAAAATATGATGAAAGTCTGAGGGGAAACCATCAATAAAAAAACATACAACTGAAATGACATTCATCTGTCCTGTGGAAACATACGAACATGAGTTACGATCTTCTTATATGTGACCTTTCCATTATTGAACACTGTCCTCACTGCACTCGATAAGGCAGTTCCCTTTCTTCCATGCCATATTCAGAAGATTATCAGTATTCGCCAATGTCTTGTGTGGCCTATTTTTCATTTTTCTGAAACCCTTCCCTGCATGATCCACTTTCTAAACTATTGGGCTTTAGTATATAACCCAAAAATATTCACTTGTTTTATTTGATAGCACGAGGAGCCAATTTTCCAGTGTTCAGGTTATTGTGGACCAATAACCTGCATTGGATCATCTCTCTGTCCATGATATTCTTAGGACCATTCCATAGTTATTGCATTGCAAATATTCAATTTGTGGATGTGAGTGACCGAGTCTCACAATCATGTGTCATAACTGACATTGCTGATGTAATTGACCAAGTCTCACAATCATGTGTCGCAACAGAAAATGTCACTTCCTAACTTTGTTTTCCTGTTTATCCCTTGTGTCATAAACTTTTCATAACTGATGTTTTTCATGGGGCCATTATTTACCTTTCTGATTGCTGCTGCAGCCTACTGTGTTGTCTGTGGCTGACCCGAAAAATGCAGGAAGCATTTTTTAGTTGTTTGCTGCAGATAGTTATTGCTAATCCATTCACTGTGAGTCTGCTTGGCCCGAATCCATCTCTGTTGATATGTAATACTTCGGCCTCGTAACAAGGAAAAGATTTTGAGCCTCGCTGCTATGTTTAACAGTATAATTGGGGAGGGGGCGTGTGAGATCATCTGCATTCCTAATTTCTAGAATCTCATGCCCTGATTTTAAGAGGTTGAAATTGTTTATAAAGTGAGCTTCCTCGTGCATTCCATTAAACAGACATGGTGAGGGGATGCAAAGTAAGTCTCCTCGTGCATTCCATTAGAGGTGGTGAGAGGATGCAGTCTCCTCATGCATTCTGTTAAACAGGCGTGGTAAGAGGATACAAAGTCTGACACATTTTGTGCCCCTCAAACTAGTCAGATGTTTTTCTCTACATGAACAGATACCTGTTGCTCCTGGTAAAAACCAATTTGATGAGTGATATGAGATAGTGTGTGAAGTTTAGACATTCCATAAATGAACCTGTAAACTATGACATCACATATTTCATATATCAGATCACATCCTGCTGACAAAAGAATTATTTCTGTGAACATTCACAAAGTCCTATAATTCAACACTGTAGTAATTACAGGCATGGCAAGAGTAGGACATCAGATGATGGACACAAAGAAATTCTGGACCTGAGAATGGAAGAAAGTGAGGTTTATATCCCCAGCAATTATGAGAAATAGAGTTCTTTTATCATTTTGTGCATTTTGTCAAACTCTACATATCTGTATTTCATGTTCACAAGACTCTCAACACAGTGCAATGATTTGCTCCTACTTAGACTAACTCCTACTAAGAAGACTCTCAACAGAGTGCAATAACATGCTCTTTAGAAGACTCCAACTTTCAACAAAGTGCAATAATTTGCTCCTTAGAAGACTCCAACTTTCAACAAAGTACAATAATTTGCTCCTTAGAAGACTCCAACTTTCAACAAAGTGCAATAATTTGCTCCTTAAAAGACTCCAAATCTCAACAGAGTGCAATGATTTGCTCCTACTTAGAAGACTTCAACTTTCAACAGAGTGCAATGATTTGCTCCCACTTACCCGCCAAAGACGGATGTGTCGGGCCACTGGCGCTAATAAAACGGTAACAACGCATTTCTATTCTCTGGATTATATCCTGCTGGAAATCTAGTAGGACCATGGTCCTGCTATAAGGAAGATCCAGCAGGAGTTTGAGAATGAACGCTGAAGAAGAAGAAGCTCCTACTTAGAAGGCTCCAACTCCCAACAGAGTGCAATAATTTGTCCCAACTCAGAAAGGGTGTATAAGCAGTGGTGAAAATAATGGTAAGAGAAAAACTGTGTCACAGTTCTTACATGATAATATATACAAACTGACAGAGAGTACAAAACACATGCCTGACAAATACGCTTCCTAATCAAGTCTACACAGCCATACTTCAACAATGACATTATATGACAGAATAGCTCCTGCATTTCCATGCACTTATAATACTGCCACTCTGGGACAGTGTACATTGTCAATCTCACTGATCCACTGTACCCAGGGCAGTAAGACAGATGTAAGAACAGTTAGATACTCCCAGTGTGCACAACACAGGTCAACTTGAAGAGACAAGCTATCCAATTTTTTATACTAGTCCGACACCAAGTTTAGAATACTAGACAGACAATGATGCCACACAAAAAAAAGGCTGCACTGGTGTTGAACTATAAGGAATTACAAGAAGTTAATCAACATAGATAACTGTGTACAAAAACTCTACAAATATGTTTAGTCTTGAGTGTCAAACTATTGATATTGTCCATGTTTTTGAGGGCTGGGGAAGGAGAAGAGAATAGCAACACTGTTTACCTTCCATGGGTGCAATGATAGAGAGACGAATAAGGAGGTTCTTGTGTGGAATTGGCTGTCCCATCCAATATATGGTTAAAGTGACCCAAAAGCCTTGCTGATGTTCGATGTGTCAAGTTGATAGGCTCAGATATTACAGCAAAGCTGTAAACCATGACACAATGTATTTTGTTCTCCAGACCACAACATGTTAATTTGGTGGAGATTGAGAATGAAAGCAGGAGAAGAAATTACCAGTACGACTGACATAAAACAGTGGGACTGGCAGCATAAACTGGTGGTGTGACAGACTTCACAAGCAAGAGTGAGACAAGACTGCATCATTAGTGGACAGTGATAACTGTGTTGCTACTAGGAAAGTAATGAGACTGTGTCGCTACTTGGAAAGTGACAAGAACGTGTCGCTAGTGGGAGAGTGACATGACAATACTGTCGCGTAGGATACAATGTATTCTTATTTAGACTGTGACATGCCTGTGTCACTAGTGGGAGAGCGAATGAAGCACACAACCATACACGTGCAACCAAGCTAAAAATGCACCCACACAACGTCCACAATTGGACATCATACAAAAAACAAAACAGAAAGCAACATGGGAATACACAAACATCAAAAGTATATAGTTAGTTCACACAACCCATGTTCTCAGTTACTCAACACAAGCAGACAACAACACATTTGGTGTGTATTGAAAGGTTTGTAAGCAAACGTGTGAAATTTATGTGAATGTGTAAGAGATGTATTTATGTGAATATTTATGTGTAAGAGATATGTTTATGTGTGAGCATATTAGAAGTGTGAGAGTATGGGATAGATTTGTGTATGAGAGTTTGTGTGCGAGTACATGTGAAAGGTCTGCATGTTTGTATGTGATGGACTGATTGTATGTATGTGCATGTATGTGAGTGCATTGACACCGACATACGCAATATGTCAAAGCACTTTTATGTTGCAATGAGATGACAGCTGCAGCTGGGCATGGGCTGCCGCTGTTGTGGAGCAGGATGGTTGAGACAAGTAAAACGGACATTCTGCTAGCGAACACGAGCACATCTCTATCAGTTCCAAATTTTCAAGAAGCTATCCCAAGATCCAGTAGCCACAGCGGAACCATCCTCAGTGACACCTAGACAGCTGACACGATTATCATGACCAGCGAGAACACCTGAAATGAGAGTGTGTCAAGTACATTAAAGTGTGAAGACATGATTCAATGTGTGTGGAGATATTATGATACAATGTGTGTGGAGATATTATGATACAATGTGCGTGAAGACATGATACAATGTGTGTGGATATATTATGATACAATGTGCGTGAAGACATGATACAATGTGTGCGGAGACATTATGATAAAATGTGTGTGGAGACATGATACAATATGTGTGAAGACATTATGATACAATGTGTGTGGAGACATGATAAAAAGTGTGTGTGGAGATAACATGATAAAACGTGTGTGTGGAGATAACATGATAAAAAGTGTGTGTGGAGATAACATGATAAAAAGTGTGTGTGGAGATAACATGATAAAAAGTGTGTGTGGAGACACAATACTTGTTTAATCAGGATACAGAATAATTCAGCACTGACCAGCACGTTCTTGTTTCAGAACATCCCAGACATTGCAATTAAAGTCATCGTAACCACCCAGTAAGAGGCGGCCAGATTTGGAGAAGGCCACACTTGTGATGCCACATATGATGTTATCATGGGAATACATTCCAATCTCTTGATCTGCACGAATGTCAAAGAGACGGCAAGTGGCATCATCAGAACCTGTGGCAAATGCATGCCCGTTGGGAAAATACTGAAAATAATGAGAGAATCGTTGTTGATGTTACAAAATTAGTCATAGCATAGATAAAAGTGACCAAATTTCTATCTAGGTTCGCTGATTGTAAATGAAAGTTACCATTAGTGCGCATCGAACAAGTCTATTGATGCTCTGATCCACATCTGAATATATCCATCAGAGCGTACCAGCTCACAGTTCTCATTCAGTTTTTATTTAAAAGTCTATTATTTATCTCTTGTCGAGATTTCCCAATTTTTAATCAAATCTCTCGTAATCTTGAGCGCGATAGTGAGTCACACTTCTGAAAAGTCACGGTCCTTAAATATATCATAAGAGGCATATGTCAAAATAATCCAACTGTGCGCTTTTCGAAGCTGTGATCATGTTTTTTTCTATATTCCTCCAAATAGCTGAGGATAGAGTAGTCTGGTGATTTTTTTTTGGTGCTTTTTGTGTGTCTCCACTGTGGCACCCCTACAACTCTTGACAGGTTATGTTTCTTACTATTATTAAGTTCAGTTGGTGACATTCTATTATGCTAGTGACAACCCATCCAGCAACTTCTCTCTTTGCATTTTTTTTCTCCCTATCTTTCGCGGTGGTTACTAAATGTTCAAGTTTTGCTCTTATCACATGGCCTGAACTTCTTGACTGTTCTGATTTTTTTGCTATAATCTGTCTCTTAATCTATCATCTCTGAGGACTTCTACATGTTTACTTAGGTGTCCATGGAATTTTCATTGTTCTAAAAAAAAAAAACCACATTCAAGTAGCCAACAGTTAATTTTGAGCTTTTCTGTTTACAGTCCATGTTTTACATTCATAAAAAAAAGAATTGGTTTGATATAACATAACAGTATCATGGGACATTCTAACACATCCAGCTTACAACCCTGGTTTATCGTGGGACATTCTGCCACATCCAGCTTACAACCCTCATCTATCTTTGGACATTCTGCAACATCCAGCTTACAACCCTGATCTATTGTGGGCCATTCTGCCACATCCAGCTTACAACCCTGATCTATTGTGGGACATTCTGCCATCCAGCTTACAACTCTAATCTATCATGTAACATTCTGCCACATCCAGCTTACAACCCTGATCTATCGTGGGACATTCTGCCACATCCAGCTTACAACCCTGATCTATTGTGGGACATTCTGCCACATCCAGCTTACAACCCTGATCTATCGTGGGACATTCTGCCACATCCAGCTTACAACCCTAACCTATTGCCATGTGGCTTTCATTTGTTTGTTATCTTAAAGAAAGTTCTAAAGCCACAATGATTCCATTCTGATGACGATGTGATGACCAAATGGTTCAATGAGCAACAGGAGTGCTTCTCTAACACACAATTCATGGCCGAGCAAACAGCTTGCTTAAATACTTATGATAATTCTCCTGATGCCTCCAGGTACATGCACATTCCGTAATAATTGCTTTACTTAATTTATAACTCTACTGCTGATGTACATTTTCTAATCTTGTAATAAACCCACTTCAATGGGTTTCATTTGAGCACACCTTGTACATTTTTGTACGATATTCATACATGTTGGCACAATAAGACACAGATCTAAGATATGTCATGAGCACCTTCAGAATGTCCAGATTGAAGCCGTTGAAATGACCCAAAAATAGTCTGGGCTTAAACCATATACAAAATGTGTGAATCCATATGAAAAAAATAATGTTGCGGACTAACGGCTATCCAGTGCCAAGACACATGTCATGGCAGAACTCATCTTCAGCATGAATCTAGACATTTGAGCATGAATCTAGACATTCAAACATTAATCTTGACATTTGAGCATGAATCTTGACATTTGAGCATGAATCTAGACATTTGAGCATGAATCTAGACATTTGAGAATGAATCTAGACATTCAAGCATGAATCTTGACATTTGGGCATGAATCTAGACATTTGAGCATGAATCTAGACATTCAAGCATTAATCTTGACAATCAAGCATGAATCAAGGCATTCAAACATTTATCAACGGTAAAAGGTGGACACACAAAATACATGAAACTGTACGAGACAATGGATGGTAAACAAAAAATACCTTAAAAATTTGTATTGCATATGTATGTTTGCATAATTTTTAAAGGAAAAAACCCGTTATTAAACTTTTGACAAATATAATAGCTGTACTGGAGGCAACTTACAGTAATTGCATTAATGTCTGACTCGTGACCTGAGAATGTCTGCTTGCACATTCCATCTCGTATATCCCACAACTGAAATAGAAGACAGTAAACATTAGTAAGGTCACAGCATATACTAGTCATCACTACCAATTATCTTATAAACTAGCACAAAATATTTGAATCTAATGCAAAAACAATGAGACACAGCTTGGAGTTGAACAAAACTACAAGAAACTAAACTATGAGACATACATTTTAAGCCCTTAGAACCTGAAATTCTGGGAATTATAAACTTTTTTCAATGCCCTGCAAGGGCGCAATTTTACGGAATTCGGACTTCACAAAACAGTACCTCATTAATTATCCCAAAATGTGTTATCTCAAAAAAGTAGTGTGTATATGCCAGCCGTAGACGGATGTGTCGGGCCATTGGCGCAAATAAAACAGCGACACAGCGCATTTCCATTCTCTGGACTACATACTGCATGAAATATAGTAGGACCATTGTCCTGTCACAAGAGATATCCAGCGGAAGTTTGAGAATGAACGCTTTGGAAGAAGAAAGTAGTGTGTATATGATGAACACGTGTCAACAGAGATAATAAATCAATTTATGCATTTTACTGGTGTCATGGAGTACGCATTGTATTGTGGGATAGCTGCTTCACAAAATTGTGCATCCATGTTGATGGAATTTTGTCCATGTATTAGAATTTTTTTTTTAATGACGCTCTAAAAATCAGGATTTATTGTGTGTTTAAAAACATCAGAACAAGTTGTTGAGTTTATGCTTGATAATTCAGAGGACAGTGAATTAGATTTAGATGATGGTTATTCTGAAAATGATATGGAAATAGACTCCGATTCGTTCAGAGCCTGAGCGAATAGAATTCATAGTAGGCCTATAAATTACGACAGTTGTAGTAATATTGGTTCATTATCTACAATCTGTGGACATGGAAGGGGTGTATTCTACATAGTTTATCAAGGAAATCTGATTCAGGTTGGTCTCCTGCTCATGTTTGCACCAACATGTAAAGTATACAGCTGCGGTCTTTGTTGAAAAGAAATGTCTAAGAACATTCTAGAATCTATTTCTTCAGATAGTAAGACTACTGAATGTTTAGAATTATTCCTGGACAATAGTTTTTGGCAAGATTCATGCTATACATTTGCAACATAAGTTAAAAGCAAATAAACCTTCCACTTATGCACTAAAACATATATATAAAACGGTAACATCGCCAGAGATGAAAGCTTTCTTCAGACTCAGAATTCAAATTGAGTACTGTAAATTAACAACTATATGAAGATTATTGGCCCAGCTCATCAATAAATTTCCTTTCCAAAACTCCTGGTTTTTGCACTGATGGAATGATATCTCTCTTTATGGATATTTCTTCACCTTGTTTATGAAGAGCACCATGCTCTTTATAAAACAGATAAGCTGTACAAAGGATACATGCTGAATGTGTTGCTTCAAAAGTATGAAGACCAAATTTTGGTGCAGTTATTGCACTATGTATCTGTGCATAAAGGAAAGGTCTACATGCTGAGAGGACTGGCGCATAAAGCAAGACCACTGGACAGCATAAGGTCAGTCAACATTATATCAGTCAGTCAGTTCCTCTTTTGCCAAGTTTGGAACATAGGGCAAATGTCATAGTTCTCCATGCCTGTCGGTCAGTTGCCAGGGATTGCAGGTCTTGTGCATTTATGCCTGTTGATTTTAATATGTTCTTCTGAGCATTGTTTTTGGTCTTCCCTGTTTTCTTTCCCGTCTGGTGTCCACATGAAGGCTTGTCGTGGAATTCTATCTTCCTTCATGCTAAGTATGTGGCCGATGTATGTCCAGCAGCGTTTTCTGATGATGTTCATCACATATTCTTGTTTTGTCTCATCTCTTAGTATGTCATTTGATTTGAAGTCTTTCCAATTAGTATTTGTGATTTTTCTGAGGCATCTATTCTCGAAGGCAACTAACTTCTTATTCATTATTGCATAAAATTTCCAACTTTCACATCCATATATCAATGATGGAATCCCAATTGCACTGAATAGTCGCAGTTTGATGTGTTTACTTGTGATCTCCAGATGTTTGAGAGTTTGTTAAAGGCGTTGGAGGCGAGAGCGATTCGAGTCTTGATTTCTGAGTTGGTATTCCCACCTGTTGTTATCTTGCTTCCAAATATACAAAATTTGAAACGTTGTCTAGTATATTATCATCTAGTTTAATTTATTCTACCGGACCGGTAAAGTTCATGATTTTAGTTTTATGTATGTTTATTTGAAGGCCTATGTTGTGCAAAAAATTTGAGTCTTTCTATTTTTTTCTTGGAGATCTTGGTGTGTTGAACTCATGAGAGCAATATCATCTGCAAATGTTAGATCTATGGTTTTTATATAATTATATAAATGATATTATATAATTATAACAATATATAATATAACATAATTTTATGTTTTAAATAACTCTGATCTGTGGTGTCCTTTTTGTGTATTTTTTGCTGAAGAGAGAGGCTTTTACGACCTGTTGGTCAGGGTTCAAACGGGTTAAATAGACAACATATGGTGAAGAAAATTTTTTTAATGACAAGCTTCTTCTTCTTCTGCGTTCGTTCTCAAACTCCTGCAGATTAGCAGGATGTAGTCCGGAGAACGGAATGCGTTGTGTCATGGTTTACAGCATTGCTGTGATATCTGCACCTTTCGGCCTAACACATCTGACTTCAGCATGGCTTTGGGTCACTGACCCTATATGGGATGGGACAGCCAACTCCATCCCATAACCTCCTTAGTCGTCTATTACGACATGCGTGGAAGGTAAACAGTGTTGCTATTCTTTGCTCCCCTTTCGGGCCCCGGCAACACACGGGCGAAATGACAAGCATCTTCAATGAACAATGTGAGTTGAAGAAAATAGGAGACATGACACGCATATCACATAACATAAAAACAGCAACACTGTAGCAGGTTATGCATGTCATAAGATGTGACTAAGGAGAGTTTTTAAAATTCCATATGTCAAAGTTAACCAAAAATTTCATGCAGATCGAATGAACAATCTTGGCTGAAGAAACTTATATACAAAATGAAAATCTACAATGATACACAGTTTGAACTGAACTATGAATGCTAATTAATAACTAAGACATTTATACACAGATTAGTCCTACCTTGGCAGAGGCATCGCAAGCACCTGAGACAAAAGTTCTAAAGTCAGGTGCCACAGACAAACTCATGACATCTCCAGTGTGACCAGTAAAGGAGGTTGTCTGTTGTCCTGTTTCTATATCCCATAATGCACTTGAAGACAGAAAGGAAACATAAAATGTTAGCAATAGGCATATGTTCAAACACTCAACTTCCAAGTCTACAATCTGACAGAGACTGTTTAACAATTTTTCACATCAGTCAACTGTCCCCGCTCACATCAGTCAACTGTCCCCGCTCACATCAGTCAACTGTCCCCGCTCACATCAGTCAACTGACCCCGCTCACATCAGTCAACTGTCCCCGCCCACATCAGTCAACTGTCCCCGCTCGCATCAGTCAACTGTCCCCGCTCACATCAGTCAACTGTCCCCGCTCACATCAGTCAAGTGTCCCCGCTCGCATCAGTCAACTGTCCCCGCTCACATCAGTCAACTGTCCCCGCTCACATCAGTCAAGTGTCCCCGCTCACATCAGTCAAGTGTCCCCGCTCACATCAGTCAACTGTCCCAGCTTCATCAGTAACCGGTCTATGCTCACATCAGTCAAATAAGTCAACGGTTCACGCTCACATCCATCAACTGTTCCTGTTCACATCTGTCAACTATTCCTGCTCACATAAGTCAATTGACTCTGTTAACATCAGTCAGCTGTCCCTGCTCACATCAATCATCTGTAGATTGGTATAAGATGGTCTGGTCGGACAAGTTGAGATAGGTGGTCTAGGCATACATGGTGAGATAACAGGTAGTCTAAGCAGGTGAGATAGGTGATATAATCAGGTAAAGTAAGACAGAAGGCAGTTTATTCAGGTGTGACAACAGGTGGTCTAGTCAAAGTGATACGATAGGTGGCTTACTCAGGTAATTGAGTCTATGTGATTGAATGACTGATTTAAGGTAATGTAAGCAAGCTGAAACAGGTGGTCTAGTCAGGTGAGATAACAAGTGGTAGCATATACAAAGTGATCAGTCACAATTCTAGACGTGGCATCTAAAAACACAACGCAAAGACATAACAACTAGTTAGGTAAGTCTAATATGGATGATCAAAAAGGCATGCTGCTTAAATGCAAGTTGCAAGAATGAAACTCAGATGACAGAAATGATAGTATGTGTTACTGGATGCTCCACAACTGATTAGACAGTGGGTAAGTGAAGAATGATGAGTATCCCACAACTCACCAGCTCATGTCTCCTGAACTTGTCACAATAGAGTTATCATCAATGAATCGACAGCATGATAGGTATCCGGTATGCCCTGGTAGTTCTCGACTGACCCTCACATTACCTTCACGTGTTTTCAGGCTATAAATAGAGCAGATGTTGTCAAGGCCTCCGCAAGCCACAAAGTTGCCACTGGGAGCGTAGGCACAGGTCATTACCCAGCTTGAGCGAAGTGGGATGGCATGGACCTGAACACAGAACATATTATTGTCAATATAGAACAAACATGTTCTCACTCAACAATATAATCTTCTTTCTCCCTTTCAATTCCCCGTGGAACATAAGGCTGGAACAGCAGTTGCATTTTCTTCAACTGTGCTAAGGATGTTCACATTAATCTACTCTCCTTTTCTACTACTCTTCCCAAGGTGTTCTTCGAAATTACAACTCACATCTTCCCATGTAGGTTTTAGTTCAGAACCTGTCACGTTATGTTGCCAGTCCTCTTTCTGGGGGAGTGTCACTCACATCCATCTCCATTTGATATCTTTGATCTCAACATTGACTGGATATTGGTGTGTTCTCTTCCACACATTATTGGCTCATGTGTCATCTCAGAGACATCTATTGATGGTTGGTTGGTTGCAGATCTAGCAGTAAATTGGATCTGTCTTTTGTCCTGATACCATTGTGTGATATATTCAAGTGTTTGTGATATATTCATGTCATTTTGTTCCGTATGAAGTGATCAATTTTATCTGAATTTGGAGGAGGAAGACATCTAACATCTGCAGTTATGATGTGACAAGTCATGTTTCAGAGCCATAAAGTAATAGACATTACATTTGTAGTTTGGTTGCTGATCCATCAGCTAGTGGATCCTGCCCCTTTGACACTTCCGGTAAGGATTGATGTTTTCTGTCGGAGGGTAGAGGGTAAATTATAAAAACTCAGGTGCATAACGTGGCAATAGCAAGGGCATGTGACCTTTATCACACAAACCAAACATAGCCTCACTGCAACTCCCTAACGGGAAACAAGCAGTGTTGGCAGTTTTTTTTTAAGTGTATATACATGTGTTTGTGAGCTGTTGTTTTATTTCATATAGGGTGCTCCATTTATCTGGACTTGGAGTGCAATCTGGTCATTCATATTTCTTACTTCTTTCTAAGCAAGAAATATGAACAACCAGATCGCAATGGAGAGTGGTGTTCAGACATAACCAAACCAAACCCTAAAAATGGAGAGAGTGGTGTTCAGACATAACCAAACCAAACCCTAAAAACGGAGAGTGGTGTTCAGACATGACCAAACCAAACCCTAATGACAGCACTATCTTACTGATCAAAATAGCATTTCCCGACTTCGAACCCAGTATATGCGAATTAATAAACACATGAACAGAATCCAACCACAACACACTCCAGTGACAGCTATGTAACACCATCATGAAACTGTTGAACATCACCTCTTCAATTGTAAAGAATTGAACTATCTCTAAGAGTCTAAGACCTGACAGATGAAACACACTGAAGCAACAACTAACAAATACCTGCAGATACCACTATATGGCATTGGGTCAAAAGCCAAGAATCCACTGGATCATTGAAGAAGAGGAAGAAACGCTTCAAATATCATCCACAACTGGACATACAAAACAGTACATTTGTAGCAAACAACACAATTTTATTTCCCTGGGACACTACTTTGGAATTCCACATTGAATGAGTTTTAAAAACACATACATCATTTTTAATTCTTCTCATCTGTTTTTTTGGTAAGAAAAACAGATCCTCCAGGTCATTTTAGTTGTCAATATTTTTTTGTTTTGTATTTTTGATTGTTATTTGTTCCTTGAAAAAGTTCCAGGTTTAACCGCAACGTAGATAATTGTCTTTGTTCTATATTTTATTGTTATTTTATTTTTACTATTGATAGTTTGGTATTTTATAGTAACCTTTCTATCTCATTTAGTATTTATTCGTTTGGTTACTTCGGCACTCTCCATTTTGTCGGACATCCTCGGATATTTCGGTTATTTATATTAATTCTTCATCATCATTTTATACATCACATGTTTATGTTTGTAATTTTAATATTTCAGAACAATGTACATATGCTTAAAATCAGTAACTAGTTCTTCACTGTAACATCTCTCAAATTAACTGTGCACACATGTTCCAACTCGAGGACAAACTGGTGGGTGGGGTAAGTTACACATGGAGCACATTAAGAATAACATTGAAGTCAGCTCCACTTAGCATTCCCCCATCTTATGTGCAATGCCTCATAGCTCCTGATATAACTACATTTTATACACAGTTCATCCCTCTCACCCATAAGTTCGGGGGTTGGAATAAGACCAACAGCTTCTTCCTGAATCCCATTTAGAAGTGACATGGACGAGGAAAACTATTATGGAATCTTGAAAGAAATTACATTGTTTAAAATGGAATTATTACAAGGTAAATAGAAATACAAATCGAATGATAAAATCAGAGAAGAGACACATCAACATTTCATCACAGATGATCAGAAAACGCTGTTGGTCCTACATCAGGCATGTCCTACACGCAGACACCAACAGAATACACCACCAATCTCTTGAATGGATACCTGCAGGAAAAAGAAAAAGGGGTAGACCAAATGAAGAACAATACTTAGAGAAAGTAAAACAACCAATATTCATACTATTCAAGAACTGCACAGAATAGCTGTGAACAGACAGAATTGGAGAGATCTGACCTCTGCGCTAACTTCAGCGCAAAAGGAAGATGAATGAATGAAATAGAAATGTCGGCACAGTAGAAGAGTTGATAGTGAGTTCGCCTCATAAACTCAACTTTGGTGAAATGTTGACCATCCACATTGTACCAGAGATAAGACTGGATGTATTGTGGCACCTCAAAATCTACCAATAGTTGATAAAACTGATCAATATTTGACAAAATCTACCACGTTGACAAAATCCAGTGAATAGCAATGTCCTGCACAGGATACTTCAAATGAAATGAGAAATATGCATACAACCAATAGTTTTCATCATCCCCAGGTGAATGATGGTTGATAGTATCCCCACTTGTAGTTCCAAGGCCAGATGTGTTGTTTTGGTTACACAGAGTCCGTGTTTGTTCAAGGTTTTCTTGATATTTTCTATCCATCGTTATCTTTAGTACAGATAATGTACTGTGTATGTGTTCTGTGGCCAAGAGGTTAGAGCGTTGGTCTCACACCCATGAGGTTTAGAGTTTGCTCCATAGTAAGGACTGCATTTTTTCTGTCGGAAGGTAAATTAAATAACTCACCCTGTACATGATATGGATACAGTAAGAGGATACAGACTTTATCACACAGCTACAAAATCTCTCCCTGCAACACCCTAACGGAAAACACAGTATTTGACAATGTACTATGTGAATTGTGCACACAACCAATAGTTTTATCAACAATCAGAAAATTTTTTATTCAACAATGGGAATATGTAGGAAACATCATGAGATCTAGCAGAGTATCTAGGAAATCCCTGAGATGGGAAACAAATGGGGAAAGGAAAAGTGATCGATCAAAAGAGACACTACAGAGAACTCTAACAAGAGAAGATGAAAGTTGACCACCTTGATGAGATTGAGAAAAACTGATCAGAATTGATATTTCTGGTGAGATACACACCAAGCCCTATGTGGCATTTCAAGGTGCTGCAGGAATGGTGATAATTTAGTATTGGTGTTATAGCTTACAGTATTTTATGATCGCCGTATCCATTTTGCTTACCCTACAGATAAAATATTAGATTTGGGCGTCTGCTCAATTCGACAGTGACTATTAACTATGACAGCGCCATTTGATCACAACAATAAAAATTAGTGATGACAAACAGGTCGCAATACACAGAATAGTCTAACGATATAGCGATACCATTCATTGAAAATGGTAAAATACTGAATATATACATGCCGCTGCTGAAGATCAACACCTTTGAGATGAAATGCTACAGAAAGAAACTTAGAATTTCATGGAATGAGAAAAGGAGAACTCTTGACATTATAAACATATTGAAGGTGGCAGAGTATTGGTTACTAAACACAATAGCACACAAAAAAACTACACATATTTGGTCATGTAAAGAGACACAACTGTTTGAAAGACCAATTATGGAGGGCAGAGCATTTGAGCGGAGAAAGGGCAGAGCATTTGAGCGGAGAAAGGGCAGACCAAGAAAAAGTGGACTGACGACATTAAAGAGAACTTGAATACATCATTAGAAAATTCAAGCCACATGACCAAAAATAGATAGTGATTCGGGGAGTTCATTGGGGCGACAACATTCTGGAGAGAATACATCCCTTGACCCACCAATGAACATGAGAATCTCAGACTAATGGAGCATATAAAACCATGACACATATTCATCATCTGGACTAAATTCTACTGAAAGTCTAGTAGGACCAATGTCCTGCTACAAGAGAGCAGATATGTGAGAACAAAAGCTTTAAAAAAAAACCTCAGAAAAAAACACTGACTGACCTTATTTGTTGTGTAGCCATCCCACACGATTAATTTACCATCTTGTGAAGCTGATACTAAATTCCTGAAATAAAATAACAAGAGATGGTGAGAGAATGATGGCATTTTACATCTTCACTGGATGCTGGCCAGTGTAAAATTTTTAATGGAGTATAAAGCCCTAAGAATTTCACATGACTGCTTGTCCAGGCAGGTTTTTATGGATGTTGATTTGCACTAACCACCACTCAGCTTTGTTGACTAGTTCCAAGAGAAAGGCAATGCCAATATGCTTGGAAGCAAGCACAACTGCAGGAAATGATGTCATAAAAAAATGATGTCACACCATCATCTGCAGAATTTATGTAGCAATTTACTCTCTTCACCTAAGCACTCCCTTGCTAACCCACTGGGCAGTGCTGATTTTCTATATGGGTTGACTTCCATAACTTAAAGCACAAGGCTGTGTCATGTTATGATGCAGAGAGGTGGTCGCATCAGCCAGCACCAATCAAAATACATTGTCTGAGGTGTCATTTCGAAGAAAAACCTTTGATATAAGTGATTCCATGAAACAGTAGAAATGGTTGCTAATCATCGTCTTCTTAACACATGTACAAAACTTCAATGCCAGTAACAACTACATGCTACAATTACAGAACAATGGTAACAACTACACGCTACAATTACAGAACAATGGTAACAACTACACGCTACAATTACAGAACAATGGTAACAACTACATGCTAAAATTACAGAACAATGGTAACAATTACACGCTACAATTACAGAACAATGGTAACAACTACATGCTACAATTACAGAACAATGGTAACAACTACACGCTACAATTACAGAACAATGATAACAACTACACGCTACAATTACAGAACAATGGTAACAACTACATGCTAAAATTACAGAACAATGGTAACAACTACATGCTAAAATTACAGAACAATGGTAACAACTACACGCTACAATTACAGAACAATGGTAACAACTACACGCTACAATTACAGAACAATGGTAACAACTACACGCTACAATTGCAGAACAATGGTAACAACTACATGCTACAATTGCAGAACAATGGTAACAACTACATGCTACAATTGCAGAACAATGGTAACAACTACATGCTAAAATTACAGAACAATGGTAACAACTACATGCTAAAATTACAGAACAATGGTAACAACTACACGCTACAATTGCAGAACAATGGAAACAACTACACGCTACAATTACAGAACAATGGTAACAACTACACGCTACAATTACAGAACAATGGTAACAACTACACGCTACAATTACAGAACAATGGTAACAACTACACGCTACAATTACAGAACAATGGTAACAACTACACGCTACAATTACAGAACAATGGTAACAACTACACGCTACAATTACAGAACAATGGTAACAGCTACACGCTACAATTACAGAACAATGGTAACAAATACACGCTACAATTACAGAACAATGGTAACAACTACACGCTACAATTACAGAACAATGGTAACAGCTACACGCTACAATTACAGAACAATGGTAACAACTACACGCTACAATTACAGAACAATGGTAACAACTACACGCTACAATTACAGAACAATGGTAACAACTACACGCTACAATTACAGAACAATGGTAACAACTACACGCTACAATTACAGAACAATGGTAACAACTACACGCTACAATTGCAGAACAATGGAAACAACTACACGCTACAATTACAGAACAATGGTAACAGCTACACGCTACAATTACAGAACAATGGTAACAACTACACGCTACAATTGCAGAACAATGGAAACAACTACACGCTACAATTACAGAACAATGGTAACAACTACACGCTACAATTACAGAACAATGGTAACAACTACACGCTACAATTGCAGAACAATGGTAACAACTACACGCTACAATTACAGAACAATGGTAACAACTACACGCTAAAATTACAGAACAATGGTAACAACTACACGCTACAATTACAGAACAATGGTAACAACTACACGCTACAATTACAGAACAATGGTAACAACTACACGCTACAATTACAGAACAATGGTAACAACTACACGCTACAATTACAGAACAATGGTAACAACTACACGCTACAATTACAGAACAATGGTAACAACTACACGCTACAATTACAGAACAATGGTAACAACTACACGCTACAATTACAGAACAATGGTAACAACTACACGCTACAATTACAGAACAATGGTAACAACTACACGCTACAATTACAGAACAATGGTAACAACTACACGCTACAATTACAGAACAATGGTAACAACTACACGCTACAATTACAGAACAATGGTAACAACTACACGCTACAATTACAGAACAATGGTAACAACTACACGCTACAATTACAGAACAATGGTAACAACTACACGCTACAATTACAGAACAATGGTAACAACTACACGCTACAATTACAGAACAATGGTAACAACTACACGCTACAATTACAGAACAATGGTAACAACTACACGCTACAATTACAGAACAATGGTAACAACTACACGCTACAATTACAGAACAATGGTAACAACTACACGCTACAATTACAGAACAATGGTAACAACTACACGCTACAATTACAGAACAATGGTAACAACTACACGCTACAATTACAGAACAATGGTAACAACTACACGCTACAATTACAGAACAATGGTAACAACTACACGCTACAATTACAGAACAATGGTAACAACTACACGCTACAATTACAGAACAATGGTAACAACTACACGCTACAATTACAGAACAATGGTAACAACTACACGCTACAATTACAGAACAATGGTAACAACTACACGCTACAATTACAGAACAATGGTAACAACTACACGCTACAATTACAGAACAATGGTAACAACTACACGCTACAATTGCAGAACAATGGAAACAACTACACGCTACAATTACAGAACAATGGTAACAACTACACGCTACAATTACAGAACAATGGTAACAACTACACGCTACAATTACAGAACAATGGTAACAACTACACGCTACAATTACAGAACAATGGTAACAACTACACGCTACAATTACAGAACAATGGTAACAACTACACGCTACAATTACAGAACAATGGTAACAGCTACACGCTACAATTACAGAACAATGGTAACAACTACACGCTACAATTACAGAACAATGGTAACAACTACACGCTACAATTGCAGAACAATGGAAACAACTACACGCTACAATTACAGAACAATGGTAACAGCTACACGCTACAATTACAGAACAATGGTAACAACTACACGCTACAATTGCAGAACAATGGAAACAACTACACGCTACAATTACAGAACAATGGTAACAACTACACGCTACAATTACAGAACAATGGTAACAACTACACGCTACAATTGCAGAACAATGGTAACAACTACACGCTACAATTACAGAACAATGGTAACAACTACACGCTACAATTACAGAACAATGGTAACAACTACACGCTACAATTACAGAACAATGGTAACAACTACACGCTACAATTACAGAACAATGGTAACAACTACACGCTACAATTACAGAACAATGGTAACAACTACACGCTACAATTACAGAACAATGGTAACAACTACACGCTACAATTACAGAACAATGGTAACAACTACACGCTACAATTACAGAACAATGGTAACAACTACACGCTACAATTACAGAACAATGGTAACAACTACACGCTACAATTACAGAACAATGGTAACAACTACACGCTACAATTACAGAACAATGGTAACAACTACACGCTACAATTACAGAACAATGGTAACAACTACACGCTACAATTACAGAACAATGGTAACAACTACACGCTACAATTACAGAACAATGGTAACAACTACACGCTACAATTACAGAACAATGGTAACAACTACACGCTACAATTACAGAACAATGGTAACAACTACACGCTACAATTACAGAACAATGGTAACAACTACACGCTACAATTACAGAACAATGGTAACAACTACACGCTACAATTACAGAACAATGGTAACAACTACACGCTACAATTACAGAACAATGGTAACAACTACACGCTACAATTACAGAACAATGGTAACAACTACACGCTACAATTACAGAACAATGGTAACAACTACACGCTACAATTACAGAACAATGGTAACAACTACACGCTACAATTACAGAACAATGGTAACAACTACACGCTACAATTACAGAACAATGGTAACAACTACACGCTACAATTACAGAACAATGGTAACAACTACACGCTACAATTACAGAACAATGGTAACAACTACACGCTACAATTACAGAACAATGGTAACAACTACACGCTACAATTACAGAACAATGGTAACAACTACACGCTACAATTACAGAACAATGGTAACAACTACACGCTACAATTACAGAACAATGGTAACAACTACACGCTACAATTACAGAACAATGGTAACAACTACACGCTACAATTACAGAACAATGGTAACAACTACACGCTACAATTGCAGAACAATGGTAACAACTACACGCTACAATTGCAGAACAATGGAAACAACTACACGCTACAATTACAGAACAATGGTAACAACTACACGCTACAATTACAGAACAATGGTAACAACTACACGCTACAATTACAGAACAATGGTAACAACTACACGCTACAATTACAGAACAATGGTAACAACTACACGCTACAATTACAGAACAATGGTAACAACTACACGCTACAATTACAGAACAATGGTAACAACTACACGCTACAATTACAGAACAATGGTAAAAACTACACGCTACAATTACAGAACAATGGTAACAGCTACACGCTACAATTACAGAACAATGGTAACAACTACACGCTACAATTACAGAACAATGGTAACAACTACACGCTACAATTACAGAACAATGGTAACAACTACACGCTACAATTACAGAACAATGGTAACAACTACACGCTACAATTGCAGAACAATGGTAACAACTACACGCTACAATTGCAGAACAATGGAAACAACTACACGCTACAATTACAGAACAATGGTAACAACTACACGCTACAATTACAGAACAATGGTAACAACTACACGCTACAATTACAGAACAATGGTAACAACTACACGCTACAATTACAGAACAATGGTAACAACTACACGCTACAATTACAGAACAATGGTAACAACTACACGCTACAATTACAGAACAATGGTAACAACTACACGCTACAATTACAGAACAATGGTAACAACTACACGCTACAATTACAGAACAATGGTAACAGCTACACGCTACAATTACAGAACAATGGTAACAACTACACGCTACAATTACAGAACAATGGTAACAACTACACGCTACAATTACAGAACAATGGTAACAACTACACGCTACAATTACAGAACAATGGTAACAACTACACGCTACAATTACAGAACAATGGTAACAACTACACGCTACAATTGCAGAACAATGGAAACAACTACACGCTACAATTACAGAACAATGGTAACAGCTACACGCTACAATTACAGAACAATGGTAACAACTACACGCTACAATTGCAGAACAATGGAAACAACTACACGCTACAATTACAGAACAATGGTAACAACTACACGCTACAATTACAGAACAATGGTAACAACTACACGCTACAATTGCAGAACAATGGTAACAACTACACGCTACAATTACAGAACAATGGTAACAACTACACGCTAAAATTACAGAACAATGGTAACAACTACACGCTACAATTACAGAACAATGGTAACAACTACACGCTACAATTACAGAACAATGGTAACAACTACACGCTACAATTACAGAACAATGGTAACAACTACACGCTACAATTACAGAACAATGGTAACAACTACACGCTACAATTACAGAACAATGGTAACAACTACACGCTACAATTACAGAACAATGGTAACAACTACACGCTACAATTACAGAACAATGGTAACAACTACACGCTACAATTACAGAACAATGGTAACAACTACACGCTACAATTACAGAACAATGGTAACAACTACACGCTACAATTACAGAACAATGGTAACAACTACACGCTACAATTACAGAACAATGGTAACAACTACACGCTACAATTACAGAACAATGGTAACAACTACACGCTACAATTACAGAACAATGGTAACAACTACACGCTACAATTACAGAACAATGGTAACAACTACACGCTACAATTACAGAACAATGGTAACAACTACACGCTACAATTACAGAACAATGGTAACAACTACACGCTACAATTACAGAACAATGGTAACAACTACACGCTACAATTACAGAACAATGGTAACAACTACACGCTACAATTACAGAACAATGGTAACAACTACACGCTACAATTACAGAACAATGGTAACAACTACACGCTACAATTACAGAACAATGGTAACAACTACACGCTACAATTACAGAACAATGGTAACAACTACACGCTACAATTACAGAACAATGGTAACAACTACACGCTACAATTACAGAACAATGGTAACAACTACACGCTACAATTACAGAACAATGGTAACAACTACACGCTACAATTACAGAACAATGGTAACAACTACACGCTACAATTACAGAACAATGGTAACAACTACACGCTACAATTACAGAACAATGGTAACAACTACACGCTACAATTGCAGAACAATGGAAACAACTACACGCTACAATTACAGAACAATGGTAACAACTACACGCTACAATTACAGAACAATGGTAACAACTACACGCTACAATTACAGAACAATGGTAACAACTACACGCTACAATTACAGAACAATGGTAACAACTACACGCTACAATTACAGAACAATGGTAACAACTACACGCTACAATTACAGAACAATGGTAACAGCTACACGCTACAATTACAGAACAATGGTAACAACTACACGCTACAATTACAGAACAATGGTAACAACTACACGCTACAATTGCAGAACAATGGAAACAACTACACGCTACAATTACAGAACAATGGTAACAGCTACACGCTACAATTACAGAACAATGGTAACAACTACACGCTACAATTGCAGAACAATGGAAACAACTACACGCTACAATTACAGAACAATGGTAACAACTACACGCTACAATTACAGAACAATGGTAACAACTACACGCTACAATTGCAGAACAATGGTAACAACTACACGCTACAATTACAGAACAATGGTAACAACTACACGCTACAATTACAGAACAATGGTAACAACTACACGCTACAATTACAGAACAATGGTAACAACTACACGCTACAATTACAGAACAATGGTAACAACTACACGCTACAATTACAGAACAATGGTAACAACTACACGCTACAATTACAGAACAATGGTAACAACTACACGCTACAATTACAGAACAATGGTAACAACTACACGCTACAATTACAGAACAATGGTAACAACTACACGCTACAATTACAGAACAATGGTAACAACTACACGCTACAATTACAGAACAATGGTAACAACTACACGCTACAATTACAGAACAATGGTAACAACTACACGCTACAATTACAGAACAATGGTAACAACTACACGCTACAATTACAGAACAATGGTAACAACTACACGCTACAATTACAGAACAATGGTAACAACTACACGCTACAATTACAGAACAATGGTAACAACTACACGCTACAATTACAGAACAATGGTAACAACTACACGCTACAATTACAGAACAATGGTAACAACTACACGCTACAATTACAGAACAATGGTAACAACTACACGCTACAATTACAGAACAATGGTAACAACTACACGCTACAATTACAGAACAATGGTAACAACTACACGCTACAATTACAGAACAATGGTAACAACTACACGCTACAATTACAGAACAATGGTAACAACTACACGCTACAATTACAGAACAATGGTAACAACTACACGCTACAATTACAGAACAATGGTAACAACTACACGCTACAATTACAGAACAATGGTAACAACTACACGCTACAATTACAGAACAATGGTAACAACTACACGCTACAATTACAGAACAATGGTAACAACTACACGCTACAATTACAGAACAATGGTAACAACTACACGCTACAATTACAGAACAATGGTAACAACTACACGCTACAATTACAGAACAATGGTAACAACTACACGCTACAATTACAGAACAATGGTAACAACTACACGCTACAATTACAGAACAATGGTAACAACTACACGCTACAATTACAGAACAATGGTAACAACTACACGCTACAATTGCAGAACAATGGTAACAACTACACGCTACAATTGCAGAACAATGGAAACAACTACACGCTACAATTACAGAACAATGGTAACAACTACACGCTACAATTACAGAACAATGGTAACAACTACACGCTACAATTACAGAACAATGGTAACAACTACACGCTACAATTACAGAACAATGGTAACAACTACACGCTACAATTACAGAACAATGGTAACAACTACACGCTACAATTACAGAACAATGGTAACAACTACACGCTACAATTACAGAACAATGGTAAAAACTACACGCTACAATTACAGAACAATGGTAACAACTACACGCTACAATTACAGAACAATGGTAACAACTACACGCTACAATTACAGAACAATGGTAACAACTACACGCTAAAATTACAGAACAATGGTAACAACTACACGCTACAATTACAGAACAATGGTAACAACTACACGCTACAATTACAGAACAATGGTAACAACTACACGCTAAAATTACAGAACAATGGTAACAACTACACGCTAAAATTACAGAACAATGGTAACAACTACACGCTAAAATTACAGAACAATGGTAACAACTACACGCTACAATTACAGAACAATGGTAACAACTACACGCTACAATTACAGAACAATGGTAACAACTACACGCTACAATTACAGAACAATGGTAACAACTACACGCTACAATTACAGAACAATGGTAACAACTACACGCTACAATTACAGAACAATGGTAACAACTACACGCTACAATTACAGAACAATGGTAACAACTACACGCTACAATTACAGAACAATGGTAACAACTACACGCTACAATTACAGAACAATGGTAACAACTACACGCTACAATTACAGAACAATGGTAACAACTACACGCTACAATTGCAGAACAATGGTAACAACTACACGCTACAATTGCAGAACAATGGTAACAACTACACGCTACAATTACAGAACAATGGTAACAACTACACGCTACAATTGCAGAACAATGGAAATAACTACACGCTACAATTACAGAACAATGGTAACAACTACACGCTACAATTACAGAACAATGGTAACAACTACACGCTACAATTGCAGAACAATGGTAACAACTACACGCTACAATTACAGAACAATGGTAACAACTACACGCTAAAATTACAAAACAATGGTAACAACTACACGCTACAATTACAGAACAATGGTAACAACTACACGCTACAATTACAGAACAATGGTAACAACTACACGCTACAATTACAGAACAATGGTAACAACTACACGCTACAATTACAGAACAATGGTAACAACTACACGCTACAATTACAGAACAATGGTAACAACTACACGCTACAATTACAGAACAATGGTAACAACTACACGCTACAATTACAGAACAATGGTAACAACTACACGCTACAATTACAGAACAATGGTAACAACTACACGCTACAATTACAGAACAATGGTAACAACTACACGCTACAATTACAGAACAATGGTAACAACTACACGCTACAATTACAGAACAATGGTAACAACTACACGCTACAATTACAGAACAATGGTAACAACTACACGCTAAAATTACAGAACAATGGTAACAACTACACGCTACAATTACAGAACAATGGTAACAACTACACGCTACAATTACAGAACAATGGTAACAACTACACGCTAAAATTACAGAACAATGGTAACAACTACACGCTAAAATTACAGAACAATGGTAACAACTACACGCTAAAATTACAGAACAATGGTAACAACTACACGCTACAATTACAGAACAATGGTAACAACTACACGCTACAATTACAGAACAATGGTAACAACTACACGCTACAATTACAGAACAATGGTAACAACTACACGCTACAATTACAGAACAATGGTAACAACTACATGCTACAATTACAGAACAATGGTAACAACTACACGCTACAATTACAGAACAATGGTAACAACTACACGCTACAATTACAGAACAATGGTAACAACTACACGCTACAATTGCAGAACAATGGTAACAACTACACGCTACAATTGCAGAACAATGGTAACAACTACACGCTACAATTACAGAACAATGGTAACAACTACACGCTACAATTGCAGAACAATGGAAATAACTACACGCTACAATTACAGAACAATGGTAACAACTACACGCTACAATTACAGAACAATGGTAACAACTACACGCTACAATTGCAGAACAATGGTAACAACTACACGCTACAATTACAGAACAATGGTAACAACTACACGCTAAAATTACAAAACAATGGTAACAACTACACGCTACAATTACAGAACAATGGTAACAACTACACGCTACAATTACAGAACAATGGTAACTACACGCTACAATTACAGAACAATGGTAACAACTACACGCTACAATTACAGAACAATGGTAACAACTACACGCTACAATTACAGAACAATGGTAACAACTACACGCTACAATTACAGAACAATGGTAACAACTACACGCTACAATTACAGAACAATGGTAACAACTACACGCTACAATTACAGAACAATGGTAACAACTACACGCTACAATTACAGAACAATGGTAACAACTACACGCTACAATTACAGAACAATGGTAACAACTACACGCTACAATTACAGAACAATGTTAACAACTACACGCTACAATTACAGAACAATGGTAACAACTACACGCTACAATTACAGAACAATGGTAACAACTACACGCTACAATTACAGAACAATGGTAACAACTACACGCTACAATTACAGAACAATGGTAACAACTACACGCTACAATTGCAGAACAATGGTAACAACTACACGCTACAATTACAGAACAATGGTAACAACTACACGCTACAATTGCAGAACAATGGAAACAACTACACGCTACAATTACAGAACAATGGTAACAACTACACGCTACAATTACAGAACAATGGTAACAACTACACGCTACAATTACAGAACAATGGTAACAACTACACGCTACAATTACAGAACAATGGTAACAACTACACGCTACAATTACAGAACAATGGTAACAACTACACGCTACAATTACAGAACAATGGTAACAACTACACGCTACAATTACAGAACAATGGTAACAACTACACGCTACAATTACAGAACAATGGTAACAACTACACGCTACAATTACAGAACAATGGTAACAACTACACGCTACAATTACAGAACAATGGTAACAACTACACGCTACAATTACAGAACAATGGTAACAACTACACGCTACAATTACAGAACAATGGTAACAACTACACGCTACAATTACAGAACAATGGTAACAACTACACGCTACAATTACAGAACAATGGTAACAACTACACGCTACAATTACAGAACAATGGTAACAACTACACGCTACAATTGCAGAACAATGGAAACTACACGCTACAATTACAGAACAATGGTAACAACTACACGCTACAATTACAGAACAATGGTAACAACTACACGCTACAATTACAGAACAATGGTAACAACTACACGCTACAATTACAGAACAATGGTAACAACTACACGCTACAATTACAGAACAATGGTAACAACTACACGCTACAATTACAGAACAATGGTAACAACTACACGCTACAATTACAGAACAATGGTAACAACTACATGCTAAAATTACAGAACAATGGTAACAACTACATGCTAAAATTACAGAACAATGGTAACAACTACATGCTAAAATTACAGAACAATGGTAACAACTACACGCTACAATTACAGAACAATGGTAACAACTACACACTACAATTGCAGAACAATGGTAACAACTACACGCTACAATTGCAGAACAATGGTAACAACTACATGCTACAATTGCAGAACAATGGTAACAACTTCATAGCATTGGCTTAACTTCTACAAAGCAAAAGACTGACTTCACTGTACTTGATTTCCCTGAATGTACTCCATCCTTCTCAACATAAAAATGTTATGAGTGTTTCATCCTCCTATCAGTCATAATGATTTAGATGTATGCAATAACTATACTGTGGACACTAATTCCACGGTAGTGCCATAGAACTTGTCCATCTATTTCAGATGTCCAGCTTTCTTCATGGTGTTGTACTATTTATATTTCAGAACATGTTAATGCACATTTGTATAAAATCAGTAACTAGTTCCTCACTGTAACATCTCTCAACTCGAGTACAAACTGGTGAGTGGGGCAACAGTTACACATGGAGTACATCAAGAATAACATTGAAGTCAGCTCCAATTAGCATTGCCACCCCCATTCCATGTGCAATGCCTCATAGCTTCTGATTTAACTACATTTTACACACAGGTCATCCCTCCCAACCATAAGTTTGTGGGTTGGAATAAGACTTTACTGCAACAAGCAGTCTAACAATAGAAGTATTTGCAGTAACACAGGCACTTAACAGGTTAGAATCGCAAACCTATTCCCATGCATGCATACTAAAAGACTCAATGAATATGATTCAGAAAGTCAAAAGAGGTGATGTACATGGAGGAAGGGTGGAGTCATTAGAAAGCTAACTAAAATGCAGACCTCACTGCAAAAACTCATGCTTATCTTTGTTCCCGGACATGCGGGTGTGGAGGGAAACGAACAGGCTGATCAAATAGCTAGCCTCGCCACCATAATAGATAGTAAGCCTATGGACAGAACACACATACTCATTGCTCTTCATGAGTCCATATCACATTATCCACACTTCTTTCTTTACATGTACAAAATTATTTTAAAATCTATAAAAACAAAATGTTATTGTGTTTTCCAAACACTCACCAAAAATAATGCAAATTGTCAAAAAATAAGCAATGCCCAGGAAGGAAATTGCATAATTTTAATTTAGGGTCCTAAAGGTTAAACTCTCCACTGTCTGATAGAACGAACAGACTACCTACCTAGAATCTGAAGACCAGTGCATGGCATATATTTTGGCAAGATGACCTCGGAGGGTTCTCCGAGTCCTCATCTGTATCCTGCCTATTGGTTCTACACCACTGCATGCTTGTCCTAGTGTTGTGTCTCCAGCAGCCTTCCTGGCTTCCTGGAAAGAAAAAAAAACAATTTGATAGATTTCCAGGCAACAATGTATAATATTTGTGGATATTTCAGTCTCATAATTCACTACATGTTTTCTGTTGGGGGTTGCAGGAAGGTGGTACTTGTGACAGTGGGATAAAGGATGCATGCCGTTACTGTCACCACGTCATGTACATGTTGAGTTTTTTTTTAAATGTACCTTCCAACAGATAAAAACCCAGTCCTTACAGGATATTGAAGCCTCAACAATCAAGTCTAATCTAAGTTTATAGCCATGAATTTCCTTTTGGGAAAATTGTTCAATCCCATCCAGAATCTGAGGTTTTCATCAATTTTGTGTGTCTCTGGGTTGATCTATTTCTTGGCTCTGATGTTAAACATCTATGGGCTTGTTTTCTGGTATTGGTTCATCTTCTGCGCTCATTCTTAAACTGCTGCAGATTAACAGAATGTAGTCTGGAATGAGTTGTGTCATGGTTTTACAGCTTAGCTGTGATATCTGCACCTTTCTGCATGACATCTCCAACTTTATCAAGGCTTTTGGGTCACTTTGACTATATATGAGATGGGAAACGTCTAACTCACCCCAAAACTGCTTAAGCTGCCTTGTTGGATAGAAGGTAAACAGTGTAGCTATATTTTGGTCCCCGGTGGGCCCTCTCAACACATGGTTGGGCGACCAAATTTGATAATTGAATGTGCTGTGAAACTTCAGTAATGCAGCAACCATAGCAAAAATATTACTAAAAATATTGTTCAGAGATAGATCATTACAAAATGGCTGCCCTCGCTAATAGTCATTCGATGTGCGATTCCAGAGAATTATTTAATAGATCTGAATGTTAGACATGTAATTTTGTACAATATGTTGAAAGTAATGTAAAACCACACCCAGGATTATACTATTATTATTTTGCTAATAATATATTATTACATAATATATATATGAGCATGATTTTATGCACAATTTTTCCACATTGCTGTCAATATCGAACAAATTTGTCAATAGTCATGGGAGATAAGTATATTCTGGATTGCTTGTCAGCAAAGCGTTAAGCACAGCTTTTGACTCACATTTACCTATTGGAAAGACAGCTGACTCCATATCCTTAGTTACCTATTACGCATGGCAGATCTCAAGTGTAGCTATTCTTTGCCCCACTTTCCTGTGGTGGCAACACTCAGGTATCATCAAGTGACATATTCTTTCCAGAACGTAGTCTTTCCTATGGATCTCTTGAATTCTCCGCGGTCTTGAGCAAGTTGCCCTGCATCTTCCAGTGACATGCGCAGGCATTCTTGAATGTCTTTTGTCCAACGACGTCTTGGTCAGCCTTTGCCAATGTTGCCTTCTATCATCCCCTCCATTAACACTCTCCATGCCGTCATGTCTCTTAATATGACCGAAAAAAGCTAGCTTTTTCTTTAATATAGTGTTCAGAAGCCAGCCTTCCTGGACGTTAATTGTTCGTAACACCTCCTGGTTTGTTTTCTTCGCTGTCCATGGTATTTTCAAAACTCTTCTATAACACTTTAATTCAAATGATGTTATTCTCTTCGCCACTGTTTTATTTAGTGTCCATGCTTCACATCCATATGTCGCCACAGGAAATACACATGTTCGTAGTAAAAACAATTTGGTTCTTATGTTAGTACCTTGCCATAGTTTCTTTATCTGTTAATTTTGCCAGCGCCATCGCCGTTCTCTTGATCTCAACTGTGCAGTTCCCCAAATTGTTTATATTAGTTCCTAAATAATCAAAATGTGTCACTTCCTCCAAATTGCAGTTCTCAATATTAATTTTGGGTCTTGATTTAGTTTTGTCAGTTGCCATTATTTTTGTCTTTTTCATATTTAATAACAAGTTTTGCTGTTCGCTCAGGTGGTTTATCTTATTTGTGTTGTATTCATATCTTACCAACAATGAGAACTTGCAGAGAACAAGGCCTCTAACAATAATATTTTCCACACTTGGTCACAGAAGACTTATCTAAACTTGGGCATATCTAAAAGATGAACAGCAGCCATGCCCTAGAACAAATGTTGTACAAACTCAAAGGGTGTTAGAAGAAACACACAGAAATTGTGATACAAAGATGTAAGCAAATCATCAATGAATGCTTTTGTCCACTAACCTACTATAAACACAGCTAGAACTTCAACAACCTGCAATAAACAGTTAGGACCTTCCTTACCAACAACCCATCAATACAACTAGGACCTCATCCAACAATGTATCAACACAGCTAGGACATCCTCCACCAATAATCTGCTATAAATAGGACTATCCTTACCAACAACCCATCAATACAGCTAGGACCTCCAACAAATTCCTGCTATAAACACAGTTAGGACTCCCTCACAAATAATACAGCTATGACTTCCTCTACCAACCTGCAATCAACACTGAAATTAAAAGTATGAACTTACTCTAATTTGGTTCTTTAACTGTTCTGTTTCCTGCCTCAAGGCCTCTAAATCGTTACTCATCTTTGACTAGCAGTTGTTTTTCTGAAGAAAAAAGTGAAAGAGAAAACACATTACAAAAACAAAATAATCTAAAACTGATAATTGTCATTGCTTGTCCAACTTATTAGAATTCTATACTGATATGGAATTCTGAGCTGTACTGTGGTTACTAGCCACAAGGCAGGATTTTAAGTTTGTCCTCCAAATATATTTACGATGTCGATTTTTTTCGTGGTATTGTAAGTGGATAGTTCTGTAGAATATTTTCCACAAATTGTCCACATGGCAAATATCAGTTACCAACTTCAAACCTTCTATACATTGTTGTTTTAGTGAGATAAGGTGATTTTAGTGGTCTGTTCTAAAGTCTAAAGATGTTTATTTGCTTCTTTCCTAACAATTTATGGATATGCATCACCTATTTGGGTTGCATGACCGAGTTCGGTTTCATGCCTTGTCCCCGGAGCTTTTGGTGGACTTCTTTTGGAAAATGATACCATATATTTTACTTGCTGGCAGTGAATTTAATTTTTATTAAGAGATCTGCTATCTCATTTATACAGCTGATGGGAATTGAACCAGGTCTGTTCTAGCAGCACCAAATCACTTTGCAACACAAGTAAACAGGTTTTCCGTACTTTACCAACCACATCCCCAAAAAACATGTGGTCTCGTCAAGACTTTCAGCCTGTGTACTCAAGTCACTATACTATCTCATTTACACTGATTTGTGAATGAATCAGAATTCATTGGAGAACTATTTCTTTTATTTGGCCATTCCATTGAAATAGGAATCATTTTCAAGAGTTCAGCTGGAATGTGGTTGAGTTCTGGAGGGTTTACAGGGCAGATTATGCATAATCAAGATCAATATTCTGATTTATTTCATGTGGTTTGGGATAGCAGTAGAAATGTTGCTTCTTTGGTATCTCACATTCTGGAAGTTTAGAGAATGTCTGTAAATTTCTTTATACCGTAGATACCCGAATATAAACCCATCAGATAATAAGCTGAGGAGGTGATTTTGGTATTCCGAAAGTGTCCAGTCTAAAATCTGGTTATAGACTAACATAGAAATAATGTAATAATAATACTGTGGAATCTCGTTACCATAAGAATGAGTGGACATGCATAATGGAAAATAACACAAACTTTAGCAACCATAAGATGCAAGAGCAATCCTTTCATTTGCCCCACTCACATTAGCGGAATGAATAGGGCAGACTATATTCTTGGAATAATACAGATATTACAGCCTGGCCTTTCCTAACCATTAGGTATTGTTTCTAGCTAACCTATTCAGTCAAGAATGTTGGCAACTACAGTGTTAACTCAGATGCGCAAAGTTATTTTCTTAATACCCTGCACTCATGAACAATGTCTATCGACAGTGGTGCCACTGTGGAACAACAGACTGTACTTTCCCGGACGAATTGTTTGTATTCAGTGTCCTACGAGGTAATGAATAGTAATTACTATCTTGCCACATGGTTCAGGCAACATTACAGCAGATGGTAATATTTAAGCGGGATACAATATAATAAAAAAATTATGAGAAACAAGCGCCATTTATTTTTATGGGATAGAGAGCCTCCTGGGTATGAAAGAAAGCTTAGAAATCTCCCCATTGCACATAGGCAGTAAGAATTAATCGCTCGTAATTCCTGGGGTTCTCAAACAAACATGGGATAGAGAAGACTTTGAACTTCATTACCGTATGTTTACCTTTTAGGGAATATAAAAGGAACATTATGGTAATAAAGAGAGGATTCTGAAATTAACCTGCGGGTATCAATTACGGCAGAATGACATGTTTGGAACCACTTTTCAAAAGCGAAAGGGAAGCTTTTCACTATTTATTTTGATCGCTCCTCCCTCCAACACTGGGTTGTTGTTTTTACCGCAAGGCTGTCTAAGCTGGTGAACTCCAGAAGTGGCATGTTTAACACACAGAATTCATATATATATATATATATATATATATATATGTATGTATTTATGTACATAAATATTTATATATAATTCTGTACAGAATTCATATTTATTAGGACTTCGTTCGTTACATTTTTTATTATTGTCGCTGCTCACTATATATAATTGGAGTCGCATGTCAAAAATAGATAAGGGCAGTCAGTGACATGCATGGATATAATCAAAATTATCCTTTAAGGTCATGTTTACTTGTCAAAGGATAATGGTCTTATGGCATAGTAGACGGTCACGGTTTGTGAATACTGTAACCATTGTAAAACACGCTTTCTATTTTTGGTGCATCTTGACTTGGAAAGTGTGGGGCATAGAAGTTTCTTTGTTTAGTCTAGGTAGTGTTTCAGACATCATCATCAAGTTGTCTCCGCAATGAAGGTTGGCTGCAACAGACATCAAACATCCAGTCTCTTGTTTTAGTGGTGCATTCTGCTAGATTGTAATCTGTCCATCGCATAATGTTACTCTCCCACTAGTATATCTGCCTATCTCTTGCTCAAATTTACCTCTCGTTTCGAAAAGAGGAAATTTGTGGTAGGCCGACTAATTTAGTAATTGTGACATCACGAATTTCCCCTAACTGTCGTTTTTCCAGTAGAATTCCAACTTGGAAGGATTTCAATGACTGTGGAAGAATTTGAATGACTGTTTGTAAGCATACTGGTACATATAATTTTTTCCCTCTTACGTTTTTACAGCTAATTTTGTTTGAACATTTTGTTGTGCGCAAGTCAAACCCATTCCAATTTTGTCCGTGTTACTATAGAAGCATGGACTGTAAACAATAAAATTCAAAGCTAATTAGGATACAGATGATTTCTGAGAAAAATGATGAAAATACCATGGACAGCCAAGAAAACTAATCCAGAGGTTCTTATTGATGCTGGCGTAAAAAAGAGCAATCATATCAAACATTAGGGACAGACAGTCAAGATCTCTAGGGCATGTGCTGAGAAGAAGACAGCTTGAACACTTAATAACAAATGGAAAGATCTAGGGGAGAAGAGATAGGGGTTCACAAAGAGAAAATATGCTAGACGGACTAGTATTGTGGCACGGTAAAAGTCCACCAACCCAGATTATTGACAACACACGAGACATAGAGTCATGGAGAAATATGGTCGCCTACACCATTCTGCATGGCACTTGATTTATTGACTATAGAAGTGTCTACCAAAACACCACACACCCGGCAGACTAGGCCTAGATGATAAACATGTTTAGTATTTTAGTGTTTACCAGGATAGTGTTTACCCTGGTAAACAATACACTAGGCCTAGATGATATACATGTTTAGTATTTGATAGTGTTTACCCTGGTAAACACTACACTAGGCCTAGATGATAAAAATGTTTAGTATTTGATAGTGTTTACCCTGGTAAACCCTGGTAAACACTACACTAGGCCTAGATGATAAACTGAGTTACTGGTAGATCGGCGTAGGCTATTTCATTTGTTTTTTCCACAGACGGTTACCGTATTTCGGTTAATTACAAGAACATGTGAGGTGCTGGTTTTGGGGGAGGGGGGGGTTTTCACCAGGCAGTTTTTTCTCAATTACCAGAATTTGAGGTGTTTTTTTTTAATTGTGTTGTACTCATGTATAGGTCAAGACCCCTAAATCAAGTTTGGATAAATGTCCAAAAATCCTCTGCTTATACACTGTAATTTACAGTACCGGTAGTTTGTTTCAATTTAGCTATTCTATATAGATGTCTTCACTATTTCTCATGACCACCTGCTGGACCATAGGTATATATGTACTATGATAGAGCCCATGGATAATCATTGGTGAATGATGTGGCATGTGATCTGCAGATCTATACCTACAATAGAGTACTTGCAGTACGTCACACAGGATCTAAGACTGACTTCTTAGAATATACTAAATAGCTGCAGAGGTTTGTCTCCATTGTACTCAGCTCTCCCAATATATATCCTGTTCCTCTCAACAGGGCAGCAGACTACCTGCTGAGATTAGGCCTATCCCTCAGAGCACGTAACTTCATAGCTCAAGCTATATAACCTTTTATTTGATAACTGTCCATCACAAGATGATGATAATTTGTTACTTCCACTTCAGTTAGAATTATGTCCTTTACTATTGCGTTCATAGATGGTTAATAAGCCCTATTCTGGCCACAAATGTCCTTGGAAAGTTCAAGATTGGGATGACCACTTTAGATAGTTTTTTTGGTCTACCCATGACAGTCTAATACTCAATTTCTACCAATCTCTCGTCCCCTCCATCTCTTTATATTTGACATAAGGTCGTTACACATTGTAACAACAGGCAAGTTGAAGAGCAAGAGAGAAGAAGATGCCTAGCATTGTGGCATGGGAGAACATTCGTATCAGAAATAATTGACAGCCCACAAAACATAAGAAAAAGTCACTGGGTAGCCTTGTTATTTTCAGCCTAGGCAGACTATTTTATGCCATCCAGTCCAGTCTTTCGTCTTACTTTTGAGTCAGAGTGCGTTTCCCTAGCCTTTACCCATTCAAGGATTGAATGCATAAAATGCAGTGGTAGTTTAATTTTAGAGTTGATCATCTCCTAGATGGCTTGTCAACCAGAGTTAGATCTCCTAGATGGCTTGTCAACCAGAGTTAGATCTCCTAGATGGCTTGTCAACCAGAGTTAGCAAGCACCATCTGCCCTGAGTTTAAAGTCATTAAGATAATTTTTTAATCCAAGGATTTATTATCTTTCCTCTGTGATTTAGTTCTGTACTCTGAGGCACCATCCACTCAGAGGGGGTGGTCTGAGATTGTATTCAGCTCTGTTGTACCACTGTCCATATCCCCCACCAAGTAACCCATGACAGCAAGTTATTGAAATTGGTATCATATGACAAGACCTGGAGAAGATTACATTAATTCTCAAACTCCTGCTAGAGAATTGTTATTGCTGTTTCAATCTTCAGAAATTAAAAGAGATTAGCTCTTACTTCCTATGTGCAATGGGATAGTTTATTCTGAGCGGGATAGTTTATTCTGAGCGTTATTTCTTATTCTGCGTTCATCTTCAAACTCCTGCAGATTAATAGGATGTAGTCTGGAGATTTGTGTCATGGTGTACAGCTTTGCTGCAATATCTGTGCCTTTTGGTCAGTCACATCTAACTTCAGAATGGTTTGTGAATCTCTTTGACCCTCTATGAGTTGGGACAGCCAACTCCCACACCAAAACCTTATTGATTCCAACATGAGGCAGGTAATAGTGTTGCTATTCTTTGCTACCCACGTGGGCTCCATCAACACATGGGAAGCATTTTATTTTATATCAAGAAGACTGTGAGCAATGCTCTGAGAAGAAACCCAATCAGGGGAGAGGGGTAAATTCATGGGATTTTGCTGCTTTTCTACCTTTCTGCAACATGCAGGGTTGTAGTATTAATTCCCCTGCCAAATATAATTTCTTGCCAGAGGTGTCCAAAGTAACCAAGTACCGGATCATGGTCAGTTCGATAGATGGGGCAGTTAGCTATGTTATTACCCATAATCCAAGGGGGCTCTCCAATTATGCATTATGTTTGCCTGGTTGTGGGATCCTCCAAGGAATTGTCATATCCTGAATAGCTAATTTTCACCACACTTCCATGTGCCACCTATTCATAGCCGGAACACCATATACACATTGGCACTACAGGAACTCAACTGGTGATTTCTCCCAGAATGTTGTGCAATGCTGGGTTCTCAGAGTGTTTCACCACAAAGGAAAACGTAACTGTGCAGATGAAATGTCAGGTTTCCACAAGAGGGATGCCTCACTATATTCACAGATTATCAACTGAGTTTTTGCTGCATAATGGTTGGTCTGAAAGGCCAGTAGTGATGGAGAATAAAGAGAGAAAATTCTAGACAGCCCAAATCATGATGGAAAAAAATGTCAACAACCACAGAGCAGAGTAAGCATTCTAGACACGTTATTGGAGCTTCATGATTGCCTATGTCACACGACAAGAGAGTGAGGTCAAAGCGTTGCACAACTCTTCCTCACTTAAATCCAAATCCCCAGTGCAAGTCATTTTCACATCCACAAAAATTCACTTAAAAAGTTTTCCACGCTGACTTTATGTACAGAACTGGTGTCTCTAGTATTGACACCATTCTTATGCAGACACAGACTCATTGGGCAGATCTTGTGATACATATGCCAGATCATCGCCTACCATAGATACTTCTCTGTGGTAAATAGCAGAAGGGCACTGGTTCTCAAGTGGGCAAAAAAAGCGCCACAAAGACTTGTTAAGACCTCACTGAAAGTGGTTTTTTTATAAACCAAGATACATGGAAAGATGCTGCACAAAATAGAGCTATATGGCACTCCACAATAAAAAAAGGTGCATCATCTTGTGATAAGAGAAAAAATGCAGCAGCCCAATAGCAGAAAGTAGCACAAACTTCATAAGCAACAACAGACCATCATCTTTTGATTTAAAACTAGCCGCTGCAAACTTCAGGACCACCTATACCGGATCAAGGTGGCCCACACTAATGAATGCCCATGCGGAACTGGCACACAGACACCTGAACACATACCCCAAGTCTTCCAAATTACAACGAACTGTGAGGTGAGACATGGCCACAGTGGACTGAGGCAAAAGCTTTGTGGCAGCCACTCTGATCTGGAGAAGACTGAGAGCTTTGTCCTGACGATTGGTCTGAAGATCTAGTAAGACCAAAAGAATCCTGAACACTGAAGAAGCAGAGAGTACAGTTAGAAAGTCACTGGAGGGCTTATTGGTCATCTACAAACTTATAGTCATTTACATAACTCTAATCTTAATTTCATAAAGTGGATGTAACCAATGGTCATTATCACGTGTTATGGTCAAACTACAAATGCCAACCAGCAACGATTATATTTGTTGTTCTTTTGTTCACTTTCTTATATAACCAACATTAGTAAATCGTGTGATTTCCACCAGAGCTTGAAGTACATTGTACTGCTAGTTCCACAGTTGAACTGTGTTATTTGCACCTCTCCTGGCTGACTTTGTTGCCCAGACATCCTAGGCCCAGCACATCCGGGTGTCTAATGACTCTTCACTGAGACGATTGTCGCTCATGTCTATCTCGCACGAATTGTTCCAAAGAGTCCATGAACTTGCATCGTGTAATTAGATGTTCTGTGCCTGTGCCCATCGGGTACTGATCCTTTTCTCGTCTGCAAGGCAGGTTCTGGTTAAAGAAGAATTCGACAGAAGAGTTGAACCCGGGCTCTTTCACGTTCTTAGCCGAGGTGTCGTTCACCGACATAGTGAACGAGTCTCACCCCACGTTTGGGAGCAAGGCATGTTCTTGAGCTGAACGACCATGTCCCATTTGGGTCCGATCTCATCTGGTAATGAACCCTTTCCGCTGCATGTTTCCTATAAAGGAAAGTTCAACATTAGAGTTGGGCCTGGGCTGCTTTCTTTGCCAGGCGCCCATGATTGGGTCTGGGTCTATGCTCGTAAGGAGAACCGGGCTTGTCTTGAGCTAACAGAGCTTGTAGTTCTGATTTTCTTGGAACGTCTTCCCTTTCTATTTCACTTGAAATAGACTGCTGTTATATTTCAGAGTGTCTCTAATACACTATCTATCCACCTTTTACGAGGGCGTCCAATAGGTCTGTTTTCGTATCGTTTGTTAAGTGTTTTTTGGATAATACTTTGCTCTTTCTGTCTGGTTATGTGGCCGTACCATTTAACTTGTTGTTTCTGTATGTATTCTATTGTTGGTTTGATCCCTAATTGTTTCCTTAGTGTTTCATTCCTGATTTTGTCTCTCAAGCTAACTCCAATCATACGTCTCACACATTTCATTTCAGTGGTGTTAATCTTATGTATTGTTCTAGAATCTAATGTCCAAGTTTGACACTGATAACACAATGTTGGTAAGAAAATGGCGTTGAAAAGCGCTTTCTTTGTTTCTAGTGTAATATCTTTGTTTCTTAGTAAAGGTGTTAATTGACCAATGATCTGACAGGCCTTATTACATCTTGCGTTTATTTCTGCTTCTTGTTTGTTGTCATATCTCAATGTGCTGCCCAGATATTTGAATTCATCTACTTGTTTTAGTTGTTTATTATTTATCTGTATGTTGATGTTCTCCTTTTCTCTTGCAATATTCATTACTGGACTGACTTGCAGTCAATTTTCTTTCCATCCGCTGCCTCCACATTCACGGGCACTATCCTCAAAAGGTTTAGCCAGAATCAGCACGAGAAGCTGTTTTTATGTTTCCAGGGTGCACCACAAAGAGGTACATTTGGGATCTTGGTTGCCTGCTAACCCTGGGTCCGCCGAGAGCTGTGTAGTACCAACTGCACTCCATATTTGTTGTATGTGAGTGTACACAATATATACGCACATTTTTTACACAGCTGCCAGTGAAATATGTATAACACAAAGTCTTGCCCTACCTGTGTATCTAGGATGTGAGTGGCAGGTGTACAACTTGAACTGGTGGACTACCACTAGTCACATCACCCACAGCTTAAATAATTGTCTCGTCTATTGCCGACTGGAAGAAAGAAAACAATCACATTATTACTAATAAAAACTGATTCAATTATGTTGTTCTTTATTCATTCTCAAACTTCAGCCAGTTGGTAGGATGTAGTCAGGATGATGTGTTGTAGTTTATGTTGCGGTATACATTCCTTTCTGCTCAATATATCATGCTTTAGTACTGTAGTTTTTAGGTCATATAAACCTTTCGGGTGATGCAGCCTAGTCTATTTCTGCATTCATATCTGTGCCTTTAGGCCTGATACATCAGACTCCAGCATGGCTTCTGGGTCACTTTGTTTACACTACATGGGGTGGAACAGCTAACTCTGGCACATGGGTAGTTACCATATATTTAATTAAATATCATTCAAATAGTCACCTTTCTGTACTCCACCTACCAAATCTCAAAATGTTTCTGTGCCTTCCCCCTTAAAATCGTTGGGGGGAGGGGAGGGTGACTATATGGCCCCGGTTGAGAACCACTGATGTAACCAACTTTCCTCTCGACCCTCCAGTCACATCTTAGAACATGCATGATAGGTCATACTGTTAGTATACTATGTTCCCCTTTCTCAATACCCTTTTGCAGTTCTGAGCAACATACTTAAAGAAACAAGTTTGAATGTCATTGCTACAGTATTTAAGAAATACAAAACATAGATTTGGGTACTTCCAGGTTAACCTTTCCATGATGTTGACGTTTGCTGTCTTCAGATTTGGATTGTTTGATTCTTTGTTGTAGTGTAGTTTAAGTTACCCTTTTAACATCTTGTCCTTCTGTGTGTTGACGGTTCCTGAATACAACATATATATATGGGGTGCAAAGGGTATGCATTGCTCTCTGCGGAACCAGGGTTAGCAGATAACCAAGAAACCAAAAGTTAAGTACATCCTTGTGGTGCACCCTGGAAACAGAAGTATGCAACTTGTGATGCTTCTGGCAAACACTTTTGGGATTGTGTCCAGGAAGGTGGAAGCTGCATATGGAATCATAATTGACTCCAAAAGACAAGCAATATCTCTGATACCTGTGTCAACACATATAAAAGTCGCGGTCGACACACACTGACAGTTTAGTCTGGCCAGAGCATTGGAGGGGTGACCAATGCAATTGTCTCAAAATGGGCAAATATCACGACGAATAGCGAAAATAGTGCCAGGGGACAGCACTACGTGCAAACGGAAAATGTTAAAAGGAAATCAGAACTAAACTTCAGCTCGAGAACATACTTCTAGTTGCTGGTGTTCCTAAGAGACCAGGCCTAGCTCTACCGTCGATGCTTTCCTATACCAGAATCATGCTCGCTGAGAGGCTTCCAGGCCCCGGTGCTCCTCAAAAATGCATAGTCAGACTTGAACAAGGGGTTCATGAATTATATTCACGATATCACATGAATGACACCTCAGCTAAGATGGAGATATGCTTTCTTATACCGGAATCATGCTCATGCACAAAAAAGGATCAGTACCCGGTTGGCACAATGCGTCTAATTACACGAGATAAGTTCCCTGTCAGCAGAATACCTTGTGCGAGATAGGCGTAGTCAACCCAAGTCTAAATCCTTGACTACTGTTTCCACAGAGACTGCCCACCCAGGGACACGTTTTGGCCTGAAATGTCCAAGGGCACAGTGGGCGGTAAACCATCACAGCATAGAGCTGATACACATTCTCCATCTGGCGACAGATAGGAAGGCTGTCACATGCTAGGGAAGTCCACTACCCAAATAAAAGGCATGATGAAAACAGATGTGGTGGGCCTCGGATGACCACACCTCTGATACACTGGGCCAGCCAAGGTGCAAATAACACAGCTATGCTGTGGAAATATTGTACTTCTTGCTTCCAGGCAGAAATCATACAAACTTCACTGGCCGTTATCAGATAGTTAACTCTGATTTCTTCATCTTCAGTGTACATTCTCAAACTCCGACTGGATCTCTTATAACAGGACAATGGTCCGGCTAGATTTCCAGCAGGATGTAGTCCAGAGAAATGGAAATGCGCTGTGTCGCCGCTTTATTTACGCCAATGGCCCGACACATCAGTCTTTGGTGGAAGAAGAAGATATACAGATTATAAACAACACAAAAACGCAAATATACCGGTACTGTCAAAAAATATATCACATACTCCACGTTTCCCATTAGGGAACTGTAGGGAGGTGGTATTTGTAGCTGTGTGATAAAGGCCACATGTTCTTGCCGTCGTGACATCAAGTATAAGTTGAGTTTTTTCATTTAATCACTGACAAAAAAACCCAGTCCGTACCATGAATTGAAACAAGGACCTCACTGATGTGAGACCAACACTCTAAGCTCTCAATCATGCGCAAATAAGATTAAACAAACATTTATTCATGAACATGTACAGATTTAGATGTGCATTCGTCTGTATGTTGCTATGACCAAAAATAGGAGCAAAGAATAGCAACACTGTTTACTTTCTATACCTGTAAAAGGCAACTAAGGATGTTATAGGGTGTAGCTTGCTGTCTATAAGGTCACATATCACATATAGGGTCAAAGCAACACAGAAGCAGCGCTGAATTCAGATGTATCATAGTGAAACTTGGAGACACCGCAGCAAAGATGTAAACCATGACACAATGCATTTCCGTATCTTAATGCGGAGAGAATTTATTTTTCAAAATGGGAGAATTAAGACGACGTTGCCACCATGCAGTTTGTGAGGACAAACATGGGGAAGTGACTAATAGCCAACAGTATATATGATATGGTATATATATACTGTGTAATATGACCTTGTCATTAGAGGTGAGAAAGAGAGTTCTGCAGTGCTATATAACCCCTATACTAACATATGGGTGCGAGTCTTGGACAATAAACAAACGGGAAAGTGGGAGATTGGAGGCAACAGAGATGTGGTTCTACAGAAGAATGCTGAGAATACCATGGACTGCCAGAAAAACTAATGTAGAGGCGTTAAAAGAGTTAAATGCGAAATGGACCTTAATCAACAATATAAGAAAAAGGCAATCTTCTTTTTTTGGCCACTTCATGAGACAGGCAGGTTTAGAGAACATAATCACAACAGGCAAGATTGAAGGCACCAGAGACAGAGGGTGATAACGTGAGAAAATATTAGACAGTTTGACAACCTGGCACGGCAAAGAAACAACAACGACTTTGATACATAATACTGTGGACAGAGAGCTGTGGAGAGCCATGACCGCCTACGCCACCCGGCATGGCACCTGATGATGATATATGGTAGCTCTGCATCTGAGCAGGGTAGGGCACTCATTTGTCTTGACATGAATTGTTGCAAAAGGCAAGAGGATATAAATATGAATTCCCCCCTCACAATGGATGTGAAGTGAAAGACAATGGAAAACCACCAATGATTAGCACTGATCCCAGACCATAAGGTCACAATTAGATTTTGTTTAAAAACAATATGCCCTAATATAACCATACAAGAAAACAATCAACAAAAACAAAAATATATATATATATAGAGAGGCACATAAAAAGGCCATCTTCAGAGAACTCTTCTACTCCTCTGATGCTGCAAGGCATAAAAGGTTGTAAAGTCAAAAGAAAAGAAAGATAACCATACAGGACCCCAAACATGGGTTATAATTGCATACCTAAACCTAATCCCATACTTAGGCTTAAATCTCATACTGTTAGAACTGAAGGGAAAGCTGTTGGATATTAACATTATAAATATATAATATACTCATCCACTTCTAGCAGTGAGAACATCAAAACTACTATTAAGAAACTAAGCAGTGAAACTAAATATATAAAAAATCATTAACTAAATCTAGTAATAGGCGTCTTTAACATTTTTCTCACCATTAATCCAGAGTGTACTTGTCCGCCATTACCGAGGGTGCACGCAAAATTTTATACATTGACATCGCTGTCTTTAAAAATTCATATAAAATCGATCGAGCGCAAGAAAGTCTTGAAACTTTCTATGTGTTGTAACAACTGTTTGCACTTTCTGAATGAATTTGAAAGCTCCAGAGTTATTTTAAGTGCAAAATGCTACTTATCATAATGCTAAGCCTAGATTTACATTAATTTCTATATATCATATAATATTTCCTTCGAAATCTCCGATATTTCTTGATAAAAACTCACCTACTATATCGTTATTCCTGACGTGCCACCATTTTTACAGAACATAATTTCCTGGAAACACTATTTTTAGCACATTATTTCAATGGGTATTCCCATTTTTCTGATCTATCATAGCGCATTCGACTAGTGTCAAACTTGGTCAGCAAGGTTCTGTAACGGAAATTCGACTAGCGTCGAAATTGGTCAGCACAGCAAAGTGTTAATGCAAAATGGGCAACACAGAGATGACAGATGTAACTGGTAGATGTGGTTTACAAGACAGGGATGAAAGAGTTGACATTTGATATAATAATGGGCAAAAATCACATATAACAACATAGAATCTGAATTTATGTTTGTGAATCCTAGACAACTAGCAAATAGGTTAAATTTTATTTATAATATAAGGACATGAAGCCACATTGACATTTCACAGAACAATATTCAGTATCACCATGGACAGTTGAGAAAACTAACAAATGGTGATTGATATAGGATAGGGCCTATTTATAACTTAGATGCCTCAGAGAGCAGTGGTCCAATGTGGTCATGGAGATCCATGCTGGGCTTATTTAACTAAACCACACACTCGTGAAATGTATGTAGTGTGAGAGCTAGTTATTCCTCTAGGGCCAAAGATGGCACATAGGCAGATGTCATAGATTTCCATGTCTCGCGTTTTATTGCAATTTGTTTTAGGTCTTCATTCTTTCTGATACAGATGGTGAAGCATTCTCTTGTAATAGTTCTACATAAGGTTCCTATTGCTGCGCGAATTGGGAGGTTGGGCGTGGCCCGTAGAGAACCCCTGACAAAGATTTCAAAAAGAGCAGTGAACCAACATAGAACCAGAACCATCAGCCGTTATACCATGAGAGATTTACTGAAGCGGAGATCTGAGCACCTATGGACGTATCCGGTGTGCAAAGAGGATAATCAACATACCTAATACAGAAAGGTTCCTATTGGTCTTCCTCATTGTCTCTTGCTCCTTGGTGACCACATCAAAGCTTGACATGGGAGTCTATTAGTATCCATTCGCAGCGTGTGTCCAATGTAATTCCAGTGACGCCTTCTAATATAGGTGGATACATATATTCTTGTTTTACTTCTTGCCTGACAACTGTTTTATTGAAAGTCTGACCAAAGGATGTTCAGTAGTCGTCTAAGACATTTGATTTCAAAGGTGGGAGTCTTTGTTCTAAATTTGAGGTTGCTTTCCAACTTTCGCACCCACATGTATGAATCATATTATGATTGTTAATGTTGGATTATGCAGGAGTTGAAGATTTTGAGTTTTGTGTTGTTTCTGTGTGAGTGTACGGTGTACCACTGTACCTAATGTAAAGTTAAAGATATTTGTGAGTATGCATACTTTATAAATTATCATCTTTTATAGGCATAAATAAAATATTCAGCTCTGTAAGGTTAATGAACGTTCGTATTGTAATATGGTTTCTTTAGACTTCCCTATTTCTTGCCTAAGCGAAACTCGTCGCCATTTTGGACAAAGAAAACCATAACAAACAAAACTTGTGTTTTTGTGTCATGGACATGGGTCATTAATTTGGAAACAGTCCCAGTGATATAGCATGGTGCAACCTTTCTAATTTAAGTAAATAATTAAGTAATAGGGCTACCAAGTAATAGTCCTAAGACACATAGACATCTCTCAATGAATGAGCACATCCGAGGATCATCATATTTCACCCGGCAGACTACATGAGCAGGGGACAGTCGAGATTGAGTGAGCTCAAATGTGTCTAGACTCGAGTGAAATCTTATTAATGCATAATTCATACACAATCACATAGTCCCATGCTTAAACAATATAATGGTGTAGTTCTGCTAAGACGAGCCCATGTTGATAGGTAATGGAAGTATCAGATCATAATGCTTGACTTCAGAGATAGGCTCCTATTCGTGATGATGGTTGGTTGTTACAGACACGGAAATGGGTTTGTTATAACAGGACCGGCTGTACTATAATTTCAACAATAACAGACAGACAAGGCATTCTAACAACTAACGTTAAGATAATATAAAACACGACTTACCAGGTGTTAATTAAACGTGCGGAGACATGGAAATAAATAGTCAGACGAGTAACAACTAGACAATCCCCGAACAACATAAATCATCAGCTAGGTACAAGTTATTAGCGGCACCCGTGGAATACCATTATAGGCCCCGTAGAAAGATGGAGGGCCAGAGAACTGCTCATGCGCGAATTATTCCGGATCTGATGTTGATGATCTCGTCTCCGCTACAAGATTGGCTATAACCATAACGCGTTTCCACCACAGAATGCCATGGAAGAGGTGCTGTTCATAAACAATAATTAAAGAGGTGGGTGGTGGGATATGAAAACGTTTGACAGATATTGAAAAGGGGGAGGTGGCAGAAAACAATTTGACGTCAATAAAACATGTTTTATGCACTAATTTAATTGTTTGAAGTTGAACATGCTTTAAAAAAATCATGTAGTTTTTAGTACTTTTTCTGCCAACACATTTTGTTGGGTTTGTTAATTAAAAAGTTTTAGACTCTGATAGTCAGATGACAAAAGAGGTAAAAATTGACACACAAAAATGCTGATTAATTTACGGACAGCACCACAGCACTCTCAAACTCCTGCAGATTAGCAGGATGTAATCCAGAGAACAAAACGCCAGTAAACCATATTATGGTTTACAGCATTGTTTCTTCGTGAGTCCGCACAATCAGAGGAATTTGAAATAAATGAGCATCAGTCAATATCGAGAATGCACGAATTGGGAGTGAGGATAAGTATGGCCCTTAGAGAACACCTGACAAAGATTACAAAAAGAGCAATGAACTAACATAGAACCGGAACCATCAACCGTTATACCCTGAGAGATTTACTGAAGCGGAGATCGGAGCACATATGGACATGTCCGGTGTGCGGCGAGAATAATCTACATATCTAACCTAATCTAACTTTGTTGCGATATTTATGCTTTTCGTCCTGAAACAACCGACCGGCATTCCTTCAATGTTACTTTGGCCCTATATATGATGGGACAGGCAGCCAATTTTACATCATAACCTCTTTAGTCACCTTTTAGGACATACACGGAACGTAAACAGTGTTGATATTCTTTACTCCACTTCTGGACCCCATCAACATAAGGGTTTAGTGGTACATTTAGGTCTTCGATATCCGTCGTTGAAATGATCATTGGTCTCTCTCAAGGAATCTTTACCTCAATCATTAATATTCCTAACCTGTTTTTTAAATAACCATGCGCCCTAATATAACAACGGTGAATTAGCGTCCAATGTTGAAAGAACTATGTTCCACTAAAATGTAATCCCTATCCACGAAATCTTATGAAGCAGGAACAAGAAATAATCAACAATTAGCTGTTTCTGTTAAAAGAACTTACAGTCAAAAATACAAATGCATGGCCTTGAATTGTGAATCATAATATTGTGACTTCTTGAGTCCTTCTAATTGTTAATTCTTAATGAGTGAATCTTTACACTGGATTTCTTCCCATGTGTAATTTTTGTTTGCAATTAATGGGACTAATTTGGATAACAATCGAAATGTTGCATCAGGCAAGCCAACGTTTTTCATTAGGTATGAAGCTAGGACTGCTGTTAGCAAATTAAGTTCAAATGGAGTAGTTCATGTAAACAGGAAGGGGGGATGTGTGTATGCACCTGATGACACTATCACGATGGTACCACAGACTTCTAGATGCATACGGACTTAGCATGCATCATATAAAGTAGCGCATGTTACTCAAGATATCCGGGATTTCCCGTTCTGAACTGATTCTCGCAGGAAACATGTAGGCTACTTCTCTAGGATACTGTGAGCACTCATTAATGTTCTATATTTACAAAAGTCACAGAAAGGGTCACTTTTACGAAACGTAGCCGAGATTTCCTCCGAACAGTATTTATGAAGTCCTTTTTCCAAAGCTTGCTGGTCTCACACATCGTCACTCATATTGGCTATGAAGTTTCGCTTTACATAAGTATATATGGGATGTCTATACATTACGTCAACAATTAAGGTGGGAGGTGTCTGAAAAATGTAACAGTTGTTGCCATGGGGAAGCGTGGGGAAGGGATTTTTGACAAAAGATGACGTCAACAAAAATAGCTTTTATATATTTTATACACAAATTAATTCTTTGGCTTCGACATTTTTTCGAAAAATGTGAAAAAAAATCATGTAGTTCTTTCGTACTTTTTCTGCACAAAATATTTCTTTAGTGTCGGGGGACGGGGGTGGGGTGGGTACATGAACATTTACTTGTTTTGCTATATTTGATGAAAAGGGGAGTGTTTACCTGGATCGTTGAAATGGGGGGGGGACATGTAGGGCAACAATTGGCAACAACTGTTGACATAATTTATAGATAACTCTGTATGATTTGTGTCGCCAGCCAATGAAAAGTATGGGAAAGTAATCGATACCAAGATAAGTGACTGCTTGAGATTAGTACTCAGCCATGACCGTCTGCAAAAGAACACTTCTGCACATAATTAATAAGGATTTTATTCGTTACATTTTGAATTATTGTCGAGATTTTTGTTGGTCATTATTTATATATTTGGAGTCGCATGCCAAAAATAGAAAAGGCTACTCCAAATATATAAATAGTGACTAGCGGAAATAACGACAATAATAGGTCTTCTATAGGTACCCACAAAAAAAACGCTCAGAAGAACATTTATGAATGAATTAAATTCAACCCGCAAGACCTGCAAGCAATCCTTGGCAACTGATCGACAGGCATGGAGAACTATGACATCCGCCCTATGTGCCAAACTTGGCTAAAGAAGAACTAACTGATAGGTATTCAACTATTCTTGAGAAAAATATAGTGACTTGTTTTCTGATCTCATGCAACATCACTTATCTTTCTTGGTATATCTGACTTTTCCCTCAATTTTCATTGGTTGATTGATTCTTGATTAGAAATCAGCATCACTGCAATAGAGTCATTCCCATAAGTAATCTGCTTGATATTCCGTCAGCCATCTAATATTATATAAGCTCAGTGTTCCAGTCAGTTGTTGGTTGTGTAAGCCATCTAATAGCCAGCCACCTACCCTCTTACTGAAGACGTTTCTCTGGTCCAGCGCCGTAGCATATATTTTTGTATATGTAGTCTGTGACAATATGGCCGCCGAGAATGAATGTGCTCTCTTCACGATGTTCGATTAGCGGCTGTGCCTTCCCGAAAGTAATTGCAACCTACGGGAATATTGTGCCTAGAAATTTCCAATGGATAAAGCTAACCATTTTTTTCTAAACGAAATTGCTAATGTTACAAACTTTTATTTTTCTGGTTGCAACATACGACTATGACACATGGATCTTAGGTAAAAGAGCGGCAAAGAAGATCAGCGCCTTTGAGATGAAATGCTGCAGAAAGATACTTAGAATATCATGGAAGGAAAAAAAGAGAAACTCAGATATAAACACATTGAAGATTCCAGAGTGTTTGTTACTAAACACAATATCAAAAGGAAAACTACATCTGTTTGGTCATATACATAGACACAACTGTTTAGAAAGACAAATAATGGAGGGCAGAGTACCTGGGAGAGGAGAAAGGGCAGACCAAGAAGACGATGGACTAACGACACTAAAGATAACATGAATACATCGTTGGAAAATGCAAGCCACATTTTTTTCGCTTTTTTGGGGGGCACGCGGCTCCAAGTATATAAATAGTGACCAACGAAAAACAATAGTAAAAAAAATCACGAATAAAGTCTCGTTTACTTTCTGTACAGAGATCTTTACTGACGACGGTAGCGCCAGAATGATACAGTTGGCTAGTGAGATTTGACTTTTGAGAGCAATGGTGAAAATACCACGGGAAGCTGAAAAAACAACGTGGAAGTCCACAGCGAAAACATAAATTATAAAGAAAAAATAGAAGCACGACGGTGTGTTGCTGAGCCCGAAGGGAGCAAAGAATAGCAACACTGTTTACCTTACACGATGTCGTAAGAAGTGACTAAGGAGGTGGAGTTGGCTGTCTCATCCGATATAGAGTCAAAGGAACCCAGAAGTTATTATGAAATCGTCTGTCAGGCCGAAAGGCGCAGATATCACATTACTGTAAACCATAATACAACACATTTCGCTTTGCATCCTGCTAATCTATAGGAGTGTGAGAAGGAAAACAGAAGTAGAAGCAGGCAGTCAAGATTTTAGGGGCATGTGATTTGAAGTGCAACAATTGAATATTTGGTAACAGCTGGCCGGGCTCCGCAGATACCACTTCGTAACTACGATTGAGAGAGAGAGAGAGAGAGAGAGAGAGAGAGAAATGTGAGAGCTGAGGACTGTAAATAAATGAAGTCATGAGAATATTTGCATGAATCTGGTTGACTTCTGTCATGTATGACGTAGTGGTGCTTTTGTATCAGGAAAAGTAGGTCGGGGTGGGGTTGTCTATACGTTACGTCAACAATTAGAAGGGTGGTGGGGTCTGAAAGTATTTGACAGCTGTTTTATTGAAAGGAATGGGGGGGGCGGGGGTAGGAATTGACAAAAGTTGACACCAACAATACTGTTTTTTTTCATACACGAAATTAATGGTTCAGGGTTAAAAATGGCAACGTCTTGTTTATAAAGTGGATTATTTTTCGCAGATCCCATGGGGTTCTCACTTGAAGCCACGTGCTATTAGTGATACTCTCGTCAGGCGGAGTGCCACTTCGTTGAGAGGGACGGGGTACATATGGATTAACTCGAGCATAATTAAGTCGATCCTCTATGTTCCTTGAGAGATAGCAGATGAGATTTGAACCAGGTCTATTCAGGTGATACCGATTCCCCTTGCAACTTGAAGTAACACCCTGTTGTGCCTTATCTAATTTGGAAAACGTTTTTACTCAATTTGTGAGAAGAAGTGATATTAGTTGAAACACGACCGAGCACCAGTAATGACATGTGTACAGAAAGTAAACATGATCCTAAAGGCTGATTTTTTCCATAAATTTTGTTGGTCGACCATAGTTTTTTGTTTTTTTTTTGGCATCAGATTCTTAAGTATATAAATAGTGACCACCGAAAAGCAAAACTATAATTTAAAAAAACGTAACGAATGAAGGCTTGTTTACTTTCTGTATAGAGGTTGTTACTCCCTGCGATCTCAGCTGAACGGACCACCTTGTCCAAATCTGGTCTACTACCATCTAATTTTTTCAATACTTCCTGATCGTATTCATTTATAATCTTTTACCACAGAATGAAATCGACTCAGACTTGGCGTAGATGAGTGTGACGATAAAGATGCAGGACAGCGACAAAAGATCAAGCATCCGCGACTGTGATTAGCAGTTCTCTTGCACAGCTGGCCGACAATACTATTGATATTAGCAGTTCTCTTGCACATCTGGCCGACAATACTATCGATATTAGCAGTTCTCTTGCACATCTGGCCGACAATACTATAGATATGTGTACAGATGTTCACCATTCAGTGGAAAGAGTACTAAATGCATTTGTTACTAACAGTAAAAGTAAAGTAACCCATATCATTTATAAATGCCGTAAGGGTGTGAGATGTTAGCGATCTCACATTTCAGAGGATCTGCAATTTGAGGGCGGTAGCCATCTCCTCTCCCTCGCAGTCTTTACTTCCCGGATTAATGCGGTACCCATTTAAGACTGGGTCGAGCCGGCAGCCGTTGTGATCTGAAAAATATTTCCTCCTCAACTGGGGAATGAACCCAGCACCACTCATATGCGAAGCCAGTGCGCTAACTACTGACCTACGCGGCTCTTTCCAGTACTTACGTAGGAAACAGGTAATAAAGTCTTACTGAACAACGACTAAAACACTATCACTGTCATATGCTTACGTGAAATGATAATAGACACAAACCTACATAGGATAAATCATACAAATAACAATACACAGGACATAATTGACGTTTCGACCAAAAGTCCTTTATCTAGATAAGCATATCAAAAGACGACGAGTAGAAATGACAACGACGCACACACGTCTCAGAAAGAAATGTGGACATCGGAAGGATAGGAAAAGGAAGTACATTAAAACGTAAATATATGTACGTTTACGTATAGTCTAAATGTAGATTATGTTGTGTATTGTTATTTCTATGATTATATCCTGTGTTTTGTTGTGCGTATTATTTCACGTGAGCATCCGACAGTGATAGTGTATTAGTCGTCGTGCAGTAAGACTTCATTACCTGTTTACTACGTAAGCACTGTTTTCATAAAGTTTTACAGCAGTATTACCTTTTATTGATTGCCAATGTATTTGTTACAAATGCTGAATTCTTACCAACCCCGAAGATGTGTCGGACTATAGCACAAATACAAATGGCGTCACAATGCATCTCCGTTCTCTGGACTATATCCTTCAGGAAATCTAACAGGACCATTGAGTTCCGGTGGGAGTTTGAAAACGATCACACGCAAAATTATTGATCCAGACATGTGGCTGTGTGTTGGTTAAAGTCGATGAGGACCATTTATGCTCTATTGGGAGATAGTGCTGAACTGTGGCTAATGAGCCCTATGTATGTCTTGAATTTCCTTCACACTTTGAATATGTTTGGGAGGAGTCTGTAAGACATTGAGCAGCAGAGTATCTGAGTTCTCTGCAGTAGCTGAACCAATCCTGAGTCTGCGACACCAATCAGGCATGTCTTGTGCCAGAATGTCCCATGAATTTATGCCTATATTGAAATGAGTCAGTAATGTCTTAGGTATGTTTCTAAAATGCTTCTTCTGTCCTCCTGCCTTGCGGAAGCCAACGTGTTTTTCATGTAGCTGATTGTGACAAGATCTTTCATCAACATAATGACCGGTCAAGCGTGTCTGTGTCTTCACCAGTATTGTGTACATATTTTGATTTCATCATTACCACACTATCTGGTATTTTATCCTACAGATGAATGCTGAGTGGAGCGCATGGCCGTCTGGTTTGAATGCCGTTCTCAGACTCTTGAGGTCCCGGGTTCAATCAGCAGTTGGGACAGGATTTTATCTTTCGGAGGTATAATCAAAATCCTTCCTGTACTTGTCCAGGCGTCTGCTATGGCAAAGCAGCATCCTTTATTTCCACAGCCCGTAGAAAGTCTCCCTGCACACCTTCACAGGAAAACATGCAGTAGCAAAAGATGAATTTTATAATATATATCTGTATTAGAAATGTGGCACGGTAGAAGCTCACCAACCGAGCTTATTGACAACACAAGAGACAGAGTCGTGGAGAAACATGATTGCCTAGAAATATAAATACCAGCATACATTCCCTTCTTTTCACCTTGGTGGTACACAAGAAAGTTTATTGTATAATGGCAAGATCACATTCCTGACACAGAGCCCCGTACAAAATTTCTATGTTTGATCATCAGGGGGTCAACATCATTGGTCTGGTCACGTCGTCTGCATGCCAGATGAGCATCTTCCAAAGAGACCATTCTATTATGAAGTGTGTATAGGTAAGCATTCAAGTAGAGGTCAGAGAAAACATGGGCTACTTGGAGATATCTTAAATAATAACCAAAGTGTAAGTGGATATCTGACAACGTGTAAGTGGATATCTGACAAAGTGGACAGTGCCACATATGAGAAGAGATAACACTAAGGATAATGTACTAGCTGTTACTAATAAATACTAAACATAGGAAGTGTACATGAAATATAACAAACAAAGGAACAAGGACATATTCTATATTGACATGAAAAATAACAAAGGAACTAGGACATATTTCTGGGATCTTTATCAAGAAAACAGAAAAACCACAACAGTGTGTTTCTGGGCCTGATAGGGGAGCAAATAATAGCAACACTGTTTACCTTCCATGCATGTTGTAAGAGACAACTAAGGAGGTTATGGGGTGGAGTTGGTTGTTCCATCTCATATATGGTCAAAGTGATCTACAGCCATAATTAAGTAAGATTTGTCAAACTGAAAGATGCAGATATCACAGCAAAGCTGTAAACCATGACACAACATATTCTGTTCGCAGGACTACAACCTGCAGGAGTTTGAGAACGTTCCAGAGACTACAACCTGCTAATCTGCAGGAGTTTGAGATTGAACGCAGAAAAGGAAGGAAAAAATTAACAGAGATTAAAACAATAACAAATATTGTAGCAGCACGACCAGAGCAGGTATTTTTCTTCTTCTTCTTCAGCGTTCATTCTCAAACTCCCACTGGATTTCTCTTGTAACAGGACACTGATCCTAAAAGATTTCCAGTTGAATGTAGTCCAGAGAATGGAAATGCGTTGTGTTGCCGTTTTATTTGCGCCAATGGTCCAACACATCCGTCTTCGGCGGTAGAGCAGGTATTTGAAAATGGAAATGTGAAAAGACGCAACCATGATCGTGTTTAGTTTTTAATCAAAATTATTGCTGTTACAAGAGTGCACACCAAAGAACTGTTAACAAAAAGAAATGGCATTCTGAAAAAATCCTCCTGGTTTTGCCCAGGCACATTTGTGTGGTGTGGTCATTTCTACATCATCTTTTGATGTTATGTACTCTTCTTGATAAAGGCCTTTTGGAAGAAACATCAATTATGTCCTGTGTATTGTTATTGGTATGATTATATCGTGTTTTGTTGTGTATATTATTTCAAGTGAGCATCTGACAGTCATAGTGTGTTAGTCATCATTCAGTTAGACTTCATTACCTTTTTCCTACGCAAGTACAAAAAAAAATAGGGAGCCGCGTTAGCGCACTGGCTTCGCATATGAGTGGTCCTGGGTTCATTCCCCAGTTGAGGCGGAAATGTTTTCAGATCGCAACGGCTCCCAGGTCGACCCAGCCTTAAATGGGTACCGGATTAATCCGGGAAGTAAATACTGCGAGGGAGAGGAGATGGCTACCGCCCTCACTTGCAGAGCCTGTGAAATGTGAGATCGCTAACATCTCACACCCCTACGGCATTAATAAGTGCTATGGGTTACTTTCCTTTTTTTTACTAAAAAAAATGGACATAAGTGATTAGAGGTGGGAGGAAGAGGGGAACACTACAAGAAAAGGTGTTATGAGTGCCAAACCTGATCAAATGAATGCTCCACATCAATGATGCTAACTATACATGCAAGCATATATAAACATACAAACATAAACTGCATGTGCACAAACATACAAGGACATTCATATGTGGTCATATGTATATGACACAGATATGTGGTTGTGCATACATTGCGTCAACAAATTATGGAGGGAAGGGAATTTGAAAAGGCTTTCCAGTTGATGGATGATAAAGGGGAGCAGGACTGACAAAAAGCAGACATCAACAACACTGTATGTAATATCCCTCTTAAATTATAAATTAAAAACTATTTCTTATTCAACAAACATAGTTATGTATTTACATACAGATGAGGGCTGTTCATGAAGTTACGGGAAATCGTTTTCCCGGAAAACCTCAATATGTAGTGCGGTGGTATTTGCCAAGTGTATGGAAAAACGGCACATCAATGGATGTACCAAATCAGAATAAATAAGCAAAGGTGGGCCCTTAATTTTTACCAGTTGTCGACAAGGGAGTCAAAAACTGGCAAACAATAGCTGACCTAGTCCATGGACTGCTCCAGGGTATTTGTTTGTTTAATTCCTGTTCGTTTTCTTGATATAGGTCTCAATTGGACCACAATATAGAATATGTTCTTGTTTGATTCTTATTTTTCAGTATAATTAGTATTTATTAAAAACAGTAACAACTAGTACATTATCTTTAGTATAATCACTTGAAGACATCTCTGAAGCATCAACCCAAGCTCTTGTGAAACCACAGCTCTAGACAATTCATCTTGTCATGGTCAGATAAGTCCAGATGTGACGAACTTTGAACAGAGTAGAACACTGCAGGTGATTTGAAAGCAGAGATCAGACTAACACAACTATTACATTCCTTCTCAAACTGCAAAAAGTTTTTCAGAACCTGGATTGGACTCTCTCATCAAAAGAAAATACAAACATACATGGAGTCAGAGAACAGGCAGTAACTTGACCCCATTTTATAATCAGGTCACAACAAACCACAATTTTTAGACTCCGCACTACAAGCACATCACAAAATGAAGGTTGTCCAAACTGACCAATACCCATGTGAAAAAGCCCCCCCCCCCCCCCCCGCGACTCCAGAACACATTCTGCAGACATGTCCACTCTTTGATGATGTGAGAACTGAAATATGGCCCCAAGAGACAAATCTGATGGTGAATTGTGGGACAACCATGAGGACCCCCTGCTGACGACTGAATTTGTGGAGGCGGCCCACCTTCCTGTATAGACTTATGAGCATAGGAAACTGATTGCAGAAGAAGAAGGATTGGACTCATCAGCCATCTGAGAACTCATAACTCAGACTTGAATTTTTTCAATGTCATGCTTATATTCGCTTGCAAAGTAACATCATAATATAACATTCTCACTGGCATAAGTAACGTAGCATCACCAAGTACAGACATGGACCACAAGTTGATCTCACATAACTGGTATAGCATCACCAAGTACAGACATGGACCACAAGTTGATCTCACATAACTGGTATAGCATCACCAAGTACAGACATGGACCACAAGTTGATCTCACATAACTGGTATAGCATCACCAAGTACAGACATGGACCACAAGTTGATCTCACATAACTGGTATAGCATCACCAAGTACAGACACAGAATGACACAAAGCTTATAATCTAAAAATTTATTACATTTTTCTTTTTTTACCAGATGTAGAACACAAATCCACACAGCTACTTATATCTTGTGATACATCTCTTTTCTTGGGTTTCACCTTTGTACGATATTTTGATTTCACTTTTGTGGGACTTTCAAATTTCACCTCCTTTTCCCCTCTCATGGTTTTCTTTCTTATTATTTCCTCATTATTTACCTTGATATTACTACTCTCCAAGTCCATACTGTTTTGAACCTCTGTTGCAAAATGTTGTGTTTGTTTATTGTTTGTCTGCAACCCCTTCTTTTGTTTCCGTCTATCAAAACATGCCACAAAAAATCCTTGAGTGAGATCTTGATTCGGTGAAAGTCTCAGGAAGAATTTAGAATGAGGATATCCCTCCAATCCCCGGCTGCATTTCCACTCTGGAAAAACAGAACGGAACTTAAAGTTCTGTGACACCTGGTGCATGACTTCTTCAGCAACTTCCTCATTCTCTTCGGGATGAACTGAGCACGTAGAGTAGACAACTCGTTTCATGGATGGAAAGCGAAGAGCATGTTTCAAGATTGAGATTTGAAACCTTTTTAAAGTCTGTATCCGTTGACTGTCACAATCTGATGTTTCTATCCTTGATCCCAGCATTCCTGTAAACAACAAGCATAGACACAATAATACAAGGTATTGTTTATATAAATAAGGTTGTCATCATAAAACACACCCAACTGAAGTCAGGCTAGTGGCACAAATAAAACTGACACAATTGCCCGGCTACAAGAAAATTCCAGGAGTTTGAGAATTAATGCTACAAAAAATAAATGAACCCTATCTACTTTCATGTTTATGTTAGATTGTCAGGCCTGTCGTCAGGGCAAAGTTCACTGTCTTCTCCAGGTTAGAGTGACTGTCCTAAAGTTTGCGCCACAAGTCTGTTTTCTCTGTCCAGACTCTCAGTCTCTATTCTGTGTATGTCGAGCAATCCTGAAGCATGTGTTCAGGAATTTCTGTTCTGGATCCACATGTATTTGTGTATGAGATGTTGAGTCAGAAAAAGTGATCCAACAGTCTGCAGTGACTTTTTCTAAGGCAAAATAGTGTTGTCTGTTGGTATCTTTGGGGGTGATGTATTGCATCATGTTTGTCTTCCACTTCCATTTGTTTCTTTCACTTTGATGTGTATGTGTTATACAGATTACTGTATTTTTGCTTCTCTGTAGGACAGTGGGTTCTTTATTGTTCCATTTCACTACATGCTCTTGACATCTGCTTTCTTATTTCCAATGATTTCAGTGTGATGGTATCCACTGAAGAGTAATAACTGAGGATGTGCAGATATGTCTGAGCTTTTCTCTGATGTTGTGCAGAAAGCTTTCATTTCTGATGCTTTGGATGGATTCCAGTATGGATTAGCAATCTGTGAATATAGCTAAATCTGTCAATGTCTGAATATTCTTGATTGCAATCTTGATTGACTTGCATTTGATGAACTTTCTTATGGGAACTGAAATTTTATCTGAGTTGTGACAAAACATAATGTAAACTAGGGATAATACAACAGTAGTTTCCCCACTGGCTTTCTGCTGGTTTATTTATGGTGTTTTCCACTAGCCTTTGGCTAAACATAGCCTGATCTACAAAGAAGCAGGAGTTTGATTTTAGAGTGGCCTTCTCTTAGATGGATTGCCCTCTCAAAACTAACGAACTCCATCTGTCCGGAAGACACAATGAAAACCATCGCCAGTCACAATTTTTCTAACCATTGTGTCACACTAGCAATCTTGGTCAGTCCACATGCACAAGTCACACTTAAACAGAAGTTAACGCACTACTGTAAGGTAGAACATGACAATACCCAATATGTCAGCAAAATATATCACAATGGCACTGGAAACACAGCCTTAGATGACATTTTCTTGCTTAAATATGTTTATGGGTGAAGAAATTTTCACTGTTGTCCACTGCCAGGTTAATCACATGATGTTTATTACAGCAATGTGGTGTCTGAGAAGAATGATGAAAATACCATGGAAAGCTAAGAAAACTAACGCAGATGTTTTCATTGATGCTGGCGTAAAAAGATCAATCATATCAAACATTTGGGGCAGACAATCAAGGTTTATAAGGCCTGTGCTGAGAAGAACACAGCTTGAACACTTAATAACCACTGGAAAGATCAAGGGGAGAAGAGACTGGTACGACAAAGAGAGAAGTTACTATATGGACTAGTATTGTGGCACATTAGAAGTTCACCAACCGAGCTTATTGACAACACAAGAGACAGAGCGTCATGGAGAAACATTATCGCTTATGCCATGGCACTTGATTGATTGGATATAGCTAATAAAACCATATAATGCACAATGTCACATAAAGGAGTTTCAACTCTGCAATATTGAATCAGTCAATTGTAATACACACACACACACTAGTAATTGCATGTTAATCTGTCAGGCAATGAAAACAGTGAATGCACCACAGACCAATAGGCCTTGATGCTGTTAGATAAATGACATATAGTTTCAGATGAAACAAAGAAATATGTGATAACAGGGAGCTCCTAAGTTCAGGAAGAAAAAAACAATCTGGATGGACCGAGAGGAGCTGCGACAGATCACCTTCTTTGTAGACCAGATGTAACTTTTTCATGAAAGCAACAACTTGGACCAGCCTGCCTACTGCCCATTTAGCTAATTCATCACACTGTTTACTACTGTAAAAGCACAAGCATGGATGATTCTGTAGACACAAGGAGGAAATAAAAGTTCACTCAACACCTGTCACACAAATCATCCACAGCTGCCCAGAGGGGATTATGGGCAATGGTCAATACAGGGAAGGAGATCATATACTGGGTACCATAGGATAGCAGACAGAACTTTTGGTAGAGAGGGAAGTATAGGAGAAAGCAAATAATAGTGATACTGTGACCTACTATACATATCCTAAGAGGAGACTAAAGAGGTTTTAGGGTGTGTCCCACCTATAGAGGGTCAAAGTGATCCACAAGCCATGTTGAAGTCTGATGCATCCTCGCTACAGGTGTAGATATCATAGCTTAGCTATAAACAATAACAATATATTGGGTTCTCCGGACTACATCCTGGTAATATGTAGGAGTTTGAAAATGAATGCAGAAGACGATTAAATGAAACTACTGAGCCACTTCAGAATGGGTTTACTAGAATAATGAAACCAGGTGTGCATACCTCAGCGACTACATGATTGATCTAGTAGAGTAAATGAAACTATCCAGGTGAATCGTACTTGACTAAAAGACAGATCTACTAGAATAAATGAAACCAGTTGTGCTTACCTGAGCCACTACAAGATGGATCTACCAGAATAAATTGCACATCTTGAGCATCATCAGAATCTGGCTGGACAGTAAGGAAATCCTGCACAATCATTTCCACACAGGTGGCACCACTCATTTCTAGAAGCCTTGACATAGTTAACATCCTTTTGTTGTCGCGGTCAAGAGCAATGATTCGTCTATCAATGGAAAAAATTGTCCAAAAATATTATCAATGTGTGATGTCACAGCACAAATTGTTGATGTATTGTATTCTGATGTGACACTCTAACAAGAAATATAAACAAGCAGACAGTATTTGTGTTACCAGAATCTAAAGGGATGCACAGAATAGCAATACTGTTACCTACCATGCATGTCATAAGAGGTGACTAAGGAGGTTTAGTGGTGGAGTTGGTTATCCAATACATGTGTGTTTGTTTGAGAATCTCAGGAATTGCAAGCGATTAGTTCCTACTTCCTATGTGCAGTGGAGTGGTTTTTCTGAGATTTATTTCATACCCAGGAGACTTCAGCTTTCAGCTTAGTCTATTAAAGGAGCCTTCTACGCAGGGCTATCTCATCTCATTTCAAAGGGTTCAAAAAGACTCAGATGCCATGCATAAATCAGATGTGTCAGGCCAAAAAATGCAGATACTGCAGCTAAGTTGTAAACAATATCCCAATGCATTATGTTTTCTGGACCAATCTCTGTTAATCTGCAAGAATTTAAGAATGAACGCAGAAGAAGAGGGAACAAGCAGACAGCAAAAATATAACCATAAAATAACATACACAAATACTAATTCTGTGTTGTACTAGACTACACATTATACAAACACTGTCCTGTACTAGACTACACATTATACAAACAATGTCCTGTACCAGGCTACACATTATACAAACAATGTCCTGTACCAGGCTACACATTATACAAACAATGTCCCGTACCAGGCTACACATTATACAAACACTGTCCTGTACTAGACTACACATTATACAAACAATGTCCTGTACCAGGCTACACATTATACAAACACTGTCCTGTACTAGACTACACATTATACAAACACTGTCCTGTACTAGACTACACATTATACAAACACTGTCCTGTACTAGACTACACATTATACAAACACTATCCTGTACTAGACTACACATTATACAAACACTGTCCTGTACTAGACTACACATTATACAAACACTGTCCTGTACTAGACTACACATACAAACACTGTCCTGTACCAGGCTACACATTATACAAACACTGTCCTGTACCAGGTTACACATTATACAAACACTGTCCTGTACTAGACTACACATTATACAAACACTGTCCTGTACTAGACTACACATTATACAAACACTGTCCTGTACTAGACTACACACTGACCTTGTGTTATCACATACTTCACACTGACCTTGTGTTATCACATACTTCACACTGATCATGTGTTATCACATACTTCACACTGACCTTGTGTTATCACATACTTCACGCTGACCTTGTGTTGTCACATACTTCACGCTGACCTTGTGTTTCCACATACTTCACACTGACCTTGTGTTATCACATACTTCACACTGATCATGTGTTATCACATACTTCACACTGACCTTGTGTTATCACATACTTCACACTGATCATGTGTTATCACATACTTCACACGTGTTATCACATACTTCACACTGACCTTGTGTTATCACATACTTCACACTGACCTTGTGTTATCACATACTTCACACTGACCTTGTGTGATTACATCATACAAACACTAACCCTGTGTTGCTAATAAGGCTTGCTAGATGGCTTGTTTTGTTTCCTGGAGCTGAACAACTATCCAGCACAACTGCCCCACTTGGTGGATTCAGAACATGAGCAGGAACACAACTGGCCTGGAAGTTCAGATAAATATCAATGAGAGACATGTTAATGAATAGCAGAGATGAGTTTACTACACACTGGGATGAGTTTACTACACTCTGGGATGAGTTTACTACACTCTGGGATGAGTTTACTACACACTGGGATGAGTTTACTACACTCTGGGATGAGTTTACTACACTCTGGGATGAGTTTACTACACTCTGGAATGAGTTTACTACACTCTGGGATGAGTTTACTACACTCTGTGATGACTGGTAGTGACACAATATCTTTAAGTGTGGTCTTCAGTGGTTGTTCTACTGGAATTTATTAGGTTATTCCCCCTAACTTATAAAGGGTATAATGACATTCATTCTCGGCCGTGCTGTTGCCAGAAAGTGCAACACATGGAATTTACTTCACACACATCAAGAACTGCTAACTTAAATTTTAAAAAACTGCTTTTCAAGTAATACTTCAGGATTGAAATACTCATGTGCATCTGTGTTTGATTCACGAATGCAGGAAAAGGTTTGGAGGGGGTGCAGATACTGAATAGTGACAATGCACATGTGGGTGTTGGCGGTAATGTACGAGCCGATACATTGGCGAGCAATGCCAGTGTGAATAGATACAGAAATGGATCAATCTGACAATGTTAATGCATTAAGGAACCTCGTTTATTTTTTAAAATGTGAACAATGGCTGCTTTTAACACTGCGTGAGGTTGATATAAAGATCAGAATAGCCAGTAAAGAGAAACATAATAGATATACAAAGAGACTGATAAATCATTATCAAACTAGAACTGTCAACTTTGATGGATTTATTGAGATGGGGATTGGAGCACATATGGACTTGTCTGATGTGCATTGATGATAACCTGCAATCATAACTCATACATCTTGGCAACTTAGAACAAGGTAGAGTTCTGTAGGGACACAATATCTTTCAGTACATCTGTTCTTCAGCAGTTGTTTTACTGAAATAGAATAAGGAGAACTTCATGGAAAGAAAAGAAAACAAAAAGATTCTAACAACACTTCGTATGAAAAAGGAACTATTAAAGGAAATTTTTTCTTCTTCTTCTGCATTCATTCTCAAACTCCTGCTGGATCTCTCTTATAGCAGGATTTATGTCCTACTAGATTTTCAGCAGAATGTAGTCAAGAGAATGGAAATGCGGTGTGTCGCCTTTATATTTGCGCCAATTGCCTAACCCATCTGTCTTTGGTGGAGCTACAGAGAATAAACATGCATCCATAAACCCTCTCATTAAAAAATAATAACCAAAGAAATGAAGTATTATGGACATGTTAAAAGACTTGTGAAGACCTTACTTCCAGGAAGAGTCTAGGGGAGGCGAGCAGTGTTAGGTAGAGATACAAGTAAGAGCAACATCATGAGATGGACAGGTTAGTCTTGAAGAGTGCACCACTAAGACAAAAAAAGCAGGGGATGTTGGAAGTTTGTTGCAGAGACAGCGCATGATGATGAGAGTTCTGAAGTTCTTTAATCTGTAAGCTATTTAATGAATTGACTATCTGACAAATTTTTAGGGGACACCCTCCAACCCACATGAAACAAGAGCTTCATCTCTAGCAATTTCTGAGGCTCGATACAGCAATAGCATTTCAAAAGTGCTTCACATAAAAACCATAAAAGTAGTAAAAAAATAGAATAACCATGACAGAATCTTGTAACCCTTTTAAGGATGTCAATTTCTAGCCTCTGCATAGGATGCTGTAGACTACAAGCACATTCCCACAAAATAAAGGTTGTCCACTTAAAGACTAAATTATAGCTCCAGGGTGACAGATAGGAAGGTTGTCACAGGCTAAGGAAGACCACCCGAATTAAAGGTATGATGAAATCGGATGTGCTGGACCTTCCAAGGTGCAAATAACGCACCTATGCTGTAAACCAGCAGCACAATTTACTTCACACTTCCCAGGGGAAATCATACAAACTTTCATATTTTCAAATTTCCATATCAAAGAGTGAACGCAGAAGAAGAAGAATCGCTCCAAGAGACAGATCTGGAGGTGAAGTTGTGGGGCAACCGTGAGCACCTTCTGCCGATGCATGGATTCATTGATTCTGCTCTCCTTTCTGTATAGATTTCTGAGCATAGGAAACTGATCGCAGGAAAAGTGTGTCCTGTTCATGACATTTTGGTGCAGATAAATGTGATGTCATAATGGCAGATTAAGGTTAGCCACCTCACCACTGAGATTTACCACAGAGGAACAGCATTTTATATCCGTTTTTTGAAAGGCTGAAACATATAGGAATTTACTGCAGAATGAAGGTCCAGAATGGTACTTGGTCAACACAGCAAGTGTATGAATGGAGTAAGAAGTGTCACAGAAGCATGAGTTCTGCGACAAACTGTTGACGATTGGTGTCTGACAGTTTTGAGACCTCATATGTCCATGTGTTGCCACGGTCTACAAAGGAAGCAAAGAATAGTGACATTGTTACCTGCCAAGTTTGTTATAAGAGGTGACTAGGGAGCTTATAGGAGAAAGTTGGCTGCCCCATCCCATACAGAGTCAATGAAACCCAGAAGCCATGCTGAAGTGTGATGTATCAGGCAGAAAGGAGTAGATATCGCAGCAAAGCTATAAACTAAGACACAACACATTCCATTCTCCTGACTACATCATGCTGATCTACAGGAGTCTGAGAACAAACGCACAAGAAACTTCTTCTTCAGCGATCATCACGCAGTTAGGTTGGGACTCCAGATTCTATGATATAGGCTAGGCTGCTGTCCGTTTTAGAGTTTCCGCTATGCCGTAGTTTCTTTTCAATGCTGATGGGGTGGGCCATGTCTTGTTCCTCAGATCTGCATACTGTGGACATTCTTGTAACATATGTTCTGCTGTCATATTCGCAAGACTGCAATGGCAAAGGCTAGTTGTACCTATTTTGAATTTGGTGTACACATGATGTCTCATTTTGTTGTGACCAGTTCTGAGGCGCAGCAGGATAACCTGGCCTTTTCTGGATAGTTGGCAATACCCATCATCTGCATTTTATTTGGGGTGGTCTTCTTTCCACTTTTTGTTACAGTTGCTTTTAATGATAGTCTTCACAACTGGCCAGATAGTCTTCTTGAGGTAAATTCCCTCCTTCTTTAGCCAGTTTATCTGCAATTTCATTTCTTTCAATGTTACAGTGTGACGGTATCCACTGGATCACTACTCTCTGGAAATTAGTATGCAGCTGAACTAGAACTGCCCTCAATTTATTCAGTTTGGTGTTCCTGTGTAGCTTCAATGCTGTTATGACTGAGAGTGCATCTGTTAGTAGTACAATATTCCTGTGCACATATTCGTGCACATTTTGTTAGACCATTTCTGCTGCTTTCTTGAGAGCTTCCATTTCTGCCTTAAAATTGGTTGATAGCTTGCCTGTAGTTATGGCTAGAGTAATGTTTTCCCCCGTGTTTTAGTCTGAGGGTCACTCCTCCTCCTTCATTCTCAATTGCATTTGTGGCAGAGCCACAAATATCTATCTGTATAGGCATGAGTCCAAGCATCTTGTGGGTAATTAACTGTGATGTGATGTTCTGTGATACGCTTTCTCTCCAAGTCTGTGTGAGTTCCTTTCTTTCCTATACCCCCTATTTGTTCTTTTAGTTCTGGGAGTCTGTATGCCCAAGGGGGATGGTATTGACTGGTTGTATGGGCCTTGTTTTCGCTTGTACTAGTGTTGGTGCCTTCTGTATCAGTTTTCATTGCGTTTGCTGAGAAGTTGCTCCTCTCCAGCCTGCTTCTACCATAGCCATTAATTCTTTGGTGCATAGGATGGTTCAAGAGTCTCCTGTACTTTTCTGCTTGTTTAACTACTTTCATGTCTCTTCTATCTTCCATTGACTGAAGGCCAGTTATTGCTTCTAATGTATTTATGGGTGAAGATTTCATAGATACAGTGATAATACGTGTAACTTGATTCTGGGTTTTGTTTATTTTGTTGAATTGTGTTTTAGATGCTGTGGCCCAGACTGTGATGCCATACTTTAGTACTGGCCTAACTCTACCTGCGTATAGCCGTTTCAAGTTTTTGCTGTCTGCTTCTACCATTTATGCATGCTATATTTTTTTCATTATTCTCATTCTATTTCTGGCTCTTTTCTCTGCTTGAAAGGTTATCAGAAAATGTCACGATTATTCAAATTTCGATCACACTTTGACAATTTTCTTTGATTAATGCTTATAGAAATTATTTCTCTGATTATTTATAATCAGAAATTATTTATAATTTCTCTGAAATTATTTTCTCTATAATATTTGCTGACATACATTAAAGAGAATAGAAATAGCTTACTCGATCTTGTTGTACTAAAACTCCTGATCTGGTCAGTGGGTGGTCATGGAGGTCTGTACCTATCGGAAATACCAAGAGGTCAAAGAGATGAGGGTCGAGTCCAAACTGCCATTTTCCCAAAGATTTGACTTGCTCAGAAAATCTGTTGATGAGGTTTACAAAGACAATGATGATGAAGTAATCCCTTTAGTTGTGAGCAGGTAACTCTTGAAAGCTCATAGTCTTTCATACAAAATCACAGGTTCTCTTCAGTTGAGTAACCGTGATGGCACCCAAATTTGTATATGATTTGTTGTCTCAAGGCAGAGTTGTATTAGAGGGGTTTGTGGATGCATGTTTAAACCCCGAAGGGAAATATTCCAGTGCAGCATTATCTAAGGTACACCTCATCCTGCCAGAAGCGTATTGTACACTTTGAAAATTAAATACAGGATTTGAACAAAACCTTCCAAAAGAAATTATTTAACCGGCTCGTCTTCTGTTTGGATACATACATTTCCATGTTTTATCTCCCCTGCTTTGTCCTTATTTGAGTGTGGTTGAGGACTATTATTATTATGTTAAAGGAAGACATAGTAATGCTGAATGTTTTTTTTGTTTTTTTTATAGTTCAAAACGATTTCAAATTACGGAGACAAACTATTAGAGAAAATACTAATTTCATCTGTCTCTTCAATCAAGATGCACAAAATGTACATAATTTATATGAGGATCAAGTAAGCACTGATATGACAATAGAACAATAAGGCTTTGTAAAAAAATGTTGAGAAAAACCTTATGGTTTTATTGTTATAGATAATTTTAGTGATAAATATAGCGGAAAATGTAGGTATAAATTGGATACATTCTATTTTCAAGAAGATATGGCCTTTGATTGATTTCTATTAAAAAAACTTTTGTTTTAATTTATAGCCTTTAAAAATGGAAGAGATTTTAAAAGAAATAGCAAAAAATACAAAGTATTTACATCCTAAACAGTCTACTCAGATTATAGTCTCCAGTAATAAAACATCTTTTAATACCACAATTAATTCACCGCTAGAACTAGATAAATGTAAACATTATGAAACTGCCGTAGTTAATTTAGAAATATTATTCTTTTCCTAACATTCACAAAGAACTTAGAATATTCAAATTTGTTTGCTTTGTGAATGTTAGGAAAAGAATAATAAGTTTCAAAATTAACTAATTGTAGTTATTTTCAATATTCTAACTCGAATTGCTAAGTAAATGGAAGTTATATTAACGGTTCCATAATTTCTGTTATTTATTTGTTTTCCAGAAGTGGAGCCAGGACAAAAAATTATTGAGACTCTACATAATTTTGTTTTTCTTCTTATAATTATGAAAACTATAAATAACTTGAAAATAACAATTACTGATCAAAATAAACAAATGATTAAATTAAAGAGGTGAAATTGTTAGCACAAGATTTCATAAAATTACGACATATGAAGAAGTAAAATTAAATATTTCAGACAATCAGAAAGAAAAAATGCTGAGTTTTAAATAATAAAACGCCTGTTACAATTAGAATAAATGAAATAGATGATGTTTTAGCATTAACAAAAAGACAAATAAACAAATTAGAAAAAGTATTTACTCAACAGAAAGGAGCAGATAACAAATAAAAAACAATATGAAAATTGAAGGTGAATTCTTAGCTGGTTTGGTTTACCATTGCTCAGAACAGCAGTTCCTGCCATTGCAAAATCCTCTAAGAGTCGGAGCATTAACAGGATTAGCTTCTAGCGATGTTTACAAACTTATTACGTACTATTTCTTGTTCCTGCGATGCATGTGAAAATAAAAATCTTACAAAATTTAATTCTGTCCAAACGCTAAAAATACTCTGGGCGGAATTAGTTAATATACAGAAAATACAAATTGACAGGGAGTCAGAGAACTTGCAGAAACTTTTCACAAGACCTACATCCTAAAGCTGAACAGATCACAGCATCCTACAAATTATAGGCTCCACAATGAACACTGTAGACTATTAGCACATCTCAGCAAAATAAAAGTTGTCCAAACACATTCTGCAGACATGTTCACTCTTTGGTGGCTTGAGGTCTAAAACCAAAAGTTTTGGGGCAACCGTGAGGACCTCCTACTGAATTCAAAGAGGCAGACTTCTTGTCTGTATAAATTTTTGATCATGGGAAACTGATAGCAGATGATTATTGTATTGAATGATTATAATTTATAAATATATTTATCTGCTGTACCTTATTTTTGTACGTTTTTTAATGACCTTGGAGATCTTTTGTATAGGTGTTCATCTCAACAATTTGACAGGTATATGTCAGATGTGACTTTGTTATTAGTTTCTTTTTGAATTGCAGCAAAGAAGACTTGATAACAGGAAATAAATGCAACAGAACAGTGACAATACATACCATGAATTTAAGACTATATAATAGCAGAATTTAAGAATAAGTGGAAGCACATACACCAAACTGCGAACCAAATGACCCCCTACCACAAATATCACGCAAAGAACAAACAATTATCTTCAGATTATGAACTACCCACAACAGACTGAGAAGTCACATGTTCAGAAAGCTGAAGATGAGTGAGACAGACCTGTGCAACTGTGAACTGAGCCCAAAGATGTTAGAACTACTCAGCAACATTTGGATATTGACAACAACAACATGATTGAAGATATCACCCCAAAGAAGCGTGGATACAAATATCTACAGATGGATCAGCAATGAGAGTAGTGAAGAATGGAGGTACTGAAATTATGGCCTACTGAGACGGCACTATATCCAAATCTGAGGGGTTCCACGGATGACCTGAAGCAAATTACACAGTCCATTGAAGCTATATGGCACTGTAACTTGATAATTGACTGAAGAATGATGAAGAAGAAGACTGCAGAAAAACTGTAATCCAACATGCAAAACTTGTAACAGGATAATGAAGGTGTGCTAATCACTGGTAGCACATATGACCATTAAAGAAAATTGATGTTTCGATCAAAAGGCCTTTATCAAGTACACAACATATAAGAAAGGCCTTTAGGTTGAAATGTCGAATTTTATGTTATCATCTGATTCAGTTCTATCAGTTGAATACAACTCCATCCTTCAAACATGTACTCACTTCTCACTGTCTAGCTGTCCAACATAATCCCACCCTTCAGATATGAGTTCTGTAACGGCTTCATCCACACTTGACTTGATAAGGTTGACACGCATGTAACGTGGAATTTCTGAAAGAAATGAAAAATAACAAATAAACATTGATATTTAGTCAGATGTCATTGGTACATGGACACTTTAGTCACATAACACTGGCACATGGACACTTTAGTTAGATATCACTGGCACATTGACACTTAGTAGATTTACTAGATACCACTAGTAAATTAACAATTAAGTCAGATATTACTGGCACATTAGTTAGGTATTCCTGATTGGTTATGAACTGACACCAGTGCACTCAGGGCAAATCCATAGGAGTTCAGTGTCCCCGAAACAGATGTTGAAAGGTATGTATGCTGATCATTCCCGTGGCTGACTTGTAAAACACATCCCTCATTCAGCCATACAGATTCCCAGTTATACTTACTCCACTTCCATTCAATCTGCCTTGTGATTACTTTTCGCTCTTTATTTTACATACAGCCTAATACTGTAGTCCAATCTTCTGCAGACTAGAAGGATGTAGTTTACAGCTTGTCTGCGATATATGTTCTCCGCCTGACTTCAGCATGGATTCTGGGTTACTTTAACTCTCTATGACATTGCTCTACAATCAGTGTGCCATGAGCTGATGCTGGTAGTGCAGCTGCAGCAAAGAAATATTCTGTATGTTCTACATCCATTAGTCGTTATTTTATAAACATTAAATTCTATAAATAATGAAATCAGTTATTGTATAAATGTTAAATATTATAAATAATGAAATAAGTTATTGTATCAATCCCTAGGAATTACGAGCAATTAGCTTTTTCTTCTTATGTCCATTGGGGTGCTTTTTAAGGGTGTTATTTCATATCCAGAAGACAAACTCTCAAATTCTAAGAGGCAAATTACAGAGTGATGTGTCTTTTCTACCTTCTGCAACATTAGGCTAGAGCTCCCCTGCCAAGCATCCCTTACTGTCAGGTGCCCATGGCAATCGAGCTCTAGATCATGGTCACTGGTATGGGTGAAATAACCCATTAAGACTTCTTCTGCATCTTGGGGGGGGGGGGGGGAGCTCTCCAATTATGCAGGACTAACATGTTTGTGCCCGATTTTGTGCTGTCCCAGGGAATTGTCACATCCTGCACACAGAGTTCTTTGTAACAACACCACATTTGTCAGCTGTTCATAGCTTGTGCACCATGTACACATCGGCAGATGTACACATCATGTTCAGGAATGGAGCTCTTTTGATTCCACCAGCATGATATGCAATGTTGAGTTCTCTGAATCTTGTACCACAAAAGGAAATGTAATTGTACAAATAAAATGCTGTGGGGCTTCCACCTAGAGAAAAATCTCACTATATTGGCATATCATCAACTAAGAGTTTAATGTTGCATAATGGTTGGTCCGATAGGTTAAATAGTGAGACCTTCTGCGTGCTGAATGAAATAAGAAAATACAAATTTCATATGAGACCTACATACAAGTAAATATACAGGTATAGTTTGTATGGTATGTAAGTATATTTATCAAATAAAAGACTAATGTGTATTCAATTTTTTAATATATATATTTTTGCTTTTGATATGTTGAGAAACTCTGAGGAGAACTTCAATGTGTCGTCGGTTAGAAATCGTTGCGAAGCACTGTTTTACAGGAGGGGACAGCAAACTTCATTCCAAAAAATATCAGTCGCTGGATGCTTATGACATGGATGGCAGATGTGTTGTTTCTTCTATGTTCATTCTCAAATTCCTGCAGAATCTAGTCCAGAATGTATTGTGTCATGGTTTACAGCTTTGCTGTAATATCTACAGCTTTCTCAAGTCACTTTGACCCTTTATGAGATATGACATCATTTCACCCTCCAAAACCAACTTATTACAACATGAATGTCATTGATCAGTGTTGCTATTCTTTGCTCCCCCTTCTGGTTTCAGCAACACACTGGAAATCCCACACATATTATTGATATGCATATTATACACATGCACTTTCACAAATTAATGCCTAGAACATGCTTACGTATCAACATCCTGTCAGCAAGTTTCTGACTTGCTTCGGACAAGGTCTTAGCTTGATGTTTGTGCAGTACCTTCTCTACGGAGCTTGTAATCTCATGCTTGTAGGATTGAACAAGTCTCTGAAACACATTCAATACAGTTGGTTTATTATTACAATCTCAAGATTGTAGGATTGAACAAGCCTCTGAAATACATTCAATACAGTTGGTTTATTATTACAATCTCAAGATTGTAGGATTGAACAAGTCTCTGAAATACATTCAATAAAGTTGGTTTATTATTACAATCTCATACTTGAAGGATTGAACAAATCTCTGAAATACATTCAATAAAGTTGGTTTATTATTACAATCTCATACTTGAAGGATTGAACAAATCTCTGAAATACATTCAATAAAGTTGGTTTATTATTACAATCTCATACTTGAAGGATTGAACAAATCTCTGAAACACATTCAATAAAGTTGGTTTATTATTACAATCTCATACTTGAAGGATTGAACAATTCTCTGAAATTCATTCAATAAAGTTGGTTTATTATTACAATCTCATACTTGAAGGATTGAACAATTCTCTGAAATACATTCAATAAAGTTGGTTTATTATTACAATCTCATACTTGAAGGATTGAACAATTCTCTGAAATACATTCAATAAAGTTGGTTTATTATTACAATCTCATACTTGAAGGATTGAACAATTCTCTGAAATACATTCAATAAAGTTGGTTTATTATTACAATCTCATACTTGAAGGATTGAACAAATCTCTGAAATACATTCAATAAAGTTGGTTTATTATTACAATCTCATACTTGAAGGATTGAACAATTCTCTGAAATACATTCAATAAAGTTGGTTTATTAAAACTGAACATTCTGTTGTGTCTTTCAGTTTACACATTGGGTCTTATCAATACACCCTTAAGTTTCCTATAGACTTCTATTGTTTCAAACTCTTATCATGTCCTTAGTTACCTAATTTACATAAAATCAGGGAAATATAAGTAGTGATGAATTGACAAGGCCAAAATACTGATGTTTATGTATATGAAAATTTTGCTGTGGCCTATATCTGAAGTTCAGTTCTTCTATACGTTTGGAACAGATATCTGTTAGTTTTGTCTCTTCTATAAATTTGACTGTATTTTGTAACTTGTTATACAGAGTTTTTCTTCCAGTGTTGTTTCTCTGGGCCAGCGTATTTATCTCAGTATTTCCTATTTAAACATTCTTGAAGTATGTTCTCTGCTATCTGAGGTGCCTGACTACAAGTACAGATAGATATGTGCTCTGCTGTCTGAGGTGTCTGACCACAAGTACAGATTGGTATGGACCACCTAGGTTATTTTTTCAAATTTAATTTCAAATCAGATAATTCCTCTAAGTTATTTATGCTGTATAAACTGACACAAGAACAAAACGAAAGGTCTCACCCTGAGAGATGCAGTTCTCCCAAACTTATTTCCCAGCAAGTACTCATATAGCAGCACGAGGAGCATCTCAGAGTTTCCACCAGCAAGCTCATCTACAAGATTGCAACTACTTGGACACTGCAACAGTACTTCCTCAATGATGGATTGATGTTTGTTGCATTCATTCACAAGAGCAAAAAGTTGGCGGATATTCTGAAAATATTCAATAAAAGTTGGTTATCAAAGTATAGCTGAGTGCACCACCAAGACAAGTTATAGGATATTGGAGGTCTGTTGCAGCTAACCTTTGCTGCAGAGATGGCACTGACCTTTGACACAGCTCATTTTAATATTAAAATAACATTAGTACTTTTAAATACACTGTCTACTAGCAGAAAAGTGGAACTGTAGTCGACCCCTGAACACTGAGGAATTGCAGGAAATGAAGGAGATGGCAGATTGATGGTACTGCAGTGGACACCTGAACACTGAGGAATTGCAGGGAATGAGGCAGATTGGCAAAAGTAGGTTTTAAAAAATGATTAATTCTATTACAAAATATTGCCCTTGTATTGCCGGGGCCCGAAAGGGGAGCAAAGAATAGCAATACTGTTTACCTTCCTCATGTCGTAAAAAGCGACTAAGGAGGTTATGGGATGGAGTTGGCTGTCCCATCCCATATGGGGTCAGTGACACAAAGCCATGCTGAAGTTGGATGTGTCAGGCCAAAAGGCGCGGATATAGCAGCAATACTGTAAACCATGACACAACACATTCCGTTCTCTGGACTACATCCTGCTAACATGCAGGAGTTTGAGAATGAACGCAGAAGAAGAAGATACAAAACATCACTGCGGAAGGAAAAACACTCATAAATAGAAATTACAAACATACCTGGGGTCAGAAAACATGCAGTACATTTCCACAAGATCCTATCCTAAAGTTGGACCGATCACAGCAAATTACATCTTCAGGCTCTGCACAGGACAACAATATAGACTACAAGCACATCAAGATACATGTTGTCCAAAATGACCAATGCCCATATCAGAAAAGTCACCAGACTCCAGACCCCATTCTGCAGACATGTTCTCTCTTTGTCGATATGAGGACTAAAACATGACCCAATGAGACAGAAATGGAAATGAAGCTGTGGGGCAATCACGAGGACCTCATGCTGATGACTGAATTCATGGAGATAGCCCTCCTGCCTGTATATTATTCTGAGAATAGAAAACTGATTGCAGAAGAATAAATATTCAAATTTAGCTCACCAAAAATTTGGTTTCATTTGGTAATACAAGACAAGAAGATGCGACATTGGTTGACATTTTAATAATACTAATAGATTTTAGTCAATACTAGAATTACTATTTCAATTGTTTAATCAGAAGATGATTATTCTAATAGCTTAATCAGAGGATTATTATTCTAACTTTAATCAGAGCATGATTATTCTAACTGCTGAATTCAAGAATGATTTTCTAACTGCTGAATCCGAGGATGATAGATACTTCTATAAATAACTACTGACTTCGCTATATATGTTACATTATATTTAGACCCATATACTAACTTCGCTATAGATGTTACCTTATATTTAGACCCATATATCAGAGTTTTCAATGTAGCTCTCTTCTCTCTTGATTTTCTCAGTATTTCTGCAACCTCTGTGTACAAGTCTGTTTCCATGACAATGAGCTGGTCACACAATTGTGTAGACTCTGACGGATGATAAGTTAATTCTGCACATAATACTGAGACCTACATTAAGATGACAGACACATTATACAGTTAGTAAACACTGGTGTTCTCAAAGTTTATCTTGTGATAATGATAGAACCTTAATGAAATAAAAGTTTGCCACTCGTGTTCCTTTAACCAGGAAGTAGTATTCTTTTTAAGGGGAGAGGATTGGGTTGACTTAAGTTGATGTCAACAATAATATTTTTATACACAAATTAAATTGCATCAATGGAAACTTTCTTTTCTAATAGTATGAAAAAATCATTTCTGGTAGTTTTTTCTCTCCATAATTTTAATGAAAAATAATTTAAGGTGGATGCTGGGAGTAACGTTTTTGAATGCAATTAAAGCTACCATTTCTAATAAAGCATATGTTTAATTTTATTATTACGCCAGATCTAATAGAAAGAAAATGGATATTTAGGAATGTAAATCTATATCATAGGTTGCTTACCTGTATAGGTTATGGGGAACTTATAACATATAATATAGGCCTAAGATATTTCCAAACAAATTTGGCGATTATTGTCTTTTAATAAACATATTATAGAGTTATTTTAGTAAGATATTTGACAAATAATTTGATGACATCATTTATGTTTTTTTCCCGTCATTTATCAGGAATTGGGCCTGTAGTTTCAGAGCAAGATGGCAAGTAAAAGGTCTGTAGATGAAATCAGGGAATATGTAAGCCCGATAGATTAGGGGGCCTCCTTTAGCAAATCAATGTGACTTTGTACTTTGAACTGGGCCAAAAATAGTATAACATAAGGTTATAGTATAACAAAAACAGTATAACATAAGGTTATAGTATAACAAAAATAGTATAACTTAAGGTTATAGTGTAACAAAAATAGTATAACATACAGTTATATGCCTAAGACATTTCCAAAATAATTTGATCATTTTCAGGTACATCAATTAGATCACCATCCCTTTAAGAAGATGAGATATGAGTGTGATGCCTGTGTAAACAAATTAAACATAACTGCATATGTGACGAATTGCAAGTCTTCATTAAGGAAGTTAAAGGCATTAAGGAAGGTGAATCAGGGTATCAAAGCAACATATTCATTCAGTTAAGAGGACAAATCAGACCATGAAAAGGAATACACTTTGAATAGGCCTATGTGCTTTGATGAAAAGGTGCAATTATCTAGCAGTTAAGCAGAGTATCTTCCAGGCTTCAATTATCAAAAGGAGGTCTTGGAAATGTGGCTCAAAAGCACAAAATCTTACTTAGGCCCTACAAGTTACCCTTGTTACTAATGTTTTTAACAATGTTTATTCCTTGTTACTAAGGAATACTAAGCGAAGAGGAACAGAACAGTGTGCAGCGAAGGACAGTCACCCTCAGTTTCCTGGATGAGGAATATCCACAAGATATATGGGTCAGAGTGTACACAGATGGGTCAGCACAGAATGCTGTGAGGAATGGAGGTGCAGGTGTATATATAGAATATCCACATAAGCCTAGAGATACCATCAGAACACCAACAGGAAAATTCTGCAATAATTATGATGCAGAAATCCAGGCAATTAGTGTGGCAGCTAAAAAAACTGCTGAACTCCAACTCTGGCCTACAGCCTGCGGTATTCCTGACAGATGCAAGGTCAGTGCTTCAAGCTCTCCAGTCTGGAAAACTAACAGACTTGAAAAAATTACCTCGCGAATTGTCTTACCAGTATAGGGTAACCATGCAGTGGATACCCTCTCACTGTGGAATACCAGGAAATGAAAAAGCAGACCAACTGGCTAAGGAAGGTGCTGCCGAAGACCAACCAGATATACCAATCACCTACCATCAGAAAAAACAGATGATCAAGTCAATAAGAAAGCCACAAACGCCAACACAAAATGACTATCACATTATGAACAGATCAGAACAAGTTATAATTCTACGCCTCAGAACAGGACACAACCGACTCCGCAGTCACATGTATACTTCTTCTTCTTCTTTCGTTCACTTGAAACATGTCTATATCTGTAATTCTGTCTCCTTAATAAAACTCACTGTCTTTTGTAGTTCATACAGTGTCCCATAGAGCTTTGATTCCAGTGTTGTTTCCTCTGGCCAATATGTCTGCCTCAGCGTTTTATGCTCAGAACACTCTTGAAGTACATGTTTGGCACTCTGTACTGCCTGTCCACATGTACACATGGCCGTGTTGCCAATCTTGAACTTTGTATACATGTGACTGCGGAGTCGGTTGTGTCCTGTTCTGAGACGTAGAATTATAACTTGTTCTGATCTGTTCATAATGTGATAGTCATCTTGTGTTGGTGTTTGTGGCTTTCTTATTGACTTGATCATCTGTTTTTTCTGATGGAAGGTGATTGGTATATCTGGTTGATCTTCGGCAGCACCTTCCTTAGCCAGTTGGTCTGCTTTTTCATTTCCTGGTATTCCACAGTGAGAGGGTATCCACTGCATGGTTACCCTATACTGGTAAGACAATTCGCTAAGTAGTTTTTTCAAGTCTGTTAGTTTTCCAGACTGGAGAGCTTGAAGCACTGACCTTGCATCTGTCAGGAATACCACAGGCTGTAGGTCAGAGTTGGAGTTCAGCAGTTTTTTAGCTGCCACAGTAATTGCCTGGATTTCTGCATCATAATTATTGCAGAATTTTCCTGTCGGTGTTCTGATTGTATCTCTAGGCTTGTGTGGATATTCTATATATACACCTGCACCTCCATTCCTCACAGCATTCTGTGCTGACCCATCTGTGTATACTCTGACCCATATATCTTGTGGATATTCCTCGTCCAGGAAACTGAGGGTGACTGTCCTCCGCTGCACACTGTTCTGTTCGTCCTCGCTTAGTATTCCTTTCACATGGGTCTGAATGTATATTGGCATTCCATGCCTTTCACTCCATGGGGTTTGTTCTGGTACAGACCTTAAGGGGCTGTCAACTTCAGGTAGGTCTGTAAGTTGTCTACGGAGTCGTTTAGCTTGATGGATAAAGCTGCTTCTTTTCAGTCGCCCCATTGCTAGGTTTTGGAATCTTTCCTTCATTGGATGACTTGGCATACACTGAAACTTTTCCGCTTGAATTAGTACTTTTGTGTCTCTGCGTTCGCCAAGTGTTTGCATTCTTCCCATTTTCTGCATCTCTGCTATGGGTGTTGATTTCATTGCTCCCAACATTATTCTAAGTGCCTGGTTTTGCACTTTATCTAGATCTTGTAATGTGGTGTTTGATGCAGGACACCACGCAGCTGAACCATATTCCAGGTGTGGTCTTATGCCTTGCTGGTAAACTTTACTGAGTATATTCCCACTGGCTCCCCATGTCGTTCCACTTAGTTTTCTCAGGATAGCTAACTTCCTCCTGGCTTTTGTTGTTGCTTTGTTTATGTGCTGCTTCCATGTCAGCTTATCATCAAAAGTAACTCCGAGGTATGTTGGTTGTTTGTCTTCTTTCAAGAGCTTTCTGTCTATCTTGATATGACCGGCTTTTTGTTTTGGTGAGAGGGTAAAGAGTGTAGTGCTGCACTTATCTGTGTTAATGCTGACACACCATCTATTTGCCCATAAGGTTAGGGCATCGATAGCTCTTTGTATTTGTTTAGTGGCCACTGTCGCATGTTCTTCCGTGCACCAGATCACCAGGTCGTCAGCATACATTGCCACTTTGATCCCGTGTGGTAGTTCAGCAACTAGGTCATTGATGTAAACCAACATGTATACAAAGTTCAAGATTGGCAACACGGCCATGTGTACAGGCAGCACAGAGTGCCAAACATATACTTCATGAGTGTTCTGAGCATGAAATGCTGAGGCAGACATATTGGCCAGAGGAAACAACACTGGAATCAAAGCTCTATGGGACACTGTATGAACTACAAAAGACAGTGAGTTTTATTAATGAGACAGAATTACAGATATAGACATGTTTCAAGTGAACGAAAGAAGAAGAAGAAAAAAAACTAATGTTTTTCACAAATTACTTAACTATTACACCTAAATAATGACAATGCACAATAATTATATATAGGGGCCTAAGTGATTGGGCGGAAAGGGGGGGAGAAAGAGAGAAATACCGTAATGCAGTAGAAATGAAAACTCTTACCAGTCAATGCACATGAACAATATTCCAGCACACAAGACAAGCTGTTCACAAAACTAAACACACCATTTGCATATAATCCATGAAATTTGTGTCACATTTGAAGCACAGAAACCTTTTATCATAGATAACTAAGACAGTTATTAATCATATATTAAATTCAAATTTAATTATGCAAATTACCATTATGAATATTAATTAGATTTGGTTGGATGTTTAAATTATGAAAATGGAATCCACAAATTCATCTTGTTTATCAAAACACAAAAACATTAGTTTGTGTTTGTAGAATATTTTATCATAAATAACTGAAACATTTAATAATTAGACTATTCAATTCAATGTTAATTATGCAAATTAGCGACTATTTTTAATTTTAATGAACCCCAATTTCATCTTAAAATTAGCACAATTTATAAACAACAGATGTGGCTTGCCATTGCAAACACAAAAATATACATTTCTGTACTATTTTAGTATATTTTATTGTTATATAGTTTATTTTCAATTTAAGGCGTAACTACGGTTTTACTTCACTGTGACCTTTGTTCTAGTTTCGAGGTATTACCTAATCTTTGCAGTTTGATTAGTAGAATTTGTATTTAAAATTAAGGTATATTAATTTGGAATTAGAATTTAGATTAGGGTTAGAGAATCAGTTATAAATTAAAAAATAAATTACTTATAAATAAAAATGAAAACTTAATCTGTAGTAACCTGACATGTGAAGTCCAGGAAAATCCATGACGTTCCTTAGTTAAAAATGTAAACAGTGTGCTATTTCGTAAACCGTAATTTTACCCATTTTAATTATGTTAATTAGCTGCCATTTTGAATACTCACTATTTTTCACGAATATTAAAATTAGAGAAATGTGATCAACAAGCCTTGTCTTTGCACGCACAAAAATATTAAATATATAATTTCTGTGGTATTTTATTATATTCAATTGTTATATAATTTATTTTAATTATGCTAATTTAATTACCTGCCATTTTTAATTATTAGTTCTGTGAGCATCTGAAAATTACAGACCTCAGTCTGTAATTTTGGGATCCACAGATGCATCTTTGCAAGCACGAAAATGTATAGTTTGTGTGTTGTATTATTGAAAGTAATTAGGAAATTTCAGAAATTATCAAATTGCACTATCACAAATTTATATCCTATGTTTTATGTTTCATCAAGTTTCATGTAATTGTAAATTATTTTTATGTCAAATTCTCAAATTAATTCGAAAAAGTCATAACTTTTTTCAGGATTGAAGTACATATTTTATTTAGGTATCGTTGAATTGCAATTTTTAAGGGCTATCTAACTATATTATTTGTAATTATGTAGCAGTGTAGCACTATTTAGAAAATTAAGTCCAAGAAGTACCCGTGCATGATGATGATCGGTTGTCGCCGTGAGAGAGCTTCGAACGAAGCATGTTTCAATTGTTTCTTAGTTTTTGACATTTCATTTGCAACATGAATCTACTAACAAGTTTCTTGCGCGAGATGTAACAATGATGGTAAAATTAGGAAATACTGGCAAGGCGTACCTACTTGCAATACATAAATGCAATATATGACAAAATATTGAATGGAATCGTAGTGTTGTCACTGTTGTAACAAATTACTTACTTAATATGACAGAAACAGGAATCAAGTAGTCAACTCTAATACATCCACTGTTACCACTTAAATTTTCTTTGTAGAAATAACCACAGGACGCCGTGGGAAAATCCCTGCATAACCCCAGACTATGTTATGTTGTGTTATGTTCCTTCAGGGCCATAGGAGGCGCATAGGGCAGAAACCATAGCTTTCAATTTCTGTCTTTGTGTTGCCAAGTCTTTCCATTCTTTCGTGTTCTTTAGGTTCATTGACATACCATCTCTATTAATGGTTCTTCATGACAATCAATACAATGTAACTACCCGAAACGTAACAATTAGACTTACGTAAAACACAGGTTTATATAATAGCTTCAATCAGACACGACAGACTATAACTAAAACTTTTGTTCCGTCATTTACTCTTCTTTTTTTTCGTTTCCTCATATATTTACGTTTTTTTTATGCTTTCTGACGAAGGTCAGAATTATTTCATATTTCCGTTGGATACGTTTATTTATTGTGATAATTTTTCCATTCGTCGTCTTTTGATGTTTTGTGTGTATCTTGATAAAGACCTTTTGGCTGAAACGTTGAATATGATTTGTGTATTGTAATTTTTATGTTTTCTTGTGTACGCATCATTACCCACAAGTTTTAGTTATAGTCTGTGTGTCTGATTGAAACTATTGTTTTTATCTGTGTTTTATGTAAGTCTAATTATTAATGGTTCTTCGGAGAGTTTCTCTAGGTCTCCCATTCTTCTTACTCCGGGTGGCACCCAATATAGTGACTGATGGGGAATTCCTAGACTGTTCATTCTGAGAACGTGGCCGATGTAAGTCCAACGTGAAATAATACATAATTTCGCATCTTCTAGGTCTATCACTACATTTCGCGTCAATGGTAGCAAAAGTTAAGTTACGGTATATACATAACCCCAAACTATACATAATAATAATAGTAAATATAAATAGGAAGCCAGAGGACAATTTTTTAAAATTCTTGAGACTAACGGGAATTGAACCAGTCCGTTCAACGGCACCAAATCGCCTAGCAACTATTGAACACGCGTTTTTCCGTACTTGACTAACCGCATCTCCAGAAAAGATGCGATTTCATCAAGCCTTTCAAACCGTGCACACAAAGTCACCAGAACGGACCGATCGAGACAAGGACTATTACAACAACAACAACAACAAACATCCCGTACAGGTATTGAAATATCCTCAGTAACAACAAACACATAACATAATATCCATAATATCTGGCTTCCTACTTAAATTTACTTGTATTTCTTCTTCTCTTCTTCTTTCGTTCACTTGAAACATGTCTATATCTGTAATTCTGTCTCATTAATAAAACTCACTGTCTTTTGTAGTTCATACAGTGTCCCATAGAGCTTTGATTCCAGTGTTGTTTCCTCTGGCCAATATGTCTGCCTCAGCATTTCATGCTCAGAACACTCTTGAAGTATATGTTTGGCACTCTGTGCTGCCTGTCCACATGTACACATGGCCGTGTTGCCAATCTTGAACTTTGTATACATGTGACTGCGGAGTCGGTTGTGTCCTGTTCTGAGACGTAGAATTATAACTTGTTCTGATCTGTTCATATTGTGATAGTCATCTTGTGTTGGTGTTTGTGGCTTTCTTATTGACTTGATCATCTGTTTTTTCTGATGGTAGGTGATTGGTATATCTGGTTGGTCTTCGGCAGCACCTTCCTTAGCCAGTTGGTCTGCTTTTTCATTTCCTGGTATTCCACAGTGAGAGGGTATCCACTGCATGGTTATCCTATACTGGTAAGACAATTCGCTAAGTAGTGTTTTTAAGTCTGTTAGTTTTCCAGACTGGAGAGCTTGAAGCACTGACCTTGCATCTGTCAGGAATACCACAGGCTGTAGGTCAGAGTTGGAGTTCAGCAGTTTTTTTGCTGCCACACTAATTGCCTGGATTTCTGCATCATAATTATTGCAGAATTTTCCTGTCGGTGTTCTGATTGTATCTCTAGGCTTGTGTGGATATTCTATATATACACCTGCACCTCCATTCCTCACAGCATTCTGTGCTGACCCATCTGTGTACACTCTGACCCATATATCTTGTGGATATTCCTCATCCAGGAAACTGAGGGTGACTGTCATTCGCTGCACACTGTTCTGTTCGTCCTCGCTTAGTATTCCTTTCACATGGGTCTGAATGTATATTGGCATTCCATGGCTTTCACTCCACGGGGTTTGCTCTGGTACAGACCTTAAGGGGCTGTCAACTTCAGGTAGGTCTGTAAGTTGTCTACGGAGTCGTTTAGCTTGATGGATAAAGCTGCTCCTTTTCAGTCGTCCCATTGCTAGATTTTGGAATCTTTCCTTCATTGGATGACTTGGCATACACTGAAACTTTTCTGCTTGAATTAGTACTTTTGTGTCTCTGCGTTCGCCAAGTGTTTGCATTCTTCCCATTTTCTGCATCTCTGCTATGGGTGTTGATTTCATTGCTCCCAACATTATTCTAAGTGCCTGGTTTTGCACTTTATCTAGATCTTGTAATGTGGTGTTTGATGCAGGACACCACGCAGCTGAACCGTATTCCAGGTGTGGTCTTATGCCTTGCTGGTAAACTTTACTGAGTATATTTCCACTGGCTCCCCATGTGGTTCCACTTAGTTTTCTCAGGATAGCTAGTTTCCTCCTGGCTTTTGTTGTTGCTTTGTTTATGTGCTGCTTCCATGTCAGCTTATCATCAAAAGTAACTCCGAGGTATGTGGGTTGTTTGTCTTCTTTCAAGAGCTCTCCATCTATCTTGATATGACCAGCTTTTTGTTTTGGTGAGAGGGTAAAGAGTGTAGTGCTGCACTTATCTGTGTTAATGCTGACGCACCATCTATTAGCCCATAAGGTTAGGGCATCGATAGCTCTTTGTATTTGTTTAGTGGCCACTGTTGCATGTTCTTCCGTGCACCAGATCACCAGGTCGTCAGCATACATTGCCACTTTGATCCCGTGTGGTAGTTCAGCAACTAGGTCATTGATGTAAACCAAGAAAAGTGTGGGTGACAGGACTCCTCCCTGGGGGACTCCATGACGCAGTAGAACTTTCTTGCTCTTGCGACCATCTAATTGTACCCTGGCTCTTCTATTATGCAGGTATGCTTTTACCCATTTGTACATTCTTGAGCTAACCCTGCAATTTCTTAATTTCGTTAGGAGCCCTTCTTTCCAGACCTTATCAAATGCTTTCCTGAGGTCTATCCATGCTGCTAGTACCAGTTTCTTTTCTTGGAAGGCATCCTCAATCTCTTGGGAGAGGTAGGTTGCCTGATCTTCAGTAGAGTAGCACTGTCTGAAACCTGCTTGCTGTGATACAAGAAGGTTTTCACTTTCAAGGTACCACTGCATCCTAAGATTGATAATGCGTTCCATTGTTTGACATAGACAGCTTGTGAGGCTGATGGGCCTGTAGTTGGAGACTGTGTTGCCATCTTTTCCTGATTTGAGGAGTGGTATCATTATTGCTTCTCTCCACGCCTGTGGTACATTACCTGTGGACCAGCTTGTGTTAAAGATCTGCAGTAGCTTTGCTCTTGCTGCACTTCCCAGGTTTCTAATCATTTCATTGGACACTCCATCAGATCCAGGGGACTTTTTCATTTTCAATTTGGATATTGCATGCTCCAGTTCTCTCATTGTGATTGGTGCCTCCATGACTTCAGGTATAGGTTCACCTTGTCCAATGTTTTGCTGGTTCTCTCGAACCTCCTGTTGTTTGTCTGGGCTGACTTTGACGTTATTGTCTTCTGCAAAGGAATCTGCAAAGTAATCAGCTGCATGTTTACCTGTTAAAATGTTTCTATCTTTATAAAGTGTGATCTTGGTATTTCTCCCTGTACCTTCATCATTTAGTTGTTTTACAAGTTTCCATAATTTCCTAGTATCTCTTTCTAGGTTCAGCGACTCTGTTTTTTCTTTCCAGCTGCTCCGTCTGGCTTGTAACTTGGCTCTTTGAAATTTAGCCTTTGTTTGCTGATATTTGTTGTGATGTTCTTGGCTAGGTCTGTTCTCAGCCTGCTGTCTAGATGTTTCCATCTCATTTTGCAGCTTTTCCAGTTCATCATTCCAGTAGGGTTTGTAGTTTTTGCGTGCCCCCCTGGGTATGGTTTTACTAGCAGCATGTAGTATACATCTATTAAATTCACTCACTGCTCTATTGATGTCTTTGTCCAAGTTCATGTCCTTAGCTAGAACACTGGTTAAATGCTGGTACATTTTCCAGTCTGCCCTTTTATAGTTCCACCTAGTGAGCGTGCTGCTGTCCGTGGTAAATTCATTGTGGATTTCCAGAAATACTGGTCTGTGGTCACTACCTCCAAGCTGCTTTCCAACGACACGTGTGATGTTCCATTCCAAGCCTGGTGAGTGGAATGCTAGGTCTGGTGTAGAGGTGGTGTGCCATGCTCTCGAGTAGAAGGTTGGCGAGTCTGCTGGCTAGTTAATAAGGATGAGATTATTTTCATCCTGCCAGCTCTCAAGTTCCTCACCTCTCTTGTCGATATGATCGTAGCCCCAGCTCTGAGAGTGGCTGTTGAAGTCACCACACACCATAAGTCTCTCTTTGTCTGGAATTGTGTCTAGTGCCAATGGTTTATCATTTGGGCAGTAGTAGTTCAGGAGATGGAATTCTGCACTGTCTGTTTTTAGGTGGAGCGTCTGGTATTCTGCCCCTTCCATATATACTTCCAGCTGACATGCGCTGATATTGTTTTTAACAAGTGTCAGAATTCCACCCTTTCGCCTGTCCTTTCGGTCAGATCGGTAGCACTGGTAGCCTCTGATTTTGAAGGCTATGTCGCTGCTGAGGTGTGTTTCTTGGATACATCATATGTTAACTTGTTCTTCACTGAGGACATTTTCAAGTTCCAATTTTTTGCTGTATCCATCTCTTTTACTGTTGACACCCTCAGCATTCCAGTGAATTATTTTTATTGGTTGTTTGTTTGTTTGGCCAGTAGCTCTATTCCCTTGCCTCCTGGCTCCTCGGGGCAATTGAGAAGGACTTCCAGTAACTGAGGTTGGGCCCTTTCGAGGTATAGGGCCCGGCACCGTCCCTGCCTGAACGTCCGCCACAGGGCAGGCACCATAACTATTTATAGATGTAGACATGTTTCCATTGTGTTTTGTGCGTGGCATCCTGATTATCTGTGCGCCTTTTGGCCGGATGCCTCCGTCTTCAGCACTCTGCTTACTAGGGCAGGACTATGGTCCTGCTCGAGTGGGACTACCCGACCAGTCTTAGTTTCCAGCCCCTGATGGCTGAACTAAGCCCCATCACCTCTGCACGGTGCTGGTCTCGATGGAGATTTACTTGTATAATAATAATAGCAATGTTCTGTCAGTCTCTCAGGAACGCTCTATAAATAGCACATTTACGTCACGAATTTCCATGCGACATCCAACCAAAACGATTAGTGTCGTGACGTTATTCAATGCAGACGACATTTTTGTATACAAATGTTATTGATGCGCTACCAATGAAACTTTTGTATCTGCTTGTGGTTAAAGTTATCTAAGATACATTATATTTCAAATATACATATACTTTGCTTTAAATGATGGATGAAGATAGTCCAATCGCAAGAAAGCGTCAAAAACAATACAGTGAAAAGCTAGATGGTTGTCGTCAAATGTCTCTCTCTCAGATTCGTGCCGCAAGATGCTGCAGAGTATAGACATAGAAATGAAAGAGAGATGCAAAGAATTGACCTAGAAACCTTTCAGCAAAGACAAACACGACTTCCCAAGGATGTTGATTTGCATCGGCGTCGAGCTAAGATAGAATCACCAGCACAAATAGAAAATTGACAAGCTAAGAATAGAGAATACCAATGTCGTCAAAGACAGCATGAAACTGTTGAGCAAACGCAGAGATGTCGACCTGTAGATGTCTAAGCTCACTCATTGTCACAAATGCGTCAAAGACAAGTAATTTCAAATGAAGCATGGACATTTTGCTGAGGATTGCGTTGCTGCACATAACTGGAATTTGCGATAATATACGTCAATTTTGTGTTGCTTAAATAGTTTGGTCATGACAAGTTTACAGGCTGTTGCCTAAAGAGAAAGATCATACCCACAAAGCGACAAGACATCCATGGTAATAAGCTGAAATATTCCGGGTTTCTGTGATTGATGCTCTCTGATAATACACACCCTAAATATACACATTTTCGCGAGAATATGTGCTCTTATAATAGCATTCTTTCTTTCGTGTCAATGGGAGCAAAAGTTAAGTTACGGATGGTCGAGGTTCACATGTTTTAAAAGTTCATGGACAAACGTATCATCGAACTTCTTATATAGAGCAGACACACAACAAAGTTCCACAGTTCTCTCAGTTATATGATTTGGACAGTACTCAAGCAACAGACGTTCGACAAGCACACGCAGCGAAAGAGAAATTTTTGATAAAATTGATAGATTTTTTCCGTCAACACAATAGACTAGCACAATCGTATTAGTAAATTTTCATGATATCGAAACAAGAGCGATTCAGAATGCTGCTCAAACTGGAAGAGTTATCCCAAAAGTAAGAATAGTCTTCAAGCACGATCGTCATTCTGATCAAAGTCGCTATAATGAACCAAAATCTAACGAGGTTGCAATGCTTTTCGCCAGCGAAGATGAGAAACCACATTTTAACCGCGACATTCGCATTTACCCATTGAATTCAGAGAATCCAACAAAGCAGTTCATTAATATCAATATACTTAGCTCGATTATGGATCCAATGTCATACTCACATTTGATTCTATACGGTGAGCCGGGTTGGCAAGCACTTTGACAATATTTCTTCTGTTTTAAACCGTGCGAGTCGGAGTGCACAGATGCCTTGCATCACTGTGTGCCGACAGTGAGTTTGGATTGTAATGACGTGGAGTAATGGTGTATATCGCACAATCACACTGCAGAATGTGCACGGTAAGATTCTGGAAAGTTTTGCTGCTAGACGCATAATCAGAAAACTAGAGACCAAAGGAGTTCTCGTAAATAACCTAGGTGAATACAGACCCAGAAGAGACACAATTGCAAGTGCAGTAGTTTATGAGGGTTTTCATACTTAAGAAGAATCTGTAGTTTTAGTGATAGGCTTAGAAGATGCGTACGATAGAGTTAGTTACAGCCATCTTGTCGATATGCTAAAGGAACGCGCTATCCATCACTGCAGCATACGCTGGATAGTAAAGGTGTTGATCTGTATAAAAGTTGCTCTGAGTTGCGGATCCTAGAATTCTGAGATCAGAACAATAACACCTGGTCTACCACAAGGATCTGCTCTGTCATCAGTGCTGTTTAATGTGTATACGCTGAGAATTGCTCAGTTGCAAACCTCAAGCAATTGTAGAGTTTTAACATACGCTGATGATATCCTACTATACAATATATAGTCATCTGAGTATCTTACTATACAAGTATAGCCTACTATATACCCATCTACGCATGGTCATAATTTTAACTGAATTTTCAAAAGTGGATGTAAATAATGATCATCATCACTTGTGATGGACGAACACAAATACAACACGAGGAGGAACACAACAGATATCGCTGACATTGTACAAAGTGGACTAGATCAATTGTCGATATGGTGCAGAACATACAGCGCTGTGATAAATCCCTTGAAAGCAAAGATCGTCTGGTACTCCTTAAATAATAATCTGGTCAATGACACACTGCCAGCTGTTAGTTGCATGGGCTCATTCATTGAAAGAGAACAAGGCCTTAAATATCTTGGGATAATCTTTGATAGAAGTCTCTCATTCAACAAACAACTATGATTTAGAAGGTTAAAAGAAGGGTAAGTGTTATCAAGGTTATGACGACCTTCGACATGCAGAAATGGGTATTGTTTCTGCTTCTACAAGTGATGGTGCTATCTGTCATATATTATAGCCTCGGCCTACTAATACTGTCACAGGCATAAGCCAATATATTGGAAAAAGTCCAAAATGAGGCAATGAGAGCGGTACTGTGGTGTACTAGGCCCATCTCTGCTATTAGATTTCTCATTGATCTCTCCAGCATTAGAGTACGACATCAGGTAACACAAGTTAGTTCGTACCTTACAGTAAAAGAATACAACCACCACCCATTACACCAGCGTCTAGATGAATCAAAGGGAAAACGAATCACGCATGGCAGATCATGGACGACAGAGGCTAAAGACACACTGCCAAGGTATGTGAGTTTGAAGAAATAGGAAAAAGCAGTGAATGAGTGGAGGTAGACACTGAGAAGAAATCACTGACTAAAGTTATAAGCCTGTTCAGCTTAAACACCAAAGCAAAAGGAGAAGACATGAAAATAAAAGTCGGTGGAATAAAAATAGCATACGAAAAATTCACAAGATACCTCGGAGTCGAACTTGATCAGAGGCTCACAATGGAGCACCACATAGAAAAGCTGATTAAGAAAACAACCACAAGAATAAGGCTAATAAAGTACCTTGCCTCATGCAAATGTGGAGCTGATTTGAATGCTCTGCGGCAGTTATATACTGGATATGTCCGATCAGCAATTGACTACACACTTCTTGTACAGGCAATAACAAGCAAAAGCCTTCTACAGAGATTGGACAACGTCCAAAATAACACACTGCGATTTATATGCTGTGCCACGAAAACCACCCCAACTGCTGCATGTGAGATCAACACAGACATAGAACCATTGCACACAAGAAGAGAACGAGTGGTAGTAGAGACCTTTGAAAGATACATGAGAATGGACACCGCAGAATAAAATAGAAAAATGATAGAAAAGTGGGTGGAAAAACGCAGAATACTCAAGACATCGTTCCTAATTAACGCAAGAGAAGCAAGCAAAAAAAAAAAAAAAACACCATCTGTCAACAAATAGAGAACAAAAGGAATTGATAGACCATGAACCACCCTGCAGGCAAGCAAAAACCCCTACCATAAGGACTGAACACTCTAACCCCTCGGCAGATAAGAACACTGTAACCCCATTCCTGAAAACTATTGCCCTAGAAACAATCCATACATACCCACCAGAAATAATCCACGTATACACAGATGGATCTGCACAAAATGCTACTAAAAATGCTGGATATGGAGCTGTGATAAAATACCCGAACACAGACCCAGAAGACTACCCAAAATTGTTTGGCCCATGCCGAGATATCTGCTCTAACTACACAGCAAAGATAATAGCAATTGAGAAAGCGCTGAATAGAATAAATGTTGACTTTGAGAACGGAACTACTCCACCTGAAGTCATCTTCTCCGACTCAAAATCATTGCAACTCCAAGCCTTGGAGGCCAAAAAAATAATACACCCCATGGTTGCAATACCAACAGACAAATTGATCAGCTGTCCACATTATATGGTGCAGAAGTAACCCTCCAATGGATACCTGGCGATGCCAGAGTCCCTGGAAACGAAATGGCGGATAAACTAGCTAAGAGAGGTGCTGCCGCCCCTCCCCCAAGTTTTCCGCAAAAATCTCACTACAAACATACAAACAAATCCTAAAAAACAACTACAGACAAGAATGCTTACAACAGTGGACCAGCTCACAGATTGGACTTTCACTATATGAACACCAACAGAAACCCAACCCAATGGATCATCTGAAACAACTCGAGCGAGCAAACCAGTCTCACATTCCAACTAAGAACAGGCCACGCGCCCGTTAGTAAACACCTGAACAGAATAAATCCATTACACGAACCAAATTGCAGACACTGTAACGCACAAGAGGAGGCTGTCGAACACCTACTACTGCAGTGCCCAAAACTAACACATCCGACAGGAACTACTACCACCACTTCCAGCTATACACAACACACTCTACACAACTGCACCACAGCTGAGGAAAACCTGTGCATTCGCCAGAAGGGCTATGGACTGTCAAGAGCTTCCTGCTCATAGCGAAAGGGATTGAAGCATCATCATCATAGTAATAACACAACTAGATTAAGCGTGTCTAAAATGGACGGTTGTCAGGGCACAGGTTACAGTGCATGAACTCGCCCAGCTACACTCGATACCACAAGACACACTTATATACACAGATGCCCCTGTTGACAGAAACACAAACAAAAGCGGTTGGGGTTTTGTTGTCAACAGAAACGGCGTGAAGTTGATTGAGAAATTTTCAGCATATCCCACTGTCACATCGAGCATGAGGATGGAGATAGAGGCAGTTACAGCAGCACTTAATTTGTTGATAACTGATAATCAACACACTCGCTAATACTCACATACTTCCATGGCATGCTTCGAGAGAAAGAAAAGTACATGCTGAGAAAAGATAAAGCTATTATCTTATTGAACAACTCAATTGTCCAGAGCATTACATGAATATACTGCCCTGGTCATGCTGGGGTCAGAGGAAACGAAAGAGCCGACGTATTGATAGTCAATGCGGCAGTAGACGGCTCAATGATGAGAAGAGATAAAGCAGACTTGATCAAGGCAGTAATAAATTCATTTCAAGATGAAGATGATTTCAATGAGGCTGAGAACATACACATACAGAGAATGTTAGAAATGGGAGTATCTAGAGGGGAGGGAAGGAAAAGTAATTTTTTTCGAAGGCCCCGGAGATCACGCAATCAACACCTGACCGGGACTCTGAGTCTACACATACACTGTGATGGCTGCTGGAACGGAGCACTAATGGGAATGCCCCATGTGCCGTGAAGCTAGTGTCTAATTAAGAATCAAGAATGGAGTAGAGGTTTCGGGGGTATTTCCTGTCTGCAGACAATTCACATTCCATCTACCGTATCCACGGACACTAGCCTAAAAGTGTTAGCCATGAATACAGTAAGAGTAGCTGTATTTCTGTTTCCAGGGCTCACCACGAGGAGGTATTTTTACTAGTTTAGGATCTGGGTTATCTGCTAATCCTGGGTCCAAATGAGAGCAACGCTAGACTAGACCATTGGCACCCCTTTTCAAGAACATAGTTTAATAGCAAGAATGTCTATTCATATCTATTATTGAAAATATATTTGAATACTAATTTCAATGAATTGAGTTAGAAACAGAAAGGAAATTAAGGCAGATGTAATATCCAGCATACACAATCTTAGCAATGTTGCTATAAATAATACAATACAGAAATAACTAATTTTAATGGACAATTTTCAACGTGAGCCCGGTTAGCTCAGTCGGTAGAGCATCAGACTTTTAATCTGAGGGTCAAGGGTTCAAGTCCCTTATCGGGCGTAATTTTTTTAAAGAATATCTTCCTGCTAATTCAAATGTTTTTAATGTATGTAGTATGTCATCATTGTTGCTGTTATTTATTAATATACTAATATTCTAATTTACAATGTACTAATTTATTAATATTCCTCAAAAAATTATTCTATTTTTTTCTCCGTTTTTTGGTGTGTTACATGGAGCATCATCATCAAGTGACACATTCTTTCCAGAACGTAGTCTTTCTTATGGATATTTTGATTTCTCCGCGGTCTTGAGCAAGTTGCCCTGCATCTTCTAGTGACAATCGTAGGCATTCTTGAATGTCTTTTGTCCAACGGCGTCGTGGTCGGCCTTTGCGCCTGTTGCCTTCTATCATCCCCTCCATTAACACTCTCTCCATGCCGCCGTATCTCTTAATATGACCGAAAAAAACTAGCTTTTTCTTTAATATAGTGTTCAGAAGCCAGCCTTCCTGGACGTTAGTTGTTCGTAACACCTCCTGGTTTGTTTTCTTCGCTGTCCATGGTATTCTCAAAACTCTTCTATAACACTTAATTCAAATGATGTTATTCTCTTGGCCACTGTTTTATTTAGTGTCCATGCTTCACATCCATATGACGCCACAGGAAATACACATGTTCGTATTAAACACAATTTGGTTCTTATGTTAGTAGTACCTTGCCATAGTTTCTTTATATGTTTTAATTTTGCCAGCGCCATTGCCGTTTTTCTCTTGATCTCAACTGCGCAGTTCCCCGCATTGTTTATATTAGTTCCTAAATAATCAAAATGTGTCACTTCTTCCAAATTGCAGTTCTCAATATTAATTTTGGGTCTTGATTTAGTTTTGTCAGTTGCCATTATTTTTCTCTTTTTCATATTTAAGAACAAGTTTTGCTGTTCGATGAACTTTTGGGTTGACGTAATTATGTTCAGTAGGACGTGTTCGTTTGTTGTTAATAGCACTGTGTCGTCTGCATATCTAATTTCTGGTATTTGCAGCCCTCCTATATTTATGGGTCTGAAATCAGGCTTCATTGTTTCATGTCTCACGTTTCTCAGTATATTTTCCGCATAGATGTTGAACAAGTATGGAGACAAGGTACAGCCTTGTCTTACTCCTTTCTGTACATTGAACCACTCCGATCTTGCACCTTCAACTTTTACCGATGATTCTTGGTCTTTATAGAGTTCTGCTATTCTTCGTGTAATGTTGTTTGTGAAACCTATGTCGTTCATTATTTCCCATAATTGATGGTGGTTGACACAGTCGAATACTTTGGTGTAGTCTATGAAGCATGCATGTAATTCTATGTTATACTCTCTACATTTCTCTATGATCATCCTCATGTTAAATATATGATCTCTAGTACCTCTGCCAGTTCTGAAACCTGCTTGCGCTTCGTGGATCTCATCCTCCATCTTGTTATGTATTCTTTTCATTATAATGCGCAGTAGTATTTTATTGATCAAGGCTATTGTTCTATAATTTGAACATATTTGTATATCAACGCTTTTGGGTATTAGTATGTATACTGAACGTTTCCAGTCCCTTGGCCAAGTTTCTGTTCTCCAGATCTTATTTCATAGCTGATAAAATATGTTTACGCTGCTTTCGCATCCGGCTTGAATAATTTCAGCTGTTATGTCGTCATAAACTGCTGCTTTTCCTCTCTTCAAACTGTGGATTGCTGATCTAATTTCTTCTATTGTAAACTCTGGTTCTTGTGTATTTCTGTCTGTGTTTATTTGGCTCTCTGGGTCATTTTGGGGTGGCTCAGAGTACATTTATTTACAGTATTTTTTCCACCTTTCTAAAATATAGCATTGCTCTGTAAGGATGTTTCCTGATTTATCTTTGATGACTCGCATAGATGTTTTATATGTTTTGCTCTTTATGGTATCTGCTGCGAGAAACATGTCTTTCATTTTTCCTCCTTCGTACAGGCCCTCTATGTTTTTGCAGGAGTCCTTGATAAATTGTTGTTTATCCTTTCTAATTTGTCTTTTTATTTCTCTCGTGAGTTGTTGTATAATGCATGGCTGTTGTTATTGTTGTTGGGCGTGACTTTCCTTCTTTCCACTATCTTCATGGTACTGTCCGTTATATATGCTTGTATCTTCTTTGTTTTCTTAGGTATATATTTTTGTGTACACACGGAGCATAGACCTGTATAAATGTGGTATTTATTTGGTCTATTGTAATGTGACCTACATTGATCGTTCATTCTGATGTTTCACTTGAACAATGTTCTTAACGAGCATCTATCTATCTATCTGTCTATCTGTCTGTCTGTCTGCCTGCCTGCCTGCCTGCTTGCCTGAATTTAATGCCCTTTAGTATAATGGACTCTGTAACCTCTCCATCATATAATTAATTAATTATATGGATGTATATTTCAATTGGAAATAGTCAAGTCGACGTTCATTTCTTCTTTTATCAGGATAGCCATTATAATTATCACTTTCATTGTTTTTTTATTACACTTATACAAAATATAAATTTACACATTATAAAACATTTGTTTATTTCACTATCTATCTATTGTCTTTTCTCTGATTTTGCTGTGAGGTGTCGCATGATTGAATGACGATCGGTTTTCTCTGATTTTCTGTGAGGTGTCGCATGATTGAATGCCGATCGGTTTTCTCTGATTTTGCTGTGAGGTGTCGCATGATTGAATGACGATCGTTTTTCTCTGATTTTGCTGTGAGGCATCGCATGATTGACTAGCGATCGGTTTTCATCACCTGAACACTAAATTCAAAATACGCACATCTTGCAATGGACAATTTGAGAGCAGAACATATATTACAAGAATGTCCCCAGTATGCAGACCTGAGGAGGAAGACATGATCCACCCCAAACAGCTTCGAAGAGAAGCTGTATGGCAAAAATAAATCTCTGCAACAGACAAAAGTCTATATCATAAATTTCGGAATCTCAATCTGACTTTAGTAATGATCACAGAAGAAGAAGAAATACGAATTTATTGTAGGAATTATGTGGAATACATATTTATAATATTATCAATATTTTACATAATATTTACAGTTAATATACACACAAGTAAACACCGGAAACAAGGATAACATCATCGTCATAACAGAAATGACTGAGTCACACCAGACAATCTGCCAAAAATATAATACACGTAGTAGGATTCTATTTGTGGTAACACATTCTGGTAGAACACCGTCAATATTGATATAAACTATACAGCCACTGCCTATATACAAATATGCCATTACAGTGTATTTGATAAACTAGGTTAGATTAGACCAAGGTCTGGGAGAGAGAACATAACGCAGGTCTCGACGTCCAAGGTCAGTTCATATGACGTGCAGAAAAAATGGAGAGTACTAGAACATGGGCATGTAGATATATTTAAAGCTATGTAATGGGCTTGTATAACGTCACAGAAAGAGTTAGTTGTTACCAGAAATAGCCAATGTTTCACATACAATGTTTGTTAAGTTTAGAATAGTCATGACCGTCTTCAATAAATACCTTTCAACATAATTAATTAAGCCTTCATTCACAACGTTTTTTATTATTGTCATGAATTCCATTGGCCACTACTTAAGGGCATATATACTTGGAGTATTTTGGCTATTTTTGGCATATGATTCCAGTATACCAGTAGTGACCACAGAGAAACACGAGAATAATCAAGAAAAGGAACGCATGATGGTCTAATTAATTCTGTGAACATGTCTTCTATTCTTCCGACCGTCTCGCATGACTGCTGATATCCGACCGTCTCGCATGACTGCTGATATCAGACAACTTCACTCATTTGGAAAGATTCGGTGGATTATTTGTCATTTTGCTTATATTTTGTGTCACACGTTAAATAAAAACAGGAAAAAGTCGGATATATCAAGGCAAGTGAGACTGCACAAGATCGGAGTGAACAACTATCTTGGAGAAGTACTTGTTTTCTAACTTGTACTAGTGAGAGTTAAAACTATCCTGGAGAAGTACTTGTTTTCTAATTTGTACTAGTGAGAGTTAGTTAAAACTATCTTGGAGAAGTACTCTTTTTCTAACTTGTACTAGTGAGGGTTAGTTAAAACTATCCTGAAGAAGTACTTGTTTTCTAACTTGTACTAGTGAGAGTTAGTTAAAACTTTCTTGGAGAAGTACTTGTTTTCTAATTTGTACTAGTGAGAGTTAGTTAAAACTATCTTGGAGAAGTACTTGTTTTCTAATTTGTACTAGTGAGAGTTAGTTAAAACTATCTTGGAGAAGTACTTGTTTTCTAACTTGTACTAGTGAGAGTTAGTTAAAACTATCCTGGAGAAGTGCTTGAGAAGAAAGATACTTACGGATATCTTGACAGTCGACATATGTAAGACATATTTGCTAATAGGAAAACAATATTCTCAAATAATTAATTTGACTTTTACGGTGATTTTAATCGATCGCCGAGACACAAAAATATAATTATAACAAACTATTGCAAATGACGGGGAAATGTCAAGTTAGTCATTTGAGAATGCTGCTTTTCCAGCAGCCAATAGTTCTTACATTTGTCGGCTGTCACGATTTCCGTAACTTTCCCTCTCTCTTAGCAGTATTTTTAGATTCTTCACAAAAAGGTCATAATATATGTTTAGATTCTTCACAAAAAGTTCATAAAATATTTTTAGATTCTTCACAAAAAGGTCATAATATATGTTTAGATTCTTCACAAAAAGTTCATAAAATATTTTTAGATTCTTCACAAAAGAAAGTCATGACATTTACCACAAAAAGGAATAATGTTTGAATAATTGAAGATTATTTATGCGTTCATTAATAATATCGAGCTGTTATACCAGAATATATCTATTACCGAAAGAACCTGTAGATAAGAGGGTGGGGGAAGGGTATTCGAATCTCCAGTAGAAAATTAGAATATGTTTTGTGGTACTACAACCAACTTATTTAAAAGGTGGGTAACCTTCTCCCCCCCCCCACCTCCCCATTGATACTCTGCGGAATGGTTATAAACAATCTCATGGAAAAGAGGGACTTGCAATAAAAATGGGCCAATGATATTTAAAAATAAATTTTAAAGAATATTTAGACATCTCCCCACTTCTGGGGACGTATGAACAGCCTCGCATAACCGTCTTGTGTTAACAAAGATAGATATAAAGAATGTTGCCACATAATGTACGTTACCTATCTTGATAGGAACCCTATATCCGACGTGTACGTGTTTTTCACGCTAATCTCATGTACCGTTACCTATCTTGATATATCCGGTTTACGTGTTTTTCACGCTAATCTCATGTAGCGTTACCTATCTTGATATATCAGAAGTAAACGTGTTTTTCACGCTAATCTCATGTAGCGTTACCTATCTTGATATATCCGAAGTTTACGTGTTTTTCACGCTAATCTCATGTAGCGTTACCTATCTTGATATATCAGAAGTTTACGTGTTTTTCACGCTAATCTCATGTAGCGTTACCTATCTTGATATATCCGAAGTTTACGTGTTTTTCACGCTAATCTCATGTACCGTTACCTATCTTGATATATATCTGGTTTACGTGTTTTTCACGCTAATCTCATGTAGCGTTACCTATCTTGATATATCCGAAGTTTACGTGTTTTTCACGAGGAGTGATTATGTGTGAGATGAATCAAAACGAATGATGCTGTGTGAGATCGAAGGCCATGGATATTTTGGAAAATAACTTGGCAAATATTGTACGTGAAAACCTGGCTATTTTTGGTAAAAAACCGACTCTTTCTGTGACGTTTTACATCACGCAACATACCCTTTTATATCTACAGAAGTCCGTGGTTTCAAGCACACGAATTAAAGAAAATCAAGAAATTCACGGAGGTTCAAGAGTTTTTCCACATCATTATTTTTATAAAAAGCTCTCTTAAAACTACCCTGACACAATACTTTAGTGACCCAATTATCTACTTGACCAAAGAACATCAATGATCTGTGCAGGCGTCAGTAGTATTACTTGAGGGATGATAATTATTGAGTTTGATAAACGATAATAGATTACAAACGTGTCTTATCTTTTCTGCTGTGGTTCTGTTGTTTATTTCTTGTACTGATTTCCCGGACACTGTGATTCATGTGGCCAGGAATGTATTTCTGTTTATTATGAACAATCCAAAACGTAATTCACAAACAGTACAAACTGTACAGTCACGTCTATGTCATTGCTTCTTTCACGGCATAGCTAACCTAGTTATCAGTAATGTTTGTAAATAATTCATTAATAATGGAAACAGACAAATTGTACAAATTTACAAATATGGTCGCTCTACGTTGTTCAAAAGATGATGCTGTTTGTTGAATGGTAGTATTACGATGACATATCCCAGTAGTTCAACTTGAAATCCACTAGTAATTAATAAGAATCATAGGCCTACGTTTGAAAATAGCAGTTCAACAGAAGTTGTCGTAGTGGATACAAGTTATACTGTTAATACATTTATATTGTCTACAGGAATTGTCGTAGTGGATAGAGGTCATACGGCTAATATATTTCCATATTTGAGGAATATTGTATGGTGGACAGTATACGACAGAGATTGCTAGTTCTGTAGGAGTTACTGTGATAGATTTCTGTCCTATAGTGAGATATAAGTATTTCCAGTGCAGCAGGAGTTGCCCCAGTATATATCATTAATATTGTGAGAGATATTCCCAGTTCAGCAGAAGTTACATTGGCATATAAAAGTCGCGCATTGAGATACATTTTTAGTTTAACAGGAATTGCATTAATATTTAACGGCCACTTACTGAGAGATTTCCCCAGTTCAGCAGGAGTTGCTTTGGTATATAACAGTGATACTGTAAGAGATGTCCCCAGTTCAAAAGTAGTTATTGTGGAAAATATAGTCTCCGGTGACAGAAACTATTCCTGGAAAAGTGATACTTACCTCTTCTACTATTCGAAATGGATAAAATCAATGAAAATCAGATGTTTCCAGTAAGTATTTTCATTTAAATAAATATTACATTATAAGGCTAGGATTATTTAAGTGAATTCTTAACAACCAAGAACACAGGAGAAGAACATTTTCTTAGATACATCTGTGCGTCGTGGTAAGAAGTCTGGCTGAGATTTTACAAGATTCATAGATGTATCTGTGCGTTGTGGTAAGAAGTCTGGCTGAGATTTTACAAGATTCATAGATGTATCTGTGCGTTGTGGTAAGAAGTCTGGCTGAGATTTTACAAGATTCATAGATGTATCTGTGCGTCGTGGTAAGAAGTCTGGCTGAGATTTTACAAGATTCATAGATGTATCTGTGCGTCGTGGTAAGAAGTCTGGCTGAGATTTTACAAGATTCATAGATGTATCTGTGCGTCGTGGTAAGAAGTCTGGCTGAGATTTTACAAGATTCATAGATGTATCTGTGCGTCGTCGTAAGAAGTCTGGCTGAGATTTTATAGTCGGCTACCGTGGTAGAGTCTATGCAGAGAACAACGAGGCATACGAAACAATTTCATCCAGTATGAGAATAAAAGTCGAGGCTGTTACAGCTGTCCTCAAATGGTTCTCTGGGTTCGCTATCCCTAAAGCAGTTAGTGTGACAGGCTCGAAATCCACGCTGCGAAAAATATAATTTTGACCGGTGCAATGATGATGATCTGACGACTAACCAACCAAACAGCCAACCAACCAACCAATCAACTAACCAACCTACAAACTAACCTCCTTTTGTTTCAATAACTTCCTCAACCAATTTGTTACATTTCTCTGACGTGCCGGCTCTCTCTCTCTCTCTCTCTCTCTCTCTTGGGATTTTCAGGAACGTGATTGCCTGAAGGTTCTCGTGTTATGTAAGACGTCTGTTGCATCCTTCGTTTATATTTTCTTGTTCCTTAGAAATACACTCAAATTTTCCACATAATTACACATTTGTTGTTGTGTCCAACCACTTTCTACAATGGATTCTATATCCTGCCCTACCAAAGTATGGGTGTGTGATTGAATGATTGTATGAATGTGTGACTGTATTATGTTCGTATTATTAAATTACTGTATGGCTGTATTACTGTGACTGCATCTCTGTATGATTGAATGACTGTATGACTGTGCGAATGTATGACCGTGCGACCTTGTTCCTGTGCGATCTTATGATTGTCTAATGGCATTACAGTGTGACTGTATTACTGTGTGTCTGTATTAATGTGTGAGTGTATTACTGTGTGTCTGTATTGATGTGTCAGTGTATTACTGTAATATTGAATGACCGTATGCTTTATACTTGTATGATTTAATAACTGTATCGCTGTATTACAGCGTAACTGTATTTATGTATGATTGAATTACTGTAAGACTATGCAACTCTATGACTCTGTGACTGCATGCATATGCGAGTCTATGACTATATCACTGTGTGACTGTATGACGATGCGACTATATCACTGTGTGACTGTATGACGATGCGACTCTATGACTGTATGACGATACGACTCTATGACTCTGTGACTGTATGACGATGCGACTCTATGACTGTGACTGTATGACGATGCGACTCTATGACTGTGTGACTGTATTACTGTGTAGTAATTCTTCTATATGACGGAGTGACTGCAGTACTCTGTGCATTTACTGTATGATTGAATGACTGCATGATAGCATGATTGTATTGAATGTGTGACTGTATGACTGAATGATTGCATCATGAAATGAATGTATGACATCATGGTTTTATTGACTGTGCGACGTGCCTAAATGGCTGAATGACTGCATGATTGAATGACCACATGGTCGTATAATTGAAGGACTGAATAGCTTTATGACTGCATGATTGTATGACTGAATGACTTAATGACTGTATGATGACATGATTTTGTGACTATTACTGAACTATTATCTGATTGTATAAGTGAATGGTTGTATGACTGTATGATTGTGGGATTGTATGACTGTATGATTGCATCACTGTATGACTGTATGATTGAATGTTTGTATTAAGTATTATTGCATTACTTAATTATTGTACGATTGTAAGGTTGCATGCTTGTATGACTGAATTATTGTACGATTGTAAGGTTGCGTGCTTGTATGACTGAATTATTGTATGATCGTATGATTGTTAGACGGATTAAGTGTATGAGTGTATGATTGAATTAGTTCTTATTCTTCAGCGTTCATTCTCAAACTCCCACTAGGATCTCTCTTGTAGCAGGACATTCTCAAACTCCCACTAGGATCTCTCTTGTAGCAGGACATTCTCAAACTCCCACTAGGATCTCTCTTGTAGTAGGACATTCTCAAACTCCCACTAGGATCTCTCTTGTAGCAGGACATTCTCAAACTCCCACTAGGATCTCTCTTGTAGCAGGACATTCTCAAACTCCCACTAGGATCTCTCTTGTAGCAGGACATTCTCAAACTCCCACTAGGATCTCTCTTGTAGCAGGACATTCTCAAACTCCCACTAGGATCTCTCTTGTAGTAGGACATTCTCAAACTCCCACTAGGATCTCTCTTGTAGTAGGACATTCTCAAACTCCCACTAGGATCTCTCTTGTAGTAGGACATTCTCAAACTCCCACTAGGATCTCTCTTGTAGTAGGACATTCTCAAACTCCCACTAGGATCTCTCTTGTAGCAGGACATTCTCAAACTCCCACTAGGATCTCTCTTGTAGCAGGACATTCTCAAACTCCCACTAGGATCTCTCTTGTAGCAGGACATTCTCAAACTCCCACTAGGATCTCTCTTGTAGTAGGACATTCTCAAACTCCCACTAGGATCTCTCTTGTAGTAGGACATTCTCAAACTCCCACTAGGATCTCTCTTGTAGTAGGACATTCTCAAACTCCCACTAGGATCTCTCTTGTAGCAGGACATTCTCAAACTCCCACTAGGATCTCTCTTGTAGTAGGACATTCTCAAACTCCCACTAGGATCTCTCTTGTAGCAGGACATTCTCAAACTCCCACTAGGATCTCTCTTGTAGCAGGACATTCTCAAACTCCCACTAGGATCTCTCTTGTAGCAGGACATTCTCAAACTCCCACTAGGATCTCTCTTGTAGCAGGACATTCTCAAACTCCCACTAGGATCTCTCTTGTAGCAGGACATTCTCAAACTCCCACTAGGATCTCTCTTGTAGTAGGACATTCTCAAACTCCCACTAGGATCTCTCTTGTAGCAGGACATTCTCAAACTCCCACTAGGATCTCTCTTGTAGCAGGACATTCTCAAACTCCCACTAGGATATCTCTTGTAGCAGGACATTCTCAAACTCCCACTAGGATCTCTCTTGTAGCAGGACATTCTCAAACTCCCACTAGGATCTCTCTTGTAGCAGGACATTCTCAAACTCCCACTAGGATCTCTCTTGTAGCAGGACATTCTCAAACTCCCACTAGGATCTCTCTTGTAGCAGGACATTCTCAAACTCCCACTAGGATCTCTCTTGTAGCAGGACATTCTCAAACTCCCACTAGGATCTCTCTTGTAGCAGGACATTCTCAAACTCCCACTAGGATCTCTCTTGTAGTAGGACATTCTCAAACTCCCACTAGGATCTCTCTTGTAGTAGGACATTCTCAAACTCCCACTAGGATCTCTCTTGTAGTAGGACATTCTCAAACTCCCACTAGGATCTCTCTTGTAGTAGGACATTCTCAAACTCCCACTAGGATCTCTCTTGTAGCAGGACATTCTCAAACTCCCACTAGGATCTCTCTTGTAGCAGGACATTCTCAAACTCCCACTAGGATCTCTCTTGTAGCAGGACATTCTCAAACTCCCACTAGGATCTCTCTTGTAGCAGGACATTCTCAAACTCCCACTAGGATCTCTCTTGTAGTAGGACATTCTCAAACTCCCACTAGGATCTCTCTTGTAGTAGGACATTCTCAAACTCCCACTAGGATCTCTCTTGTAGTAGGACATTCTCAAACTCCCACTAGGATCTCTCTTGTAGCAGGACATTCTCAAACTCCCACTAGGATCTCTCTTGTAGCAGGACATTCTCAAACTCCCACTAGGATCTCTCTTGTAGCAGGACATTCTCAAACTCCCACTAGGATCTCTCTTGTAGCAGGACATTCTCAAACTCCCACTAGGATCTCTCTTGTAGCAGGACATTCTCAAACTCCCACTAGGATCTCTCTTGTAGCAGGACATTCTCAAACTCCCACTAGGATCTCTCTTGTAGCAGGACATTCTCAAACTCCCACTAGGATCTCTCTTGTAGTAGGACATTCTCAAACTCCCACTAGGATCTCTCTTGTAGCGGGACATTCTCAAACTCCCACTAGGATCTCTCTTGTAGCGGGACATTCTCAAACTCCCACTAGGATATCTCTTGTAGCGGGACATTCTCAAACTCCCACTAGGATCTCTCTTGTAGCGGGACATTCTCAAACTCCCACTAGGATCTCTCTTGTAGCGGGACATTCTCAAACTCCCACTAGGATCTCTCTTGTAGCAGGACATTCTCAAACTCCCACTAGGATCTCTCTTGTAGCAGGACATTCTCAAACTCCCACTAGGATCTCTCTTGTAGCAGGACATTCTCAAACTCCCACTAGGATCTCTCTTGTAGCAGGACATTCTCAAACTCCCACTAGGATCTCTCTTGTAGTAGGACATTCTCAAACTCCCACTAGGATCTCTCTTGTAGTAGGACATTCTCAAACTCCCACTAGGATCTCTCTTGTAGTAGGACATTCTCAAACTCCCACTAGGATCTCTCTTGTAGTAGGACATTCTCAAACTCCCACTAGGATCTCTCTTGTAGTAGGACATTCTCAAACTCCCACTAGGATCTCTCTTGTAGCAGGACATTCTCAAACTCCCACTAGGATCTCTCTTGTAGCAGGACATTCTCAAACTCCCACTAGGATCTCTCTTGTAGCAGGACATTCTCAAACTCCCACTAGGATCTCTCTTGTAGCAGGACATTCTCAAACTCCCACTAGGATCTCTCTTGTAGTAGGACATTCTCAAACTCCCACTAGGATCTCTCTTGTAGTAGGACATTCTCAAACTCCCACTAGGATCTCTCTTGTAGTAGGACATTCTCAAACTCCCACTAGGATCTCTCTTGTAGCAGGACATTCTCAAACTCCCACTAGGATCTCTCTTGTAGCAGGACATTCTCAAACTCCCACTAGGATCTCTCTTGTAGCAGGACATTCTCAAACTCCCACTAGGATCTCTCTTGTAGCAGGACATTCTCAAACTCCCACTAGGATCTCTCTTGTAGCAGGACATTCTCAAACTCCCACTAGGATCTCTCTTGTAGCAGGACATTCTCAAACTCCCACTAGGATCTCTCTTGTAGCAGGACATTCTCAAACTCCCACTAGGATCTCTCTTGTAGTAGGACATTCTCAAACTCCCACTAGGATCTCTCTTGTAGCAGGACATTCTCAAACTCCCACTAGGATCTCTCTTGTAGCAGGACATTCTCAAACTCCCACTAGGATATCTCTTGTAGCAGGACATTCTCAAACTCCCACTAGGATCTCTCTTGTAGCAGGACATTCTCAAACTCCCACTAGGATCTCTCTTGTAGCAGGACATTCTCAAACTCCCACTAGGATCTCTCTTGTAGCAGGACATTCTCAAACTCCCACTAGGATCTCTCTTGTAGCAGGACATTCTCAAACTCCCACTAGGATCTCTCTTGTAGCAGGACATTCTCAAACTCCCACTAGGATCTCTCTTGTAGCAGGACATTCTCAAACTCCCACTAGGATCTCTCTTGTAGCAGGACATTCTCAAACTCCCACTAGGATCTCTCTTGTAGCAGGACATTCTCAAACTCCCACTAGGATCTCTCTTGTAGCAGGACAGTGATCATACTAGATTTCCAGCAGTATATAATCCAAATCATCGCCGTTTTATTTGCACCAATGGCTCGACACACACGTCCTCGGCTGCTGAATTAGTGTATGTTTGTATAACTGTATGACTTAGTGTATGTTTTCATAACTATGACTGAATTAGTGTATAACTGTATGATTACATGTTTCCATAACTTTATGACTGAATTAGTGCATGATTTATGACTATGATTGCATTATTGAATGAATATAATTATAAGGATGTACGATTGTATGATACATGGGTGTATGATTGTATAACTATGAAGGTATGATGGTATGTATGTATGATTGAATAACTGTAATTGCATATTTAAACATTCTTACTCGAGAGGACACAGACATGATTTGTACTGTTCTCCAAAATAGTCGTGCAAGGAAATTCCAAACTGTCGTCAATTATCGCGGCTGATACAACATGATCATTGGTCACTTCGCATACTTTGTGTCGTCAGCCAATGGAATGCACTAGAAAATTCGGACCAGCCAAAATAAGTGACACTGTTTTGGATCTGGGTGCAAGACTTATTGGAATACACACATATACAAGGAATGGAACGACTTAACTTACTCGGGGCATTGATATAAATGTAATGTGGTTTTAATAAACTCTTTTACTCCGTCCGCCACGCCGCTAAAATGGTAGTTAATTAAGCAGACTCATATACAGCTGAAAACATAAACTTATATAGTTAATTTTAAATACATTATAGTAGGCCATGGCTAAGTCAATGTTGTTGTTGTGCAAATTATTATTGTGTTTATGTTTATCTCAGTTTAAGGAGGCAGAAGGCGACAACAAGTTGAGCCAACGTTCATTGATTGAGACAGATCTACTCCACATACCAGGTAATTAGCATCAATGTATGTTTCCATCATCAGGAATTAGGATTATTAGAGCTTTGTTATTTCCTGTATGCAAAGTTTGTGGAGGGAGGGAAGGGGTGGGGGTCATCTATAACATTATTTCATAATGAGACGCTGAAACTTTAAGTGGATGTAGGGGTGTGGGGTGTGGGTGCGTTGCCAAGAGCTTTATTTCATACTCAGATGTCTGAATATTTCAGTGGTTTAACATGTTCAAAGGAGTGTAATGTTTTCAGTGGAGTGTAATGTTTTCAGTGGAGTGTAATGTTTTCAGTGGAGTGTAATGTTTTCACAAGAAGGTTCTCACTAAAGGGGTAAAAGACGTAATTATATAGATGATATACTCTAGGATATAGATGATATATGCTAGGATATAGATTATCGTTTATCTATATCTCTAATTTCTGTTTGATTCCTTGCATTATGATGTTTAGCATTATTTTAATTGCTTGACTTATAAGGGCTATAGTTCGGTAATTTGAGCAAATCTGAAGATCGCCTTTTTGGGAGGGATATATATATATATAATTATTTTTCCATTCCTCCGGCCATGTGCCGCTTTCCCATATTTTGCAGCAGGGTTTGTGGTAAATCTTGTTTCCGGCTTAACCCCCTGCATATATCATGTCTGTTAAACCATCATTGCCTGGGGCTTTTCCTTTCTTTGGACATTCTCTTGCGTATCTTACTTCTTCCTTTGTAGGTTCTGACTCTTGTCATATTAATTTATTGATTTGTTTTGTTTTAGTTGAGTCAATGTACATCTCACTGCAGTATTACTTCCATCTATGTACGATAGCATTCCTTACGCTAGTATATTCCTTTGCTTATCTTTCAGCACTTTTAATGATGGTTGAAGTTTGTTGTCTTTTAGGTATTGTACAGTTTCGAACATCATTTTACTGTTACCTTGGTTTTTCTGTCCTTCTATTTGAAGGCATATTTTGTTTATGTAGTTTTGTGTGGCTTGCCTAATTCTTCTTTGAATATCTCTTGACACAATTTGTTCTATTTTTAGTACTTTTTAAAATTTTCTTTCTTTCTTGGTTCATAGTCTCTTCTATATATTCTTTCTTCTTCTTTCTCTTTTCGCGTAGTATGTTTTTTGCAGTTATTGAAAATGTCACTTATTTTGTTTTCAAATTCATCTGGAGTGCGGTCTTCTTTTATTTCAAGCAGTTTTTCGAATTTGTTTTGAATTTAGATTATGTATTCTTTTGGTATAGACGTCATTTCGTATCTAAAAATTATTGAATGTTTTTTTGTTGTCAATTTTATCTTTGACTTGAACTATGTGATGAATAACGCATGATCAGTGTCGCAGTCTGCGCCTGGTAGCGTTTTGAATTAAAGGATGCTTGTTTTCCATCTTTGTTCTACTAGTATATAATCAGTTTTGGTTTTTTGCCTTTCCATCCGGTGACCTCCAGGTGTATAATCTTCTTGGATGATGTTTGAAAGATGTCTTCATTACTGTCATGTTGTTTTCTGCGCAGAAGTTTAGGAAACATTCCACTCTATTATTCCTACTGCCTAAACCGTGTGTACCTTGGTTCAAGTCATGTTGATCTCTGACCTGAACTACTTTAACATTGAAGTTGCCTAGAACTATCTTGATGTAGTGTTTGATTATTTTGTCCAGCACGAATTGAAACTGATCGTAAAAAACTTCAATTTATTTTTCATCTGCCGCTGATTATTTGGCATAAATCTGTATAACAGCGATTTTTTTCTCCCTTTATTCTGATGGTGATTATTAGCTCATTTTTGGGGTAGTATCCCAATAATGAAAATTTGATCTTTTGGATGAGGTGGAAACCTACACCGCTTAGTCCTCCATTTTCTGATCTGGAGACAATGCTAAATTCTCCATTTGTTAACGTGAAATTCTCTTTATTTTCCCATGTTCCGCTATGCTCAGGGTGTCTAATTGTGTTCTTTTCATCTCTTCTATTACTACCTTTGCTTGCCACGTTGTAAACTCCTAGTGTTCTATGTTCCCACATAATAAGTTTGACCTTTCTGTTTACGTTGATATCCATGTTGAATGAATGATCTATCTACTGCTCACCGACATTTTACTATGTATATTATATTGATGCTACACAACAAGATCACAATCCTGTAGAAACAGTTTGATTAATTGGAAAATACTCTAGGATATAGATGATATATTCTAGGACATAGATGATATACTCTAGGATATAGATGATATACTCTAGGATATAGATGATATACTCTAGGCTATAGATGATATACTCTAGGATATAGATGATACACTCTAGGATATAGATGATATATGCTAGAATATAGATGATATACTCTAGGAAATAGATGATATACTCTAGGATATAGATGATATACTCTAGGATATAGATGATATACTCTAGGAAATAGATGATATACTCTAGGAAATAGATGATATACTCTAGGATATAGATGATATGTGCTAGGCTATAGAAGATATACTCTAGGATATAGATGATATATTCTAGGATATAGATGATATACTCTAGGATATAGATGATATATTCTAGGACATAGATGATATACTCTAGGATATAGATGATATATGCTAGAATATAGATGATATACTGTAGGAAATAGATGATATACTCTAGGATATAGATGATATACTCTAGGATATAGATGATATATTCTAGGACATAGATGATATACTCTAGGATATAGATGATATATGCTAGAATATAGATGATATACTCAGGAAATAGATGATATACTCTAGGATATAGACGATATACTCTAGGATATAGATGATATACTCTAGGCTATAGATGATATACTCTAGGCTATAGATGATATACTCTAGGCTATAGATGATATACTCTAGGAAATAGATGATATACTCTAGGATATAGATGATATATGCTAGAATATAGATGATATACTCTAGGAAATAGATGATATACTCTAGGATATAGATGATATGTGCTAGGCTATAGAAGATATACTCTAGGATATAGATGATATATTCTAGGATATAGATGATATACTCTAGGATATAGATGATATACTCTAGGCTATATATGATATACTCTAGGATATAGATGATATATTCTAGGCTATAGATGATATACTCTAGGATATAGATGATATATTCTAGGATATAGATGATATACTCTAGGATATAGATGATATATTCTAGGATATATGTGATATACTCTAGGATATAGATGATATACTCTAGGCTATATATGATATACTCTAGGATATAGATGATATATTCTATAATATAGATGATATACTCTAGGATATAGATGATATATTCTAGGCTATAGATGATATACTCTAGGCTATATATGATATACTCTAGGATATAGATGATATACTCTAGGCTATATATGATATACTCTAGGATATAGATGATATACTCTAGGATATAGATGATATATTCTAGGCTATATATGATATACTCCTGGATATAGATGATATACTCTAGGATATAGATGATATATTCTAGGATATATATGATATATTCTAAGATATAGATGATATATTCTAGGCTATAGATGATATACTCTTGGATATAGATGATATACTCTAGGATATAGATGATATACTCTAGGATATAGATGATATACTCTAGGATATAGATGATATACTTTAGAATATAGATGATATACTCAAGGATATAGATGATATACTCTAGGATATAGATGATATACGTTAGGGTGCCGACAACATAAAAGAAATTACCTACAGAGTCAATGTCAGTGACGTGATAAGAAGACTTCAACATCAATCTGCGGATTGACTGACCCGGGGATAATGGATTGACAAGATAAGAAAACATTCTTACGTGACGCCATTAGTACCACGATCATTGAATTTTTTTGCAAGTCACCAATCATTTTTTTATATTCATAGCCATACATCAGGGCAGCCATCCACCCAGTACCCCTCCCCCCTGAGGGTCTCTGCCCTCCAATTTCAATTTTTTCCGCGTTGTTTCTCTGCCGGTTTCTCTGACTCATAGGGAGAGAATATTTATTGCACATGTTGCGAGTCACTCTGGCTTCCAGCTAGAAGAGGCATGTGACCCCGGTCGCGAATAAGAGGCGGTAGCACCCGAGTGTTTCCTGGACCCGAAGGGAGAGCACAGAATAGCAACAGTTTTCCTTCCATGCATGTCGTATGAGACGACTAAGGAGGGTATGCAATGGAATTATCTGTACAATATCATATAGGGTCAAAGTGACTCAGAAATCATGCTGAAGTCGGATGTATCAGGTGGATTAACACATATCTCACATAAAAGTTGTTTACCATGATACAACACATTCCTTTCTATGGAATGCATAAACCGCAGGAGTCTGAGAACGAACACAGAAGAGTAGGAAGAAACTATACGACACACACTATTTTTAGCATAGATAACACACCACACAATCAAATTTATCCTTATCTTATCCTGATAGTGACACGTGAGTGGACAAATACACACATCACTTTTGTCAATCAGAGTTCAATCTCTATTCTTTACTGTTGTTCTTATTGTCTGAATTTATCAAACTGGTTTTCACAAACTTATCTCTATAAAACAATTACGTAATAAACTGTCCAATTAACGAAACAATCACTTCTTGATTTATTATTGACACGGACAAGTCAGCAACGATTGGACCTCTGGCTGAAATAGTCTTCAGTCAGCTACATCTAGTGGGAATTATTATGGTGTGGGGGATAGTGTCGTACTACAAATATGAATCACCGAATAGGTAAGCAGAATAGATTTCCAGACTGCAGTGTTTTGTTTCCAATTGGAATGTTTAGCACCCTGATTGAAGTGTTTAGTATCCAGACCGGATTGTTTAGTATCCAGACTAGAGTGTTTAGTATCCAGACTGGAGTGTTTAGTATTCGTATTGGAATGTTCAGTACACAGACTGAAATGTTTAGCTGTAGTGTTTTGCTTCCAGACTAGAGTGTTTAGTACCCAGACTGAAGTGTTTAATATACAATATACAGACTGGAGTGTTTATTATTCAGAATGGAGGGTTTAGTATTCAGATTGAAGTGTTTAGTACCCAGATTGGAGTGTTTAGTATCCAGACTGGAGTGTTTATTACCAAGACTGGGCTGCTTAGTATCCATATTGAAATGTTTAGTACCCAGACTGGAATGTTCAGAACCCAGACTGAGGAGTATTTAGTATCCAGATTGGAGTGTTCAGTACCCAGACTGAAGTGTTTAGTATCCAGATTGGAGTGTTTAGTATCCAGACTGGAGTGTTCAGTACCCAGTCTGGAGTGTTTTTTATGCAGACTGGAGTATTTCTTATCCATAATGGAGTGTTTAGTATTCAGAATAGAGTGTTTATTTTCCAGATTGCAATGTTCAGAACCCAGACTGGAGTGTTTTGTATGCAGACTGGAGTATTTAGTATTCATAATGGAGTGTATAGTATTCATGCTGGAGTGTTTAGTTGCAGACTGGAGTGTTTAGTATTCAGAATAGAGTGTTTATTATCCATACTTGAGTGTTTAGTGTCCAGACTGCAGTGTGTAGTATTCCACACTGGAGTGTATAGTATTCCCTGGATTAAAGAGTTATGGGTGTGTTAGTGAACGCGTATGTCAAGTCTGTCGTTGTGTTATACGTAAGTAGAAAGACTGAACATCGTACCAGTGGCCTACCATCACACCAGTTATAGACAACCACATAAAATAAATATATGCTGAATTATTCGGACATTTTCTGTGTGTGGGCAACATTGATTACATGAGTGACAGTCTTAAAGCACGTTTATGGAGAGATATTAGGACATTTTCTGTGTCTGGGCAACTGTGATGTTAACGTCGACACATGAATGATCTGTTAATTAATTGGTGAACAACCTTCTAAAATGAGTCGTTTGAGTTTTCCCGTGATTTTCATTAGTTATATATTTATACTTTGTGTCGACAATCAATGAAAAGCACGAGAAAACTCAAATAAGTCATTTTTTAAGGCTGTTTTCCATTAACCTATAGGTCAAGGGCTCAAGGGCAGCAGAAACGTTTCCATTAAGTAGGAGGGTTTACCTAAAGAAATGTCAGTCCACCGTGTCCGTTTGTAAATCCGTCTTTTTTATATGAAATATGATGAGGTTTTTGTGATAAATCGTCATGAGAGGTTTTACCCAAATATGATGAGGTTTTTGTGGTAAATCGTCAAGAGAGGTTATGTCCAAATATAATGACGTTTTGTGATAAGTAGTCGAGTTTTTAGTCACTTGTTTGTTAGTTATTCCTAGTACTTGAGAGCCCTGTTCTGATAAGGAGGGGGAGGGGGTGGTGAGGAATTAGAAAACCCTTTCCTATCTACGATCTTGAATCATCATCATGAAGTTCCGTCTCCGCAACGAAGATTGGCTGCATCATCCTTCCAACATCCACTTGCTCTTCTTTTTTGGTGGTACACTTTTCTAGACTGTAATCTGTACATCTCGTCATGTTTCTCTCCTACTTGTATCTTTGCCTAAATCTTAATCCATCCCTTGGACTTTACCCTCAAGTAAGGTCCTCAACAAGGTGTCATATCTTTTAATATGTCCACAATCATTTATTAGTTTGATCTTTATTTCCTTAATGGTTCTTTTTTCATACTAAGTATTATCCAAAAAAATCGAACAAACACCATTTAAACGAGCTTGAATAGGTCTTATATAAGTTAACGCGACAGGCGTGAGTATAAAACACGTTTGTAATGACATATTCTGACCTTCTTTCCAAATTATTCTCCAAATAAGCCCTGCGTTGCGCATTGATCTCACACGTGATTACTCAGCTTTGCCCATCTGACTGATCCTTGATTTTCATTGGTTACTATGGTAATACTTTGTGATACCAGCCAATGAAAAGCCTGATCTGCTAAGAAAATCTTGACAAGCGCGCGGGGCACATCTAGAGAATGATATTTTTTTCTATCTATGTTATTTTAGTAAGTTTTACTTGTTTATCACATTCAGATAGCAAGACTTTAGGAGACAAGGAATCTCAAATTTTTCTGCTGCAGTGGCAGTGCACACTAAACAAAGGTACAGATGAAGAAATAGTAAGTCCAGTGTATTCATTGAACATCTTTATGGCTTGTTCGAGGGGTATTGATAGTTGGTTTGTAGTATTTATCTAGGAGATATGACGGATGGTTTGTAGTATTTATCTAGGAGATATGACTGATGGTTTGTAGTATTTATCTAGGAGATATGATATTGGTTTGTAGTATTTATCTAGGAGATATGATATTGGTTTGTAGTATTTATCTAGGGGATATGATAGTTGGTTTGTAGTATTTATCTAGGAGATATGACGGATCGTTTGTAGTATTTATGTAAGCGATATGACGGGTAGTTTGCAATATTAATCTAGGAGATGTGAGTCGGATGTAATCCTCCCTAGTATTTATTGATGTAGTCATCCCTAGTATTTATTGATGTAGTCATCCCTAGTATTTATTGATGTAATAATTCCTAGTATTTATTGATGTAGTCATCCTTAGTATTTATTGATGTAGTCATCCCTAGTATTTATTAATGTAATAATTCCTAGTATTTATTGATGTAATTATCCCTAGTTTTTATTGGCTGTAGTGATTTTCTAGGAAATATAAATACGTTTAGAAGATTGTCATTGTTTCTGAACGGCCCGTATACACAATTTTCCGTACAATTATCTTAATTTTCTTGTGTGAAATTTCTTCTTGGCAGAGTTGCTATGGTTACCGTGATTCAGCAAGGAAGACATTCCTATACTGTCTGTTAGTGGCTCTGAGTCTTGGTTCCATCTTATTGATAGGTCACTGGAAGCCAGAGCTATCTTGCTATCTTCGGAGAAAACGATGTCCACTTTACAAAGCCAAGTATGTTCTCCTCAAGGTAAGTTCAGCTGTTGTTTGTATTATATTCAATATTTACAGCGGCGAAATGGTCAAGAAATATCTGACTGTGGTTATCATTCATGTTGGAGTGCAGTGTACAGTAAAGGGACTAGCTTTCATGTTGGTCTGCAGTGTACAGTATGAGAATCAGTTCTCTCGTACGGCTGGCCTACCAGCGATACGATACGGCAACACACTTCCACTATTCAACGGTAGTGGTTTTAACACTGAACGTATTAGTTAACACGTCGTTGTCGGATGTGTCGGGCTATTAACGCAAATGAAACGTCAACACAAGACAATTTATGGGGAATGTAGTCAACACAAGGCACTTTATTTGGAATGCTGGTACATTTCAATTCTAAGGTCCATGGACTACATCCTGCTGAACATTTACGAGGCCCATTCTCCGTTCTCTGGACCACATCTTGTTGGATATTTATGAGAACTAATCTCCGCTTCCTTGACTAAATGTTGGATATTTATGAGAACTAATCTCCGCTTCCTTGACTAAATGTTGGATATTTATGAGAACTAATCTCCGCTTCCTTGACTAAATGTTGGATATTTACGAGAACTAATCTCCGCTTCCTTGACTAAATGTTGGATATTTATGAGAACTAATCTCCGCTTCCTTGACTAAATGTTGGATATTTACGAGAACTAATCTCCGCTTCCTTGACTAAATGTTGGATATTTATGAGAACTAATCTCCGCTTCCTTGACTAAATGTTGGATATTTACGAGAACTAATCTCCGCTTCCTTGACTAAATGTTGGATATTTACGAGAACTAATCTCCGCTTCCTTGACTAAATGTTGGATATTTACGAGAACTAATCTCCGCTTCCTTGACTAAATGTTGGATATTTATGAGAACTAATCTCCGCTTCCTTGACTAAATGTTGGATATTTACAAGAACTAATCTCCGCTTCCTTGACTAAATGTTGGATATTTACGAGAACTAATCTCCGCTTCCTTGACTAAATGTTGGATATTTACGAGAACTAATCTCCGCTTCCTTGACTAAATGTTGGATATTTACGAGGACCATTGTTCTACTGTAAGAGACGCATACATTTAAAAACAAACTGGCGACACAGACCAGTTCGGAGAGTCGGGGACACATGAAGATGAAAATTAAATTTATAACTAGCAAGATTTATATCAGAAAGCTTATAGAACATTGGAACCTACAGTGGTAATTAATGATCTACTTTGGTACCAGTGGACCGAGGGAGAACATGTGTCCTAAACATGAGGTTACGGGTAAAAAAACAGGTGAGAATCACTTCTCTAAACAATGTTTATGTTTAATAGGTGGCTATTGTTTTCACAATAACCCGGATGCACAACTGTCAGCGGCTGAAATTGAACCAAGTACATTGACCGTCCCAGACATTCTATGTACATCTCTGCCACAGAGTTGGACATACCTATATTTGCACAATGAATGTAGTCAAATAATGTATTAGCTCCATCAAGATGTGTTATAGGTAACAGTACTAAAATATCAAGAAGACTCGATTCAGCATCCCTACCAAGCTGAACCCACATTAGTTACTAAGTAAGCTGAACCTACATTACTATGTAATCTGAACCTAGATTAGTTCATATGTAAGCTGAACCTACATTACTATGTAATCTGAACCTAGATTAGTTCATATGTAAGCTGAACCTACATTACTATGTAATCTGAACCTAGATTAGTTCATATGTAAGCTGAACCTACATTACTATGTAATCTGAACCTAGATTAGTTCATATGTAAGCTGAACCTACATTACTATGTAATCTGAACCTAGATTAGTTCATATGTAAGCTGAACCTACATTACTATGTAATCTGAACCTAGATTAGTTCATATGTAAGCTGAACCTACATTACTATGTAATTTGAACCTAGATTAATTACTATGTAAGATTAGCCCAAATTAGTTACTATGTAAGCTGAACCCATATTAGTTACTTCGTAATATTTGTTAATGTTTCACTTAAATATATGTACCTCCAGAGGAGGTTGTCCTTATAACGTACCACATTAGTTACTATCTAATGTTTGTTGATGTTTCCTTTAATAGCTTTCTTGCAATACGAAGTGTTGCTAGGACCTCTTTGTTTATTTTCTTCTCTTTCCATGACTTTCTCCCTATTCTTCTATATATCCACACATCAAAGGCATCAATTCTGTCCTCTAGTTGTTTCTTCATTGTCCATGTTTCTGAGCCATACATTAATATATTATAGATGCAGCATTTTATAATTCTTATTTTTAGTTCGTTTGTGATTTGTTTAGATGTTAGTAATTAACTCATGTCATTGACAGTAATGTTCGAGCCTCTTACTTTTTCAGAACGGCTACAACAGAGCGAGCCTTGTCAAAGTTCAAACATTGATTGGAAATATTGATATGTAAGTATTTATCCCGATGAGCTAATAAATATGACTTTTCACTAGATCAAATAACGGAACGATATATCACAGACTCTGGTAATGGAACGACATATCATGACTCGAGTAATTGTATGACCTAGCATAGACTTGAGTAATGATACGACCTATCATATATTCGAGTAATGATGCGACCTATCACCGTCGTGCGTAATAATGTGACCTAACAGAGACTTGAGTAATGATACGACTTCTTAGTCTCAAGTAATGATGATTTTATTCAATGTATAACAAAAATTAAGCCTAAGTAATGTTCGACAGAATAGTGCAAACATTAGGCCTACCTAAGTACTGTTCGACAGAATAGTGCAGAAAAAATTGTACAAGAGGAAACCGTGAATCCATGCCTTGCCGCACGTGACCACAACTTCTAGTTCACGGTGAAATAAGATGGTAGCTGTCTTATTTCTGAGCATATTATAATAGGCGACAAACAAAAGTTGAGGGATGGGCTGCAACCCGTCATATATGAAAAAATCATCATTGCCAGACATCAATTTATGAAAAAAAATCATCGTCAGATTTCCATTAATGAAAAAAATCATCATTGTCAGACATCAATTTATAAAAAAAATCATCGTCAGATCTCAATAAATGAAAAAATTATCGTCAGATCTCCATTAATGTAAAAATCATCGTCAGATCTCCATTAATGACAAAATCATCGTCAGATCATTAATGAAAAAAATCATCATTGTCAGATATCAATTTATGAAAAAAGATCATCCTCAGATCTCCTTTAATGAAAAAATCATAACTGCCAGACATCAAGTTATAAAAAAAATAATCGTCAGATCTCCATTAATGAAAAAAAAAATCATCATAGCCAGATATCAATTTATGGAAAAAAATCATCGCCAGATCTCCATTAATGAAAAAAAAATCATCATTATCAGACATTAATTTATGAAAAAAAATCATCGTCAGATCTCCATTAAGGAAAAAAATCATCATTGTGAGATCTCAATTTCTTACGTTTGTTTTCTATCAAATAATCTCCATGGATGACGGAGAGATGCAGGACAGCGGACAGGCACTTTTGTCCTTTTGTGGTAGATTCCAAGATATGCCATCACTGCAACTTGGCAGATTCCAAGATGTGCCATCACTGCAACTTGGCAGATTCCAAGATGTGCCATCACTGAAACTTGGCACATTCCAAGATGTGCCATCACTGCAACTTGGCAGATTCCAAGATGTGCCATCACTGCAACTTGGCAGATTGCAAGATGTGCCATCACTGCAACTTGGCAGATTCCAAGATGTGCCATCACTGCAACTTGGCAGATTCCAAGATGTGCCATCACTGCAACTTGGCAGATTCCAAGATGGTAGGGAATGCTAGATGTGCCATCACTGCAGATCGGTCAATAAATGTGACAGAAGAATGATGAGATAGTTGGCCTATATTTGTGTCCTGTGTTCCTAGCAGGACCTGGTAAACCTGGGATACTGGAAAACTCGAATGTGACTCTTCGTGACTGAATATGTATCAACAAACCCCTCTTAATCTTTGCTCACTTTCAAACCCCTGCAGCACTTAGTGAGACTAGTCTGAATATTAAGAAATGAGGAAGACTAACCCGACAAATTAAATACATATATTAAAGTATGTTTAAAAACTACCACGACATATAAAACAAGAACACATCCACTGTTGCCTGTGCTGCGATAGCGTAGTTCTGGCTAGATACAGTCCTGGGAGTATTGCCAGATGACAGTTCAGATGTTGATAAGTAGAAGTGTTATATACAAATACATAAATATATATTGTGATGGGGAGAGTGCTTTAGGGGGTAGGGACATACCGTGTAATAACGTTAGTCCCTGGAAAAAAGTTATGAAACAATATTCCATAATTTGATAACAAAAAATGTGAAAGTTTCTTCCTCCTCTTCAGCATTCATTCTCAAACTCCCACTGGATCTCCCTTGTAGCAGGACCATGTTCCTATTAGATTTCTAGCAGGCTGTAGTCCAGAGAATGGAAATGCGTTATGTTACCGTTTTATTTGCCTCAATGTCCCAACACATTTGTCTTCGTCGGGGAAGCAATTTAATTCCTTGGACATCATCATCACCACTACAGTCCCCACCGTGAACATCACCACAATCTCTACCGTCATCATTATCACGATCCACACCACTAGCTTCATCACCACCTCCACCACCAGCTTCATCACCACCTCCACCACCAGCTACATCACCAGCTACATCACCACCTCCACCACCAGCTTCATCACCACCTCCACCACCAGCTACATCACCAGCTACATCACCACCTCCACCACCAGCTTCATCACCACCTCCACCACCAGCTTCATCACCACCTCCACCACCAGCTTCATTACCACCTCCACCGCCAGCTTCATCACCACCTCCAGCACCAGCTTCATCACCACCTCCACCACCAGCTTCATCACCACCTCCACCACCAGCTTCATCACCACCTCCACCACCAGTACCAACATAATACTCACTGTCATCATTACCACAACCCTACTGTTCATTATCACAACACCCATCTCCACCGGCATCATTACAATTCCCACCGCCTTCATCACCACAACCCCAAACCCCACCAACATTATGACCACAACCGCCCCCACCAGCATCATCAACACAATTATTCATTTTTGAGATAACTTGGAATTATTGATTTTTGAGATGGCTGGGAATTATTGATTTTTGAGATGACTGGGAATTATTGATTTTTTGAGATGACTGTGAATTATTGATTTTTGAGATGACAGGGAATTATTGATTTTTGAGATGACTGGGAATTATTGATTTCGAAGAAGACTGAGAATGATTGATTGAAGCTAGTGAGTTACGTGTATGAGATGTACTAGCAGCTGGCGTTATGCCGGTACATTGAGTGGGACGGAATCCATATGGGGAAACACGAGTACAATGAAATTAGTTCTTTACGCATTTTCAACCGTGCAAAATGTGGTACATGCAACCGGTGAAAGTTGACACAGCGATCTCATTTTGGGACACTAATTAGAGTTATCAACATGCTATTTCTGAGGACAGATTTCTACCAAGAGTGTATCATTTGGAGTGTGTCAAACCGTGATCATCGACAATATCCTACATGTGGGCTAAAGTGGACTTCAACCTGTTTGCGTCATTTTAATTGGCTTTTATACACTATAACAGAAATGACCAATTCAATTCGTGGAAGAAGTCAAATATCAGTTTAGAAGGATAATTTTCGATAATCTAGCAGGACTATATAATCGACGAAAAATGCCGTCTAGTGACAGAAAGAGAAAAAATGAATGTTTCAGTGCTTCTCAAAATGTGTCTCTGTCCACAGATATGAAAGAACGCCACTATTGCATGTCAGAGTTGACTGGTATGAAAGGCATCTAATCAGAAATATTTACACACCGCCATTTCACATAGGAAATATTTACATACCACCATTGCACATAGGAAATATTTACACACCCCCATTGCACATAGGAAATATTTACACACCCTCATTGCGAATAGGAAATATTTACACACTGCCATTGCACATAGGAAATATTTTAACACCCCCATTGCACATAGGAAATATTTACACACCCCCATTGCACATAGGAAACATTTACACACTGCCATTGCGCATAGGAAAAAAGCGGTTCATAGATAGTAATCAATGGGTTTGAAGTAATAGAAACCTTTACGTCTTTCCAGACTTTAGTCTTATTATTTTTCTATAAGAAATGTAATGAGAAATATGAAGCAAAAAATAATCAAGCCTGAATTCAGACACATAAATATAGGAGGGTTGTATTCCAGAAATTAGATATGCGGATAACTCAATGTTATTAACAACAAATGATCAAGACCTACTGGATTTAATTAAGTCAACCCAGAAATTCAGAGAACAAGACAACTTTTTGTAAATATGAAAAAGACAAAAAATATGACAACCAACAAAATGAAATCAAGACCCAAAATTAATATAGAAGAACATCAACTTTATAAACTAAATATTTAGGAACTAATATAAACAATGTGGGTGACTGCGCAGTTGAGATTAAGAGAAGAACAGCAATGGTGCTGAAAAAATTAAAACAGCTAAAGAAATTATGGCAGGATACTAACATAAGAACTAAATTGTGCTTATTACGTACATGTAATGTTTCATGTGGCGACATATGAATGCAAAGAATGGACACTAAATAAAACGTTGTCCAAAAGAATAATATCATTTGAATTAAAATGCTACAGAAGAGTTATTAGAATACCACGGACAGCAAAGAAAACAAACCAGGAGGTGTTAAGCACAACCAGTGTCCACGATGGATGGTTTCTAAATGTTATATAAAAGAAAAAGCTAGGAATTTTCGGTCACATTAAAAGACATGACGGCATGGAGAGAGTGTTATTGGAGGGGAAGAAAGAAGATAACAGAGGTAAAGGCCGACCAAGACGCCGGTGGACAGAAGACATACAGGAATTCCTGCACCCATCCTTAAACGAGGCGGACAACTTGCTCAAAACCGAGAAGAATTCAATAGATCCTTAAGGATGACTAAGTTCTGGAAAGAATATGTCACGTGATGATGATGATGATAAGAAATATAATTACAATCCATGGCGATGGTGACGTACAACACACGTCTTACGTAGTAGGCACATTTCTGTCTTTCCAGCCAATAGTATTATTGTTGTGCTGTAAGAAATATAATCTACGATTCATGATAATGATGAATGTGACCCACAGGAGCAACCTGAGCCACAAAAAATCTTCCTCTGTATGTACAAGGAATCATAGGCCCATTTGTGCAAGTGTGCGTTGTTGTGTGCTTTGTAAGGCGTGCAACCATTGAACTATCTGTTATCAGCTTTTCCTTCGTTCGTGTGATAACAGAGTCTGAAAGGAAAGCAAAGACTAGTGATACTGTTACCTGCCATATACGTCGTAACAGGCGACTAAGAAGTTGTTGGGGACAGAGTTGACTGTTCTATCCAATAGAGGGTAAAGTTACATAGAAGCAATACTGAAGACAGATATGACAGGTCGAAAGGCACAGGTATTGCAGTCACGCTGTTAACCATGACACAACGTATTCCGTTCTCCGGACTACATCCTGCTAATCTGCTGGAGTTTAAGAAGGAGCGCATAAAGGAAGAATCGTTTTCCCTTTGTCTTTATACCATTCGTGATTGTTTTCCCAACTGCATGTAACATGATACACAGCATCCTGTCCCCAGGACTCTATATCAATGCCTGTATCATACATCTCTACTCCATGTAACGATCCATGACATCCCGTACTCAGTACTCCGTATCAATACCTGTATCATGCATATCACATACGTTTTTTCCCCCACCGACCTGTGATTCAAATAAAACACACACAACCACCTAGACCTGCACAGTAAAACTAACAAGTAGCTCACAGTAGATGGTCGCGGTGACTGGTTTACCAGATCTGCAAGGTCCACTATTTTTTTGCTGGTTGTAAAAGACCTGATATAACCAAACTGAACTAACGTCTACGGTTGAAAGTAGAGTACCTAACAGTAACGGTAAATTAAATTAACCTATGCTCTGCACAATTTGTGTGTGTGTGTTCGTTCATCACATGATGATGATGACCATCTGTTACACCCACTTTTGAAAACTCAGTCAGTATTATGTCCATGTCTAATAGTTCGTAGATAGCTAATGAGCCCTATTCGAACCGTAAATGTCCTTAGACAGTTCGTGCATGTTTCAACCATAGACGGATTTTGTTCTATCCGTGACTTTCTAGCTACTCTCTGTTGTTGGGTTGCAGCATTTCTCCTCTTTTCACAAGATGATGCTCTCTTTTTGACTGTAGAGCTCCATGTCGATCTATTTTGTGCAAGTTATTCCCATGTGTCTTGGTTTATTTCAAAGGATTTTAGTGAGATCTTTAACCAATCTTTATAGGGCTTCTTTTGGCGACCTCGAGGTCGTGTACCATTCTCCAGCTAACCATAGAGAAGTATCTTTACCAGACGATGGTCTGGCATACGTCCTGCACATTAAAAAAAAAACTAGAATCCCTGATAAACATAACCACATATTATTTCATCATATCTAAACTATTTAATCACTAATTAATTTGTTGCTCATTACCAAACTGTACAGCCTATTCTACAGATGACCTTACCTGACCAAGATTTACTTATCTTATCTCATGCTACAGATTATAGGATTGTTTGCATGAAGCCAAATTGGGCCTGCTTTTAGATTGTGGCTATTTTACCTGGTTGCGTTATCTGTAGAGTTTGGTGTGTTTAGAGTGTGTGCTAGAGAAACTTTTAAAAATTAATTGACTGGAAATTTTGCAGGGTTGACAACATGTGGCCATTTTTAAATGTCAATTGCCACGCAATTTATGTTTTGATCAATTTAGAAATGTATTAAAAGTTTGATAAAATTTGGCCATATTTTACCTTAAATGTGACTGTAATAAATTTAACTAAGTGGCAACAATGAAATATCTGTCATTTCTGTCATAATTACTACCACTCCTGCCCCCCCCATATGGAACTGGTACTTTAAAAAAAATGTTTAGTGGTAACTATGATTGCTGTATTAGAAATCAGCTTTATATACGTCTGTGTGTATTGTAAGTAGTGTAACTCAATCTATCTAGGGTGTGTCAGTTAATGTACGATGCAGGGTCGTAGTTGAACATCAATTGTTGTGTATTAACAGCTTAGAAGCGTCATCAATTATTGTGTAGTAACAATTTAGAAGCGTCATCAATTGTTGTGTAGTAACAGTTTAAAAGCGTTATCAATTATTTAGGATGTCTCCAGAGAACTCTTCTACCCCTGACGCCGCAAGACAAACAAGGGCCACATCGTATCGATAGATATATCAATTATTATGTCGTAAAAGATTAGATGTATCATCAATTGTCGTGTATACCAGGAACATACACAAACAAAACAAACTACTCTATACATGACTCTGTCAATAACGGACTCTGGGCGGACTATTAATTACGTCAACACTTTTCTGTCAATTCCCCTTCCCGCAACCCGCTAACCAATAACTGTCAAACATTAAGGGTGAAAATCCTGCTTAATTGTATTTAAAATAATTCCCCCCTCCCCACTTTAATATGCTTTTGTATACAAAAATGTAAGACAAAACATCATGATTTGTTTCACATGTCTAGAAAAATGTTTCAAACTCCCAAAAATTAAATTGGTCCGTAAACAATATTGTTCACAGCAACTTTTGTCAACCCCCCCCCCCCCCCCCCACAACTGTCAACAACTGTCAAACTTTTTCAGACCCGTCCAACTGTGACGTAATCTATGGACATCCCACCGTAGATTCATATACATTTATTGTAGAAGAAGAATGGAAATATTTCATGTCTTCACATACCGCCGAAGACGGATGTGTCGGGTAATTTGCGCGAATAAAACGACGAAACAACACATTTCCATTCTCTGGGCTATATCCTGCTGGAAATCTAATATTGCCATTGTCCTGCTACAAGAGAGATCCAGTGGGAGTTTGAGAATGAACATTGAAGAAGAAGAAGAATGTCTTCATATTCGTTTGGGATATCGATATAGTTAGTGTATCGATAAATAAACTAACATTTCAATGTATCTAGTGATGCGAAATTCTTAGATTCCAGCTGTAACATTCAGGAAATGACATCATCATATCACGACCTTGATATAACCACGCCCCTTTCCCCCCACCTCTTACTATGAAGTCTTGAAAGAGGTCAAAGTAATGTTGACTAAATGATGATATCCAACATTTAATGTGTGACAGATAATAACAGTATCAACTATTGACAGATAACATCCGTCTTCATTGTAACCGATTTTAAATACTGTTTTAATATGATCAATGGTACTTAACGTAAAACAAAAGGTGGATTAGCGTTACAATGAACGTGCGTATTATCAGAATATTGGGTAAATTACGAAAACATTCAAATAACAGTATCAAGACAGTTTCAACCTTTCAACCCTAAGATCTTTTTTAAGAAAATACACGGCAAACAGTGAACAAACAGTAAAATAATGGCACTAATATTACAAAATAATTAGGAGGCAGACACTTAACAGCAGAGACATTCAAAGTAACAATGACGTACGTATACACAAGTATTGTGATAGAGATGCGCATTGAAAAATATGGAGAATGAGAACGAAATAAAACAACTTGTCTGAAAATAGACAACACAACAAAGGCATCACCCCTACATCTAAATAAATGAATGATCGGTATTAAGAACAAATGGCTTAATGGTACCAAACTGCAATATTAACCTTTTTCAAGAGTGTACCTAACTTTATCGTCTGTGGTACAATATTGTAATGCAGTGACTTGAATATCGTGGACACCACGATGATCAGTGCTATCGAAATGTATAGCGACAAGAATGAGAGTTATATGAAAGACCCAAAGAACACGAGCATGAATGAATTTATTGCCTGCTTACTACACGTCAGCAGTACTACCAAAGAAACAGTACTGCAATGGATCTCTGGTCACTGTGGCACACTGGAAAATGAAAAAAGCTGATCTCCTGGCAAGGAAAGGGGGACCACTAGAACAAATAGAAAGTGATAATACGTACAATGAATGTAAAACTATGATAAAAGTAGAATATTAAACAATGAATGTAAAACTATGATAAAAGTAGAATATTAAAAAATAAAGTAGAAGCAGATGCACCAAACTACAGAACCAAATGACCCCTACCATCAAATATCACACAAACCATCAACTTCAGACTACGAGCTGGCCACAACAGACTGAGAAGTCACATGTTTCGAAAGCTGAAGATTGGCGAGACAGACCTGTGCAAATGTTGACTGAGCCCAGAGACTGCAGAACACATTCTTCATGCCTTTCAACTTTACCAAGAAGAGAGGGATAAAATATGGCACACTGAGACGGCACTACTTCCAGACTTGAGGGGTTCCATGGATGACCTGAAGCGAATCACACAATTAATTGAAGCTATTGGCACTGTAACCTGATATCTGACTGAAGAACGATGAAGAAAAAGAAGAAGGTGTTCTATGGTTAATGACATGAAGATGTTGGCAGAAAGGTCCCTTAGTCTTTTCTGTCACTAAAAATGACCACAAACATGCTCCCTGATACAGCCAAAATGAATACTAGACTATGGTTTAAGTACCAGACGTTCTGATTTGTCGGGAACAACTTCAATTTCAGTGCTCTATCAATTTCAGTGCTCTATCAATTTCAGGGCTCTATCAATTTCAGTGCTATATCACTGAGTCCCGGTTAACATTCTCTGGATAGAGGTTTCATTCTTTGGTAATAGAAAATCATTACCACTGCCGCAATCACACCACAACCAGAAACGTAATTACCAATACAACCATCACTACGATTATCATCATCATTACATAAATCATCTAACGACAGAGGTATTCGCCGTGACGAAGACCCTAAACTGGTTGGAATCGCAAGCCTATCCTAACGCATGCATACTGTGTTACTCAATGGGTATGATCCAGAAAGTAAAAGCGGATAAAGACATCAGTTTTTCCATCTAATATTAACGTAGACATCAGTTCTCCCATCTAAGATGAATAAAGTCACCAGTTCACCCATCTTGTATGAATAGTTACCAATTCACCCATCTGTTATGAACAAAGACACCAGTTCTGTCATCTGACAAAGACACCAGTTCGCCCATCTGACATAAACAAAGACACCAGTTCTGTCATCCACAGTCAACAAAGACAGCAGTTATGTCATCCATAGTGAACAAAGACCTCAGTTCTCCCATCTAACGTGAACAAAGACAGCAGTTCTCCCATCTAACGTGAACAAAGACAGCAGTTCTCCCATCTAACGTGAACAAAGACCTCAGTTCTCCCATCTAACGTGAACAAAGACCTCAGTTCTCCCATCTAACGTGAACAAAGACCTCAGTTCTCCCATCTAACGTGAACAAAGACCTCAGTTCTCCCATCTAACGTGAACAAAGACCTCAGTTCTCCCATCTAACGTGAACAAAGACCTCAGTTCTCCCATCTAACGTGAACAAAGACCTCAGTTCTCCCATCTAACGTGAACAAAGACGTCAGTTATCCCATCTAACGTGAACAAAGACCTCAGTTCTCCCATCTAACGTGAACAAAGACCTCAGTTCTCCCATCTAACGTGAACAAAGACCTCAGTTCTCCAATCTAACGTGAACAAAGACGTCAGTTATCCCATCTAACGTGAACAAAGACGTCAGTTCTCCCATCTAACGTGAACAAAGACCTCAGTTCTCCCATCTAACGTGAACAAAGACCTCAGTTCTCCCATCTAACGTGAACAAAGACCTCAGTTCTCCCATCTAACGTGAACAAAGACCTCAGTTCTCCCATCTAACGTGAACAAAGACCTCAGTTCTCCCATCTAACGTGAACAAAGACCTCAGTTCTCCCATCTAACGCGAACAAAGACCTCAGTTCTCCCATCTAACGTGAACAAAGACGTCAGTTATCCCATCTAACGTGAACAAAGACCTCAGTTCTCCCATCTAACGTGAACAAAGACCTCAGTTCTCCCATCTAACGTGAACAAAGACCTCAGTTCTCCCATCTAACGTGAACAAAGATGTCAGTTATCCTATCTAACGTGAACAAAGACCTCAGTTCTCCCATCTAACGTGAACAAAGACCTCAGTTCTCCCATCTAACGTGAACAAAGACCTCAGTTCTCCCATCTAACGTGAACAAAGACCTCAGTTCTCCCATCTAACGTGAACAAAGACCTCAGTTCTCCCATCTAACGTGAACAAAGACAGCAGTTCTCCCATCTAACGTGAACAAAGACCTCAGTTCTCCCATCTAACGTGAACAAAGACCTCAGTTCTCCCATCTAACGTGAACAAAGACAGCAGTTCTCCCATCTAACGTGAACAAAGACCTCAGTTCTCCCATCTAACGTGAACAAAGACAGCAGTTCTCATATATAAAATTAAATATCAAATCACTAATGTATTCTTACATCTCGTGTTTCTTCTCTGTACTAGCCCTCGTGAAATTGGAGGCTCCTATGTAGATACGACAACATCAGTTAGTACCACTGACCCGTCTGATGAACGATCGAAGCTCAGCTCATCCTGGAGATTCGGACCTGAAGCAGGTTTGGTGTACTTTGATTATCAGCACTCTCGATACATCTGGAACCAGAGAAAGTCATCATTCCAGAAATTAGAGTAAGTCTTTGTGTTATGTCAGGGGTTCAGTAGGTTTAATGCTGGGTCAGGGGTTCAATAGGTTTAATGCTGGGTCAGGGGTTCAGTAGGTTTAGTAAATTTTTGAACTAGGTCAGACATTCAGTTTGTCTTGGGCTTTCAGAGTTCTATACATTCTTAAACTATAACAATCCCGAAAGTTTGAGACTAATTCAGGAGTTTAGTAAATATGGGACTAGTATAGGAGTTTAGTAAGTCTGGGACTTGTTCAGGAGTTTAGTAAGTCTGGGACTAGTTCAGGAGTTTAGTAAGTCTGGGACTAGTTCAGGAGTTTAGTATCTGGGACTAGTTCAGAAGTTTAGTAAGTCTGAGACTAGGTCAGGAGTTCAGTAGGTCTGAGACTAGGTCAGGAAAGTGGATAAGTTTGAGATGAGGTCTTCAGTCTTAAATTTAGACACATGATTAAATCCATTTGAATTAATTATTATTGATTACCTGAACCGTCATTACACTTCCTGCAGTATCTCTACACTTCAACTATACCAATAGACGTTCTGTTTCTTTCAGCAGTTGGTGAAGTGTGTGTATGCTGATAGTTCTCGTGACACTCTGATTGAAAATTTTCCAGGTCCTACCCGCCAATCGTCTCCTCGTACAACACATAAACCCACACATAAAACATAACCCACGCAAATGCATAATCCATACACAACACATAACTCACACACGACATATAAACCCACATACAACAAACAAACCCACACACAACACATAAACCCACATACAACACACAAACCCACACACAACACATAAACCCACATACAACACATAAACCCACACACAACACATAAACCCACACACAAAACAACCTCAAACTTCTGAACACATACACTTATATACATCACATGTATGTGTGTTGCTGGGATCCAAAAGAGAAGCAAAGAATAGCAAAACTGTTTACCTTCATGCATGTCGCATGGGGTGACTAAGTAGATTATGGGATGGGGTCGTCTGTTCAATAAAGTATATGGTCCAAGTAGCTCCGAATCCATGCGTAGTCGCAGAACCAAGCTGTAAACCATGACACATTACATTTCGTTTTTTGGACTACATCCTGCTAATCTTCAGGAGTTTGAGAACGAACGCTGGAGAAGAAGACACATAAACTGGCACAGAACACATGAACTCACACAGAACACAGAATCTCACAGCACACAAAAACTCCCAAGTTGATGTTCATATATCATTCAGTCTCCTACCATGAAATGTTCATATATCAATGTCTCCTACCATGAAATGTTCATATATCAATGTCTCCTAGCATGAAAGATATGGTCACAATTTATGTCATCTACAGGGACCTGTCGTCGGGAACAACATGCTATGTCATACATGACAAATTTCGAGGTTTCTCAGACCAACAGCGAGCTGCCAAGTAAGTACTAACTTTGAAATGTTTAATCCTTCAGTCAGTTCTTCTTTTGCCAAGTTTGGCACATAGGGCGGATGTCATAGTTCTCCATGCCTGTCAGTCAGTTGCCAAGGATTGCAGATCGTGTGCATTTATGCCTGTTGATTTTAATTCATTCATAAATTTTCTTCTGAGCGTTGTTTTTGGACTTTCTTGTTTTTTTCCCCCGTATGGTGTCCACATGAAGGCTTGTCGTGGAGTTTAATCCTTACTTGAAGACTATCTTGTCTTAGAGTTGCAAGAGTCAGACTGTATGTGTGTACTATCTTGTCTTAGAGTTGCAAGAGTCAAAGGATCAAAAAAGTATGTACTATACTGAAACACATTAAAAACCACTAGTACAAATACGGATACAGAGAAAGTGGGGGGGGGGGTGTCTGGCCAATTGATTTTCTGCATGACTGTAGTGATGTTATAGAAGGAATTTCTGCAGGTATGGAACATGCCTGATGCAACCTACGGTATTGTATAGAGAAAATATGAAAACAGTTAAAGTTACACATTCAGACACCACTACTAACAGCTATGAACCTGAAAATGTGTATGCGCCATGTCAATGTACTCAGTATAAAAAAGGCTGTTGAGACAGAAGATCTAGTACATGTGTCTCGAATTCCACGACTATCTGAAAGTCTAGTACATGTGTCTCGAATGCCACGACTATCTGAAAGCGATCATCACCGAGTCATTGGTTAGGGTGGTGGCATGAATGAGCTTGTGGGTCATTACCAAAAGAGTGAATTTCCATCACAGCATTTTTGTACGTGTACATGAACGTTACCGAACCACTAGCAGTGCCCGGTATAGACATCTGAGTGGTCAACAACGGGTGACTATAGCAGCGCAAGGTCGTCATATTGTGCTGAATAACTTAAGGAATCGGTCCCTTCCTTCAAGCAAAACAGCACGAAGAACCGCGGGTAGACTTGGGCAATTCTGTCCTAATAACTGTCATACGGCGATCCAGAGATGTTTGTCTTACCGCTAGACAACCTTATGATCGACCAAACTTGACAATCAACAACAGCGCCTGAAATGGGTATATCAACATGTTAGATGAACTAGCTATTGATGAAAGTGATGACTATTTTAACTTCAGTGACATGCAGTCCAGTTCACAGTCGACAGAAGATTACACATATCCTTTACTGATGGACGATTGCGGATTTGGTGACGAAGTTAAAAAAACTTTGCAGATTGTTTTGTTCGTCAGCACCATAAATTTATCTTACAGTTGCAATGATCAAATAAAATGTGTACACTATTTTATCTTACATCTGCAATGATAAATAAAATGTGTGCACTATTTTGTCTTACAGTTGCAATGATCAAACAAAATATATGTACTTTCTCATGTTACAGGTTACAGTTGTATGGAGCAAACAGCATGGACATTGAGGTACCATCATACTGGAATCTGTTCATTAGAGAGGTTAGTATTCTGACTCTTATTTGGTAAGATGGTAGGATCATTTGGTAAGATGGTAGGATCATTTAGTAAGATGGTAGGATCATTTGGTAAGAAGACATTTGACCACACGTGTTAGCATAGTGTTTAGTGAAAACACTTATATCACAGAGGGAAACACACACACACAATAATCTACGTTTCTACACAGTGGTCTACATCAATAGAAAAAATATATTAATAAATCAATAAAAATACCCGTAACCCTTCAGGGTCGTAGGGGTACCATATTGGATGCCTCAGCACACAAAGTCCTCCAGCGAATTCTATCCTCAGCGATGGGATGAGTGTGGAAATATCTAGCCCTGTCCAGTCCTTGATGTTGTCTGTCCATGCTTTTATTTGCCCTCCTCTGCTTCTTCCAATGTATACACGGCGAGCAAAAGATGACATTGAATATGCTTATAGAAAAATACGAATAGATACTTGAATACCAGTGCTTGCTGCCCTTTGTTTTCTCATGTTTTGCGTTTCTGATCATAGAATTGCTGCAGTCCTACCTGCTATCGATTTCCAGCATGGTATTAAAACCTGTCGCAGAGGAGAATATCAGACTGTACAGTACCATGGTGTCAATATTTGTCGTGTAGGAGAATGCCAGACTGTACCGTGTTATCAAGATCTATTGTATAGTAGATGTCAGACTGAACCGTGTTATCAAGATCTATTATGTAGCAATGTAGCATGTAACTCTTTCTAATTGGCTATATTAGGTCGTGAAATATACTGTTTGCTTTTGTTGAAATCAACCTTTAATTGATTCCGTGTGCAATTTTCTTGCAGGTTTTGAACCCATTCTACATCTTCCAGATAGCCAGTATCATATTGTGGGCAATAGATGAGTACTATTACTACGCCAGCTGCATCTTCCTGATATCTGGCGTCTCGATTGGCATCGCCCTAAGAGAAACAAGGAAGGTACATGTAATCATCTTTCTATCTCACACATATATTAGTATATCCCTGATAAAATATGTAAATAATGGAAAAATAGATAAAAATGATTAAATAACAGTTTAATGCTTAAAACATACACAGGATCGACGTTTCGTCCAAATGGCCTTGATCAAGAAAGGAGGGACGAACCAACACAGAATTGAACAATAAAATCACATGACAATTACATGCAACAGCAATTTTATTTACGTGAATAAGAAATAATACGTAAATACGAAACGCAATAATCGCGTGGAGTGGGAACTAGCAGCCTCCGTTTGATTTTGTGGTTCCATTCTGTGTTTGTGCTCGTCCAGTTCTTGATAAAGATAGTGTGGTAGAAACGTCGATCCCGTGTATTGTTCAACGTAAAATCACTTTTAACCTTCTATATATATATTTTTAAATCGATATTTGCCGAACGGTTTCTGTTTTACTGCAATCTCCTGATGACCGAGGAAGCAGGAAAAATATCTGTAACTATGTGTCTCTATTGGCATCTCCTTTAGAGAAGCAGAGGTAATACTTACAATCTCATTTTTAAATGTTGCACCACGAATACGTGAAGACTGGACCAGAAAAGTAAGCTCGAGATAGCAGCAGAGTGACATGCCATGCATGTGTTGAGAGGAGACTAAAGGTTTAGTACTCTAAAGATTTTGGTCACTAATGGCGGTCCCACCTCCATAAGCTATGTGACCAAAAAGCCATTCTGAAGTCAGATGTACCTGACCGAAAGGTGCAGATATCGCTGACATGCTGTAAAATATGATATATTATGTTAATTGGACTACACCTGTTAATCAGTAGAAGTTTGAGAATGAACGTAGAAGAAGAATAAACAGAAATATTACCCCCACCCCTTTCCCTTTTGGATACTGGCGTCTAGTTCCGAGGGAATTGATCTTGTTTTATTCGGAAAAATTTTAATTCGGAGGAAAACCAGGACACATTTTTAGTTTATTATTTTAATATGTTTAATAGTTTCACTTTTCACTTTAACCCTACACTCATCCTAACATAACCATCACCCTCACTCTAACCCTAAGCCTAGCCCTAATCCTTACCTTCAGTCTAACCTTAACCGTCACCCTAAACCTAACAATAATTCTAAATCTCACCCTAACCCTAACAATAATCCTCACCCTAACCATAACCCTAACTCTCATCCTAACCCTAATCCTTACCCTAATCCTAACACTCATTCTTCCATAACACAGACTGTTTTATTCACTAGTTTTTTTATCTTTGACAAATTAAAACATGTCATATATAGACATTGCTATTAACCTATTATTGGATTGTATGTTGTCACTAATGTAACAATTGTATCACTAGCACAATGTAGATGGTCGACGTTAGAACCTCGTGCTAATTCGCTGATTCGGGTTTGTGAGGCGAGCCTTGGCTGTCTACAATATAAGACTTGTTGGCTAATGGAAAATCAAACATTTTACAATGACTTTTACTATTACCTTGAATTTCATTGGTTGTTACAAAAGTATAATCATAGTGACCAATGAAAATCATAGGAATAATCAATGTCACTAAGAAGGTTTGATTTTCTCATTAGCCAGTAGGTTTTATACCGTAGATGGTTATGGCGAGCTCACTTTCAACTTTTCTGCCGAACCACCGCCCTCTTCCTAACAAGACAGACGTGTATCATTCTCTTCCTAACAAGACAGACGTGTATCACTCTCTTCCTAACAAGACAGACGTGTATCACTCTCTTCCTAACAAGACAGACGTGTATCACTCTCTTCCTAACAAGACAGACGTGTATCACTCTCTTCCTAACAAGACAGACGTGTATCACTCTCTTCCTAATAAGACGCTCACGTGTTTCATTATTTTTCTAACACACAACCGTGTCACTATCTCCCTAACACACAGACACGTCATTATCTTCCTAAAACACATACTCCTCATTATCCCCCTAACACACGCCACGTCATTATTTCCCCAACACAGAGACGTGTCATTATCTCCATTAAAAGAATTCACGACCGTATACTTTTTTCCGCAGCAACGAGTGACTCTAAAGAATATGGTGGCAACAGAAGCTGGCACTATGAAAACATCCTTGAATACTCTAGGTTGGTATTGCGTACCTCATCTGTCTTTATGTGTATCTGTTTGTAAGTCTGTCGATTCGCATATCAATCAATCAATAAAATCCATAACCCTTCAGGGTCGTAGGGGTACCACATTGGAAGCTTCAGCACACAGAGTCCTCCAGCGAATTCTATCCTCAGCGATGCGGATGAGTGTGGAAATATCTAGCCCTGTCCATTCCTTGAAGTTGTCTGTCCATGTCTTTATTTGTCCTCCTCTGCTTCTTCCACCCTCTACAGTTCCCTGCAGTATTGTTTTTGACAAGGAATCGTGCCTGCATACATGTCCGAACCATGCTAGTTTTCGTCGTTTCACTATTGAAAGCAATGGCTCCTGGACACCTGCACACATCTCTACTTTATTTCTTACGTACACATTGGTCTTATGTTCCCTATAGGAAATTCGTAGAATTATTCTGTAGCATTTATACTCGAAAGCCTGTAATCTTCTCTCCATGTCCGCAGTGAGTGTCCAACTCTCACAACCATACAACACAACGGAAAGCACCAGCGACCTATACAGTTTGATTTTCACTCCAACACTGATGTTGCTTTTCCAAATCACAGTTAGCCTTGACAAGGACGCTAAAGCCATCTCCAGCCTTATTTTTATTTATTCGCATATGTTGCTTGTCCAACTGTGTGTCTGCTAGTTTGTGCGCATGTCTGGCATTCTGAAACTATGTTTACCTATAAATACATCTGTTTTTATGCAACTATTGATTAGTCGTTGGGTCTATTTGGTTTTAAGTCTGCATTTCTTTCAGTCTATTTGTTTGTCTGTGGATCTGTATATCTGTGTACATATGTCTGTCTGTATGCTTGTTGGTCTATCTGTTAATTACTCTATCATGTGTGTCTAAGCCTGTTTTGGTCATATAAAGAGACACAACAACATGGCAAAATTAATAATGGAAGGTATATTTGGTCAAAGTAGGTGACTGAGATAACCAAGTGACAGGGATAACCAAGACGACGATGGATAAATGATATCTCAGATTGTTTAATTTGTCATTGGGCTGCAGCAAGTGAACTCACCCAGAATCGTGAGGAGTTCACAATATCCACACAGAAAACTACGTTCTGGAAAGATTATGTCATCTTACATATTCTTACATATCTTACATATCTGTTTGTTTACATGTCTGCTGAACTCTCCGCGTGCATATCAGTTTGTCTGTCAGTACATGTCTGTGAGCATTTCGATCTTCCTACTTTATGTCTGACAGGGTGACCACCTATTTGTGTCTGAATGCCTCTCAATAATAAATTCTCATTAACAGATGTAGAAAACTGTATTTTCCCGATATGATTTCCTATATTGTTTTCTTCAGAATTTGTTGACAAGATGGACCGAGAGTTGGTTCCTGGAGACCTGATATCAATCCCAGCAAACGGTTGTGTAATGCCATGTGATGCGGTTCTCACCGCTGGCACGTGCATCGTCAACGAAAGTATGCTAACTGGTGAGTTCCCAGATTTCAGTTTAATCCTAGCCGTAGTCTGTCATTTGTCTAGTTTATGTGAATCTTCTACCCAGCTTATGTGCTCCATCTGTCTAGTTTATAATTTATCTAGTTTATGTGAATTATCTTACCCAGTTTATGTGCTCCGTCTAGTATAAAAATTAACTAGTATAAGTGAGTAATCTACGCAGTTTATGTGCTCCATCTGTCTATTTTATAATGTGTTTAGTTTAAGTGAATCAGCGGTTCTCGTTTGGAACCCGTATCCCCCAATTTGATTATTTCCCTTGGCTATTTTTATCAGTTTATGTTTATCATTTATTAATTTAAATATAAATTTATTTAAGGTTAGTTATGTAAACAATAATTGCACCTAACACAAACCCTAAAAATGAATATTAAATTAATTATTGATTAATTGTTAATATAATATTTAGATTAATTAATCTTAAAATAAGCAGGGAGACACGGGTTCCAAACCAAACCCGAATCGTCTACCCAATTTAGATGTTTAGAGTGCCTTGGATATTTTCAGCATTCTTCCCCAAAAAACCACATTAGTAGCCTACAGCGCATTTTGAATTGTTTGTTTGTATTACTTTTAATGCTTTACATCCGAAGAAAATAATTGGTTTGATATACTACACAATCAGGAGTCAGTGAGTCAAGGTGGCCAGAAGAAACACTACAAGTACTCGTTAAAGACCTCACCGAGACCCTTTGAAATAAACCAAGATACATGGGAAGGAGTTGCATGAAATAGAGATACAGAATGCTCTACAGTTAAAAAAAGGCGAAATTCAGTGGCTTAATAGCGGAGAGTAGCTAGAAAGTTACAGGTAGATTTAAAAAAACCCATCTACAACGGTCATCACATGCCCGAACTGTCCAATGACATTTGAGACCAGAATATGGCTTATTAGCTATCTACGAACTCATAGTCAAGTACATAACTCTTAACTGTATTTCAAAAATAGATGTAACAAATGGTCATAATCTTATATGGTGGAAGAACAATAATAAAACAAATACACAAACAAGAAATTAGTTACAAGAAAATACCTGCATCAGCCTCATGGCTTATATATGGTTTCTGACATTTATCGTGTCACTTTCAGGTGAGAGTGTGCCGGTTACAAAGACACCACTCTTGCAGCAGGAAGAAGAGGAAGTATACTCTCCCGAGGTACATAAGAGGCACACGCTTTTCGCCGGAACTCGTATTGTGCAGACCAGGTACTATGGTCAGGCACTAGTCACAGCAGTTGTGGTCAGAACAGGTAAGTTTGTTTGCATGACGGTCAGACTAAGGTAATAGAACAGGTAAGTGTGTTTGTATCACAACCAAGCACAGGTCAAAGAACATGTAAGTTATTATCTGACCAGGTTAAGGTCACAGAACAGGTAGGTCAGTTTCTACCATGACAAGATTAATGTTACAGAAAATCTTGGTCAGTTTCTACCATGACAAGATTAATGTTACGGAAAATCTTGGTCAGTTTCTACCATGACAAGATTAATGTTACGGAAAATCTTGGTCAGTTTCTACCATGACAAGATTAATGTTACGGAAAATCTTGGTCAGTTTCTACCATGACAAGATTAATGTTACGGAAAATCTTGGTCAGTTTTTTACCATGACAAGATTAATGTTACAGGAAATCTTGGTCAGTTTCTACCATGACAAGATTAATGTTACGAAACATCTCCATCAGTGTGTACCATGACGAGATTAAGGTTACGAAACATCTCCATCAGTGTGTACCATGACGAGATTAAGGTTACGAAACATCTCCATCAGTGTGTACCATGATCAGGTTAATATAAAAAAACATTTCAGTTAATTTCTTCTCATTTATTTCTTGCTAGTTTTTTAATATTTGTCATCCATTTTCTCTCTTCTCCACAAGTTTCCATACAATGAATGATTTTTATTTGTCGAGTTTCTTTTCTTCTTTCTTCTTTTATCTTCTACATTACGTTTTCTTCTTAAATTCTGTACCATTTTGTTTTAATGAAATGAGTGAGTCACCATGAAAGCTTTCATTCAGAACATTTTCAATGACAAGGTTTCTTTCGTTGTCATCTCTGTGGCATGCTCATGATCTCATGTCAACTGTTGATCATGACAAGTTCGTTTTGGACTATATCAGAATATAATGCATGATTTTACCTAGCTTAGAGATTATTGAGACAGTCTCTCAATCAAATGAACTTGGAATAGGTTTGAGCAAAGCGGATGTCGAGCTGTTCTCGTTGCATTTGAACAGCCTATGCTACTAAATATGTGTGACATCTGACCTACAAGAAAAGTTGACCAATAAGGTACTATATAAAACATGTTTCATCTGACTTATAAGAATAGTTGCTGACCAATACGGCATTATATATAATATTTACAAAAATAGTTGACCAATAAAGTACTATATACAATATGTTTCAATTATTATTACTTGTTATAGAAGTTCTAATGTTGGCTGCTGTTTACAGAGCTATAATACTGACCAATGTCCACGAACTGTGATACTAACCAATGTCTAGATGTAATACTAACTAATATCCAGGGAGCTGCGACTATAAACAATGTCCAGGGAGCTGCGCATATAACCAATGTCCAGGGAGCTGCGACTATAAACAATGTCCAGGGAGCTGCGACTATAAACAATGTCCAGGGAGCTGCGACTATAAACAATGTCCAGGGAGCTGCGACTATAAACAATGTCCAGGGAGCTGCGACTATAAACAATGTCCAGGGAGCTGCAATACAAACCAATGTCTAGATAGCTGTGATATTATCAATATCCAGGAAGCTGTGGTAAAGACTGTGCATTGTATGCCGACTCTGTCGTAAACATGCAGAGCACCATAGACCGCTTCTCAAAGGCCTGCAACAACTTTGGTCTCACTATTAACACCAAAAACACAGAAGTCATGCACCAAGCAACATCAAATAGCCAACATACTGCTACTTCCATCATTGTCAATCAGGAAAAACTGCAGGTAGTCGACAATTTTACTTACCTTGGAAGCACTCTCTCTCGCGATGTCAACATTGATGTGGAAATTAACAATAGACTGGCAAAAGCTAGTGCTGTATTTGGCAGATTACGCAAAAATGTATGGGACAGAAGAGGTATAAGAACAACCACCAAACTACAAGTATATCATGCTGCTGTTATACCAACCTTACTATACGCCTGCGAAACGTGGACAGTGTATGCTAGACATGCAAGAAAGTTAAATCATTTCCATCTTACCTGCCTACGTAAATTACTAAACATCCATTGGTGGGACAAAGTACCAGACTACGAGGTCTTGGAAAAATCAACCTCAATAAGCATCCACACAATACTTATGAAGGCGCAGGCACGCTGGACAGGCCATCTTGTGCGTATGGAGAACTCGCGTTTGCCAAAACAAATATATTATGGAGAACTCAAGGCAGGATTTCGAAAAGCTGGTGGACAGAAAAAGCGTTTCAAAGACACGCTCAAGTCATCCTTGAAACATCTTAACATTGACGTAGGCGCTTGGGAGAGCCTCGCTCAGGATAGAACAGCATGGCGTTACAGCATTAGAACGGGAGCACTAGCGGCAGAAGAATTCAGACAAGAAACTGCAAGACAGAAGCGGACACGTAGAAAAGAAAAAACATCTCAACCTCACACAGATACCTTCTATTGTTGTCAATTCTGTAAAAGAACATTTTGTGCGCGCATTGGACTTGCTAGTCATTTAAAAACGCACTATTAACTTTATTATTTATTTATTTATTGTTATTATTATTATGGTTGAGTTTTTGGTCATCGTCGATCACGACGGACGAACATCATCATCCAGGAAGCTGTGGTAAAGACTAATGTCCACGAGAGATAATACTAACCTATGTTCAGGAAGCTGTGATACTAACCAATGTTCAAGAAGCTGTGAAACTGACCAATATCCAGGGAGCTGTGATAGTGATCAATATTCAGGGAGCTGTGGTGCTGACTATAAATATAATTTTTATATCGAATATCCAGGGAGCTGTAATATTGCATATTTAGGTCTCTGTGATAATGACTATTTAAGGGAGCTGTGATATTGTCTCATGTTCAGAGAACTGTGATATTGTTTCATGTTCAGAGAACTGTGATATTGTTTCATGTTCAGAGTGCTGTAATATTGTCCTCATGTTCAGAGAACTGTGATATTGTTTCATGTTCAGAGTGCTGTAATATTGACTCATGTTCAGAGAACTCTGATATTGTCTCATGTTCAGAGAACTCTGATATTGTCTCATGTTCAGAGAACTCTGATATTGTTTCATGTTCAGAGTGCTGTAATATTGACTCATGTTCAGAGAACTCTGATATTGTCTCATGTTCAGAGTGCTGTAATATTGACTCATGTTCAGAGAACTCTGATATTGTCTCATGTTCAGAGTGCTGTAATATTGACTCATGTTCAGAGAACTCTGATATTGTCTCATGTTCAGAGAACTCTGATATTGTCTCATGTTCAGAGAACTCTGATATTGTCTCATGTTCAGAGTGCTGTAATATTGACTCATGTTCAGAGAACTCTGATATTGTCTCATGTTCAGAGAACTCTGATATTGTCTCATGTTCAGAGAACTCTGATATTGTCTCATGTTCAGAGAACTCTGATATTGTCTCATGTTCAGAGAACTGTAATATTGTCTCATGTTCAGAGAACTCTGATATTGTCTCATGTTCAGAGTGCTGTAATATTGACTCATGTTCAGAGAACTCTGATATTGTCTCATGTTCAGAGAACTCTGATATTGTCTCATGTTCAGAGTGCTGTAATATTGACTCATGTTCAGAGAACTGTAATATTGTCTCATGTTCAGAGTGCTGTAATATTGACTCATGTTCAGAGAACTCTGATATTGTCTCATGTTCAGAGAACTCTGATATTGTCTCATGTTCAGAGTGCTGTAATATTGACTCATGTTCAGAGAACTCTGATATTGTCTCATGTTCAGAGAACTCTGATATTGTCTCATGTTCAGAGAACTCTGATATTGTCTCATGTTCAGAGAACTCTGATATTGTCTCATGTTCAGAGTGTTGCAATATTGACTCATGTCTAAGAAGTGGTAATAGCAGAATTGTACTGAATAATCTTGTTGTATATATGACAGGTTTCAACACAGCCAAAGGTGAACTAGTCAGGGCGATTCTCTTCCCCAAACCTCTAGACTTTAAGTTTTACAGAGACGCTATTAGGTTTATTATGTGCCTGGCTGTCATAGCTTCATTTGGAATGGCGTATTCCTTGGCAAACTACATAATGAAAGGGGTGAGTCTGATATGTCTATTTGTCATGACTTTTTCAGTGAGCGTCTTCATTTCTCATTTCTTTTTCAGTTTTCTTCATTTGTCATGTATTTGTTTTGGTAGTAATCTTCATTTATCATGCATTTATCGGTAGTATGTCTTCATTTGCCACGTATCTGTCTGTAGCATGTCTGCTTTTGTCAGATATTTATCGGTAGTAGGTCTTCATTTGTCCTGTATTTGTCGGCAGTGTATGTTCATCTGTTATATATTTGTCTGTAGTATGTCTTCATTTATGCATTTGTCGGTAATATGTCTTTATTTACCATATTTTCATAGTTTTGTTAGCTTCTCATTTTTCGTAGTTTAAAGTTCTTATTTTGTCATAATCATATTTTTTTCATAGCCATAGTCATAGCGATTTCATAGTCATAGTCATTTACCATTTGTCATAATCTTGTTATGTTCTCATTTGTCATAGTTTTGATGGTGGTCTTTATTTGTTAATTTTATCTTAGTAAAATGTTGCGTGTGGTCACTGGTACATGTTAAAAGAAACTACTAAATTTTGTGTCATTCTCTGTTGCAGGAACACGCTGAGAGGACTGTACTACGTGTTCTGGACATCATAACCATCATCGTACCCCCTGCTCTGCCGGCAGCAATGACAGTAGGAACTGTCTATGCCCAAAGCCGACTCAAAAAGTCTAAGATATTTTGTATCAGTCCGCCTCGCATCAATTTCTGTGGAAGAATAAATGTTTTCTGCTTCGACAAGGTACTTTTGTTTTGGGGTTCATTACTGGTAAAAGTGTTATAAGTATTTTTGTTTTTACTTCTGTAAGGTGTCATGAGTAATTTAATACTTCTGTCGGGAGTAATGTCATTACTGGTGGAGCGCATGGCCGTGTGGTTAGAGCGCCTTTCTCAGACCCTTGAGGTCCCGGGTTCAATCCACGTTGAGACAGACTTTTTCCTTTCTGAGGTACAATCAAAATCAAAATAAAGACTTTAGATTCTATCGTCATAAAGACCTTTCGGTTGAACACATATATTATGTTATTGTTTTAAAAACCACATTTTAAGTTTTAATTAGCACAGTTTTAGTTTGATGTCCCTGACAAACACACACGAAAATGAATATGCATAAATATATTCAAGTACTGTAATGCAATCACTGCTATATCAAGAGTTTGTCTTGTCAGCAGTAGATTATACATTGGCCGTCCTGACCCTTGATTGATCAACGAGGCAGATTGATTGATTTAATATGAACCAAAATGAAACTAAGCCTATAACTTTTGAATGTCAAAGATCCAACGAAGACGGATGTGTCGGGCCATTGTCGCAAATAAAACGGCGACACAACGCATTTCCATTATCTGGACCATCTCCTGCTGGAAATATAGTAGGGCTATTGTCCTGCTACAAGAGAGATTTTGAACCCTCAACTCCGTGAATGCAAAGCAAATGGTTCGATCTTATGTACACTATAATCTGAGAGCCGCGTTAGCGCAGTGGTTAGCGCACTGGCTTCGCATATGAGTGGTCCTGGGTTCATTCCCCAGTTGAGGCGGAAATGTTTTCAGATCGCAACGGCTCCCAGGTCGACCCAGCCTTAAATGGTTACCGGATTAATCCGGGAAGTAAAGAGTGCGAGGGGCGAGGGAGAGGAGATGGCTACCGCCCTCATTTGCAGAGCCTGTGAAATGTGAGATCGCTAACATCTCACACCCCTACGGCATTAATAAATGCTATGGGTTACTTTACTTTTTTACTTACACTAAGATCACCATTATAGATTGGTTAAGCACTCAGAGGTCTCGCGTGGAAGGCGCGGAAGTTAATGAATAAGAATAGGATGAGAAGCCTCTGTGAAGGTAGTACAAAAAATATCACTCAAATGTTATATATCATCTTGAACATTCGCGGGTATCAACCGGGGTATGGATTTATAGTTCAGGGAGCAACGAATAGGACCACTATTTTCTTATCAGGAATATTGTAGGAAGCGAATAAGGAAAGTTGGAAGATAAGGCGACATCCTGTATCCTGTGAAAGTTGGGAGATAGATAATCTGACAACCTGTCACCTGTGAAAGTTGGGAGATAATCTGACATCCTGCCACCTGTGAAAGTTTGGAGATAATATGACAACCTCTCAGCTATGAAAGTTGGTAGATAATCTGACAGCCTGTCACCTGTGAAAGATGGGAGATGTTCGGACAACCTGTATCCTGTGAATGTTGGGAGATGTTCGGACAACCTGTTACCTGTGAAGAAACATTTAGAATTATCACTGCGTGTATTGTCTCAATGTCTTACTTTTGTTTTCTATCACATGATCGCCATAAATGATTAGGATATGCAGGTCAGCGGATATTGCACCTTTACCGTTTTGTGGAAGAGTCCAAGGTGGTGGGGGAGGCTGTATGTGCGATCAATGACAATGGGTCAACAAATGGATGAGATTGTTGGCACAGAAGTGTGTACTGCGTTTATGACAGGACGTAATGATCCTGAAATACTTCAGGATATGCTTCAGGATATGAATGTCTCCCTCCGGGCACTAAAAATGTACCCATAAACCCCTTTAGACAATCGTTCCTTTGAAATAATCTTATAATAGTCAGGGTGTTACATCGGTTGCTCGATCAACTGAGATGAACTTGTCCGTTTGTCAGAAAGGTCATGAACTGTCAAGAGCTACCTATTTATAGCTAAAGGCAATATTTCATCATCATCATGTTTGAACCCTTGACGGTGCAACGGCGCTACTTAGATCTTCAAGAGTAAAAAAGTGATTATACAGCACATGGCTATTGTTATGTAGATCATGTTACTGATGAGAATGATGATCCTCCTTCGCAAACGAAGAAGAGCATGGCATGAAAAACAAATGAATACGATGAAAAAAATTAATAACAATGAACTGGCAATTGTCTAATTTTGCGTGTGAGCCTGCGGATGTCCGATGAGTCATGTTACTAACATATATATATACACACACATACATGACTATTGTTATGTAGATCATGTTACTAACACACACACACATGACTATTGCTATATAGATCATGTTACTGTCATATACATACGTACACATATTTGAACCAATGTTCCTGTCATCCATAGACTGGTACTCTAACAGAAGACGGTCTTGATCTGTGGGGAGTTGTTCCTGTCCAGGCTCAGAGGTAACACTTTATAAATCATGTATACGTTTTGGTAGATAGTACATATTGTGCTGTCCATACATTGTTGCTGTCCATACATTGTGCTGTCCATACTTTGTGCTGTCCATACTTTGTGCTGTCCATACTTTGTACTGTCCATACTTTGTGCTGTCCATACTTTGTGCTGTCCATACATTGTTGCTGTCCACACATTGTGCTGTCCATACTTTGTGCTGTCCATACTTTGTGCTGTCCATACTTTGTGCTGTCCATACTTTGTACTGTCCATACTTTGTGCTGTCCATATTTTGTGCTGTCCATACTTTGTGCTGTCCATACATTGTGCTATCCATACATTGTGCTATCCAGAGATTGTACTGTCCATACTTTGTACTGTCCATACTTTGTGCTATCCATACATTGTGCTATCCATACATTGTGCTATCCATACATTGTGCTATCAATACATTGTGCTATCCATACATTGCGACAAACAATTAGCAGGGACGGGTTTGACTAATCTTGACAGTTTTTGACAAGGGAGAAAAGGAGGGAGTGTTGACAGGTAGATAGACAGACAAGTAGATAGATAGATTGACATGTTGATAAAAAAATAGTGAGAGAGGAAGATACGTATACAAGTATATGTGGACAGACTATTAGACAGGTAGACAAGTAGAAAATCACACAGGTGGATGTTAAGTACATATCAACAGGTAAGTATGCAGGTATAATGTACGTTTATACTGTTTGGTAGACATACACACATGCAGTTGAATTCCATAATTAGATAAACAGACAAACAAATAGATAGATAATCATATAGTTAGATAGACACGTAGGTAGACCGGTAAACAATCAGGTAGTTTAGTAGACAAATAGGTAGGCATGTAAATAGTCAGGTAGCTAGGTAGATAAACAAATAGATAGACAAGTAAGTAATTAGGTGGACAAGTTGGTAGATTGGTAAACAGGTAATTAGATAGGCAAGTAGGTAGCTAGGTAAACAATCAGATAGTTAGGTAAACAAGTAGATAGATAGGTACGAAATTAGGTAATTAGGTAGATTAGTGGGTGGACAGGTAAACACAGGTATTTAGGTAAGGTAGACAGGTAGGTAAAATAAGCTGGTAGTTAGGAAAGTTAGCAGGTAATGTGTGTATAAAACTATGATAAGCAATTGTACACCAGGAAATAATGTGTTACCACAGATTTGAACAACCTGTACTGGACACTTCCCGTTTGGCTAGAAGTCCCTTGCTCGTGTGTATGGCAGCTTGCCACTCTCTTACAATCATCGATGGGCAGCTGTGTGGAGATCCATTGGACCTAATTATGTTTAATGCTATCAACTGGGTAAGTGGTCTTGTTTTTGAAATGATAATCTATGAAGATATGGATTTGTCACAGATTTTTGACTGCATTGTATGCTTACTATATACAGTCGGGGACTCAACTGCATAAGGCTGAGAATATGTTTTACTTCATCTCTTTATTCTAACTAAATTATCTTGAGACTTCAGAACTGTGGCAGTTTTTTCTATAAATGCAAACAAACTCATTAGTAAAATAAATAATATTACAAAAGCGGCAAAGTGTTACAGTATTGCACTCAAATGCTGAGATATTCATGCGTGAGAACTACTTCCAATAACAAATAATCATTAAATTAAAAATAATAAAGATTCTTGTAAATTTAAAATCGCAATTATTCTAGTAAAATAGGGGTTTTAAATTTTATTTTCTAGAACTATATTGATTGTTGAACTTGTATGTTTAATAATTTTATAACATCCATGTTTTCTGTGCACAGTATATAGAGGAGCCTGGTGCAGACACAGAGAGATATGATACCATTATGCCCACAGTTGTCAAGCCGGTTTGCACCGATAGCTTCCTGGCAGAAGAGGTCAGTTCAAATCTTTTCTAGATCGGTTTATGTTTTGTTTCATTGAGAATAGCAAGTTCGAGAAATATACCTGTATTTTGATTGGTTTTCTTTTTTGGTATGTAGGCCCTATCGGAGAACACAATTCTGAGTACGAGCTGTAATTGGAACTTGCTTTTAGCCTGATAGGGAATGAGATTATGTGATAGTTAATAAGTGGGAATAAGATTCCGAGTAAGCTGATAATTGGTATTTGGGAATGAGGTTCTGAGATAGTTAATAAGTGGGAATGGGATTCTGAGATAGTTAATAAGTGGGAATGGGATTCTGTGATAGTTAATAAGTGGGAATGAGATACCGAGAAAGCTGATAATTTGTATTTGGGAATGAGGTTCTGAGATAGTTAATAAGTGGGAATGAGATTCCGAGAAAGCTGATAATTGGTATTTGGGAATGAGGTTCTGAGATAGTTGATAATTGTTAATGAGATTGTGAGATACATGATAATGGGATTCTGAAATAGTTGACAATTGGGAATTTCTCCGCTGTATTGACTAAGCCGTTCTATTTGTGCTCAAAAGATCGTGGGCTCAATTCTAATTCACGACATCCAATTTACAAAGTGGATTGTTTGGAAATTTATGGGGATTATTGTCTGAAGCTGCGGAGCTACTTGCTATGAGATGTATTCAAGCAGGCAACTTGATGCTTCGTTGAGAGGGACATAGTACATAGAGGTAATTCGAGCACACATAAAACTCTTCTCCATTCAGTCTTTAAGATGCAAAGAAATTAAATTCGTGAAAATAATTAAATGCATCCGAAAAGAAAGGTTAAGTAAAGCGTCCAAACGCTAACCCTAATCCTGGACGAAATCCTGTTTATTTTAACTTCTCTGACCTACATTATAGGAATTTCCCAGTAATGACATCGTATTGTTTACATCTGTGATAAAATAGCAAATTGAACCCCGAATGATCGAAAAACAATAATTCCAAAATTGACTGGCTCGTAGAATGAGAGCTTTTCTAAAACATTGTACACCGCTGAGAGTGGCAGCGTTTCTGTGCATGATATACATCTCGGGGGGAGAAACCACTCCCAACTGCAGATAAGAAGTAAGAGCTAATAGTTCATAATTCTGTAGGATCGATACAACAATGTTAGAAGTTGACTGGTTGTAACGATTTCTCTGTTGATATGTTTGGTATCGATTCTAATATCGTATGAATTTTTTCTATTTTAATTTCAGGACGAGTTTGAGTACCTCCAACGTGAGGTAAGCAGAGTTCCATATTTTAACCTTTAACCTTAGACCTGAGACAACATTAAAAGGGGGGGGGGGAGACAAGAAATATTACTAAATTCTTACTAAATATTTGATGAATTCCTAGTACTAATTCTAGGATTTGGATTACTTATATTCTGAATTCCTAAAGGGGAGGGGAATTAAACACCCCCTTCCTTACTCTACTGTCTTGTTAGAACATTAAATCTTTCGTTTACTTGCATACACATAAATTCTACTTTCTTGCATTTTCTCTGCTGTTGCTGTTACCTGATTGAATGATAATCGATTTTCGTGATACGGCACGTTTAGTCGCTTGATGTGCAGTAATATTGCAACGTCTCAGCTCGTTGGTAACTCCTTCAATCCACATTCTTCTTGGGCTTCCTCTACCTCTTAGTCTTTCCATTCTCCTGATGTATGCTCATATTTGACCCTGCCGTGTAAACGTGAATGTCAATAGTGCCATTCTTACTCGTCGTTTTTTGTCATGAATGTGTTATTGATAAGGGCCTTTTGTTCGAAACGTCGATTTGTGTGCGTGATATTATGTGGGTTTACAGTGATTAGCAAAACTTTTTTAGTTTGTTTCAAGTTTGGTCTGTTGGATTTCAGTTTTTCTACAGTGACTAAATATTATCTATCTGCATGTTGCAGATAGGTAGAAAAGCCACACAACTCATGGAAATGAGCCCCTTCAAACCCCCCTGAGTAGGAAACATTTTCTCAAAGAATTCCACACCGCTGAGCCATCTTGGCATGAAGTAAATATCTGGAGAAACCAGCCTGTTGCACATAGGACGTTACGCATGTGGTTGCGTCTGTGGGTCTCACCAATGGCCCACTAGACATGCCATCCATGCAACAGAAAACCTTAGTAGATGACATGCCGTTATATTGAGGTTATCTTCTTATAGAAGCTTCATGGCATTTAATATATACAGTAATGATTTTGTTTTGTTGTTGAAATGTTTTTCATGTTTGCCTGAATATATATGTATGCACCCTCTTTGGTTGGGAGGGAGCCAGGGATGTACTGTGCAGCACTGAGGAGGAGGAAACTGACATCACTGTTTTTCCTATGGCTGAGGACCATCATAGAGGCACAGTGACTCAGGGCGTGGCAATCCTTTTGACTTGAATATTTGGTTGCATGCCTGGAGCTATAGAGAAGTTCAGCATAACCAGTAGTCAATTGGTGGCAGGAAATGAGCACAGTAAAACCCTATCTTGGCTACAGTGGCTAGGCGCAGTGCATAGGTTGAAACCTACCTTCCTGGAGGTGTGATAGTTATTCTCTGGCTCTGTCCCGGGGTGGACCGAAAATCCACAGACTTCCCAGCAATATAATGCCATCTAATGGCATTATGTCAAAGGGCATGAGCCCATGGACCGTTGTATCAGCAACCACTCAACCACATAGGATGTAAGAGATAATTGCTCGTAATTGGGAAGATAAAAAATCGTTTTTCCTCTCAGGCTCGCAGTTTACTAGGAAACTACACAAAGAGAAATATATATATATATATATATATATATATATATATATATATATATATATATATATATATATATATATATATATAAATATATATATATATATATATATAGAGAGAGAGAGAGGAAGAGAGGAAGAGTATCGAAATCCTCCACAGTCTGAACGAAAGATGGATATCAGTAGAATGTGAGATATATATGCTACCCCATAAGATAGGGCATGGTACGGTCGAATTACAACCTCTACCTCAGTGAATGTAACATTGTTTAGTGAGTGGGTCAACTTCTACCTCAGTGAGGACAACATTGTTTAATTGGTGGGTCAACGTCTACCTTAGTGAGGGCAACATTGTTTGATCGGCGGGTCGTATTGGGATGTTTAGAGACCAAAAAGCTTTTTTTTAAAAAGTCCTTTGAAATTCCAAGCACTGTTTTCTAAGATATGATGCTCACGGATATAGGGTTGGCCTGAAGAGCTTGGAATTCCAAGTAATACACAAACACATAGTTATTATGTTCTCAGTAACAGACACCTAACACAATTCTATAACATTTGTTTTCAAACACCCGGATTTCTCTCTCTCTAAGTCCATAAGATATTGTTATTGTTTAACAGTAACAGTAATAATTTTTTGTACAATAATAACCTCTGTTACAATAGTTATCTCTGGTAAAATAATAATCTCTGGTACAATAATAATCTCTATTACAATAGTTAAATCTCTGGTACAATAATAATTTATGTTACAATATTTATATCTAGTAATATAGTTATTTATTTTACACTAGTTATTTCTGATAAATAGTTATTTCGGGTACAATAATAATCGCTCGTACAATAGTTATCTCTGTTACAATAATTATCTCTGGTACAATAATTATCTCTAGTACAACTACTGTTCTAGGTACTAACCATGATAAAATTACCAGCAAATATACATTTTCTTGTGCAACTGTCTTCTTTTGCACAATGACTGTCGCTGATCCAATTATTATCACTGGTACAGCCACCACATCTGATATTTGGTACAACTACCATATCTGATATTTGGTACAGCTACCACATCTGATATTTGCCACTATTACAACAAATGTCACATGTACAACTATTATTCCATGTACAACTAATGTTCTATGTACACCTATTGTTACATGCGCAACTGCTATATCTTGTACAACTATGGTGCCATATACAGCTATTTATGCGTAACTAATGTTATATGTACAACAATTATTTCTTGTACAATGTTGCTCTATGTGCAATTATTGTTCCATGTACAACTACTGTTTCGTTTATAATGATTGTTCCAAATAAAACTAATATCTCTTGTGCAACTATTGTTCTATGTACAACTAATATCTCTTGTGCAACTATTGTTCTATGTACAACTGATATCTCTTGTACAACTATTGTTCTATGTACAGCTTAGTCTAAGTATGAGTTTGAGTGGGGAGAAGCTACAAGCACACAATCAGGAACGTCTTCTTGACGGATCAGATGTGAGAATATGTTTGTTTGACCCCTTGACCCATTGTTTTATAGCATTATTATCCAATTTGACAATATCCTTCCCATTGCCCTGTATATACACCTCAGTTATAAAATACTGCTTTGCCAAATGTCCTGCGCGCTGATCTCGTAAAGTGAAGTCTTGTCTGATATGATTGATCATTGGTCATTTTGTATATTCTTTGGCTTTTCATCGACATACGACACAATGTTCGTGATATAACTTATCATCTTGCTTACACATCACGCTAGCCTTTTTTTGTCACCCATGAAACTGTAAAGCATAATTCTTTATTTCAAAGTAAATTTCCGCTATGAAATCTCAAAATACATTTCCGTTATGAAATCTCAAAATACACTTCCGTTATGAAATCTCAAAGTACTCTTCCGTTATGAAATCTCAAAGTACACTTCCGTTATGAAATATCAAAGTAAACTTCCTTTATGAAATCTCAAAATACACTTCCGTTATGAAATCTCAAAGTACACTTCCGTTATGAAATCTCAAAATACACTTACGCTATGAAATCTCAAAGTACACTTCCGTTATGAAATCTCAAAATACACTTCCGTAATGAAATCTCAAAGTACACAATCTTAACTTTGCTTATAATTCCATCCAGCATGGTCTTAATGATAATTCCAGCATGGTTTTATTGATAATTCCTGCTTAATATTTCCCAAAGATTCCAGTATAACTTTGATTTAGCTCTAGTCTGACGTTGCTATTAGTTCCATCCTGACTTTGCTTTTAGTTCCAGTATGACTGCTTTTTTTTCCAATCTGAATTTACTTTTAAATCGTCTGGTTTTGTTTTTAATTGCAGTCTTATTTTGCATTTAGTTTCAGTATGACTTTGCTTTTTATTTCTGTATAAATTTTCTTTCAGTTCCAGTCTGACTTTGCTAAGAGTCCCATGCTACACTTTAGTTAATACTCCAGCTGTGACTTTACTAAAAAGCTAAGCCTTGAGATAATGTGGTAGATAAGCTTGATACTGCGTATCTTTACCCGACTCCTCTTGTGTATACCTGACCCTGCGTGTTTATGCCCGACACTCTGTATTCATACCTAATCTTGTTTACCCATACCCAACCTTGTGTTTCTCTATTAGTTGTTGTTTTATTGTCAACAAATTGTTTTGTTTTAGTTTTTCATACTCGCTAAAATATGCATATATTTTCTTATTCCAAGAAAACACAAGAACACATCAGATACATGTGTGTGCTTCATTTCTCTGTGCCGTTCACTAATTATGGGTTCACATCGTCACCAAAACATGAATTCAATATTAATGTGTGCTATATAGTGTATATATAATTAGTGTTTATGTAAAAATTAACTGTTGCACGATATCTGCTGACTTCTAATCCAATACCTACTGGTGTCTGCTATCTGTGGTTTTCTGATATATTTCCACTATTGACTGATATCTACTGATTATTATCTGATATCTGCTGATCATTCTCTGATATTTCTCATTATTGTATATCTGATGACTGGTGTCTGATATCTGTTGACCGTTATCAGCTGCTATTTGCTGACTGTTACCTGTTATCGTCTGATTGTTTTATGATATCTGTTGATTGTTGTCTGATATCCAATGTTGTTTGATTTTTACTATCTCATAACTGCTGTTGTCTATTATCTAATGTTGTCTACTATCTGATGTTGTCTACTATCTAATGTTGTCTACTATCTGATGTTGTCTACTATCTGATGTTGTCTATTATCTGATGTTGTCTACTATCTGATGTTGTCTATTATCTGATGTTGTCTACTATCTAATGTTGTCTACTATCTGATGTCTACTATCTGATGTTGTCTACTATCTGATGTCTACTATCTAATGTTGTCTACTATCTGATGTCTACTATCTGATGTTGTCTACTATCTGATGTCTACTATCTAATGTTGTCTGTTATCTAATTTTGCCTGTTATCTGCTGACTTTTGCCTGATTTTTACTGATTTATCTGTTTTCTGCTGATTGTTGTTTCCTATTTGCAGACATTGTCAGCTGTCTGTCGACTGCTGTATATTTCAATTTAAAGCCATTTATCCGTTTTAATATTACCGGTTGTCTGTCGGACACTACTCGATGTCTGCTTTTGATGTCCATAAGTTCAATCATTTAGTCTAAGTGTCTTATCCATTGCTCACCTGGGATGATTGTGTTAAGAACATACACTTAGTGTGAGATGGTTAAACGCAGTCATACAGACACACCATCAACTGTCTAATTGATTTTGTTAATAATATGTCAGTTAAGTACTCGCAAACGCAGTCATAAGACACATCTCACCAGTCCTGTCCAAATGACTTTGCTAATATTATGTCAGTGTACTCGTAAACGCAGTCATACAGACATGCCTCGCATGTCCAAATGACTGTTAATATTATGTCAATTAAGTACACGCAAATCAATACCTTCGGCAGTAGAAAACCTATGTACATAATTAATTTCATTCAGACGTTACTCGTTACGTTTTTGATTATTGTCGTGTTTTTCGTTGGTCACTATTTATATACTTGAATTCGCTTACCAAAACAGCCATAGCAACTCCAAGTATATAAATAACGACCAACCACAACACGACAATAATTAAAAAAACCATAACGAATGAAGTCTTAATTAATTCAGTACAGAGGTCTTATAAGAGCTATAGAAGGTCACGCATAAATGCAGTCATACTCTATTTACCGAAGCAGTTATTTTGTTCGATTCAGTTCATGCTTTAGAAAGTCCAAAATAGAATCTCTCACTAGGAATCGATAGTATCTATAGCCATGGCCGTCTACATTATAAGACATTCTGGCTAATAGGAAATCAAACCTATATTTGACTATATGTTGGTGTACGTCGTAATGATAAAGAGGACAGGCTTGCATCCACGAGAGCAATAGACGGGAGTTGATACTGGTTAAGGGCGACGTGCGGAAGCTGTTCGACGAGTGCCTGCTTGATGTACACACTCTAGTTATGACATCTCTAGTGATGACATTTCTAGTGATGACACTTCTAGTGATGACATCTCTAGTGATGACATCTATAGTGATGACATTTCTAGTGATGACACCTATAATAATGACACCTCTAGTGATGACATTGCTAGTAATGACATTTCTAGTGATAACACCTCTAGTGATGACACCTCTAGTCAGTACGCCTCTAATGATGACACCTCTAGTGATGACACCTCTAGTCAGTACGTCTCTAATGATGACATCTCTAGTGATGACATTTCTAGTTATGACATTTCTAGTTATGACATTTCTAGTGATGAAATCTCTAGTGATGACATTTCTAGTGATGACACCTCTAGTGATGACATTTCTAGTGATGACACACCTATAATGATAACATCTCTAGTGATGACATTTCTAGTGATGACACCTCTAGTGATGACATTTCTAGTGATGACATTTCTAATGATGACACACCTATAATGATAACACCTCTAGTGATGACATTTCTAGTGATGACATCTCTAGTGATGACATTTCTAGTGATGACATTTCTAATGATGACACACCTATAATGATAACACCTCTAGTGATGACATCTCTAGTGATGACATTTCTAGTGATGACACCTCTAGTGATGACATTTCTAGTGATGACATTTCTAATGATGACACACCTATAATGATAACACCTCTAGTGATGACATCTCTAGTGATGACACCTCTAGTGATGACACCTCTAGTGATGACATTTCTAGTGATGACATTTCTAATGATGACACACCTATAATGATAACACCTCTAGTGATGCCATCTCTAGTCTAACACCTCTAGGTAACATTTGAAGATTTCGTTATTACGTAATTTAGAAATAGAACTGGACACCTGCATGTCAGAATGACGAGACTGTTAAACCAGTGAGCTATAGGAATAGTCCTCATGCTTCTCACTCATCATCTAATGCATAGGGTTCCAAAGCGGTCTGTATGAAATCGCAAGAGTCAATTTCGACTTGAAGGGGGTTCATGTCCGCGAGAAACAAATATTGGGGGTGCACAATATCGTTTTAAAAAGAGACGGTGATATTTTACAAATGTCTCACAATATCTCACTACTCATAGAAATGTTAGGATAGTTTCATACTATCATAGCATCAGGTTCATCCCTCTCATACTATTATAGCATCAGGTTCATCCCTCTCATACTATTATAGCATCAGGTTCATCCCTCTCATACTATTATAGCATCAGGTTCATCCCTCTCATTAACAGTATCTCAATCAAGGCAGATTCCTTTAAGTGAAGATGGGGCTCAGTCCAGCCAACGGGGAATGGAAACTAAGATTGATCAGGTTATCCATGACACCGAACAGGACCGCAGTCCTGCCCAAACAATCACTGATGCTGAAGTCGTAGATACCAGGCCAAGAGGCGCACCAGTAACAATGGTATCACGCAACACGCCAAGATAACATGTCTTCACAGCAAAAAATAAAAAAATGAACAGTATTAATTGTGCATTAATTTTGTGTAAGATTTTTAATAGCTTCTAATGTGCTTCATTCCAAATCCAAATATTTACGTGTATTGTGTGTCTTCTAAAAAAATGTATGAATTAATGTTGTACATGTTCTTCTATGTTTACAATTATCCACTCTATAAAAACTGTATCAAAGTGAACAGCACTGTGTCAGCTGTCTAATACACATATGAAGTTAACATATTTAGGAAAATTCATTATTAGGCAAGCAAGGGGATCTATGAAAAATAAAAAAATCAAGTAGTCTACGTGACAAGCCAGTTTGGGATTAAATAATATATAAAGTAATTTTGTTACTGTTATAGCCTATCAATCAATCAATAAACCCATAACCCTTCAGGGTCGTAGGGGTACCACATTGGATGCTTCAGCACACAGATTCCTCCAGCGAATTCTATCCTCAGCGATGCGGATGAGTGTGGAAATATCTAGCCCTGTCCATTCCTTGATGTTGTCTGTCCATGTCTTTATTTGTCCTCCTCTGCTTCTTCCACCCTCGACAGTTCCCTGTAGTATTGTTTTTGACAAGGAATCGTGCCTGCATACATGTCCGAACCATGCTAGTTTTCGTCGTTTCACTATTGAAAGCAATGGCTCCTGGACACCTGCACACATCTCTACTTTATTTCTTACGTACACATTGGTCTTATGTTCCCTATAGGAAATTCGTAGAATTCTTCTGTAGCATTTATACTCGAAAGCCAGTAATCTTCTCTCCATGTCCGCAGTGAGTGTCCAACTCTCACAACCATACAACAAAACAGAAAGCACCATCGACTTAAACAGTTTGATTTTCACTCCAACACTGATGTTGCTTTTCCAAATCACAGTTAGCCTTGACAATGACGCTAAAGTCATCTCCAGCCTTATTTTTAGTTCTGCTTTGCATTTACCATCGCTGCATATACTGGATCCGAGGTATTTGAAGGTATTCACCGCTTCAAGCTTGTGTCCATTCATCATGATATTAGTCTGGTTTTCTGTGTCTCTGCTGTTTACCAAGATTTTGCTCTTATCTGAATTGATTTCCATTCCGTACTTGCTGTTGACTTTTTCTAACTTTGATGTTAATTCTTGCAATGATTGTTCTGACCCAGCTATAAGATCAATATCATCAGCGAAACGCAAGTTGCAAATAGGGCGACCTCCGATCGATATAGACGTGTTGTAGTCATGCAATGTCTCTTGTATGATGTGCTCTAAGTATATGTTAAAAAGTACTGGGGACATTATGCATCCCTGTCGAACTCCCACAGTTGTTTTGAAGAACTCTCCAATTGTATTGTGTGACAAGACAGCACTATTTGCATTTTCGTACAGAGCTTCAATAATGTCTATAATTGTGGTGTCAAAATTAAATTTCCTCAGTATGTGCCACAGACCATCATGCCAAACACGATCAAAGGCCTTTGTAAAGTCAATGAAGTTGTGGTATAAATCACGTTGGTGTTGAATATGTTTTTCGATTAGTGTTCGGATGTTAAATATTTGTTCAACGGTGCTTCTGTTTGCTCTGAAGCCAGCTTGTTCTTCTGCAATTATTTCTTCCGACTTGTGTTTTATTCTGTTAAGTAGTATTTTGAGCATCACTTTACTGGGGTGTGTTATAAGGCTAATTGTTCTGTAATTTGTACACACTTTCAAATTTCCTTTCTTGGGAATTGGTATTATTAGTGATTGTGTCCACTCAGTGGGCCATTGTTTTGTGTTCCATATATTTTGGCATATTTTGGTCATAATATTTACCACATTAATGCCCCCGTATTTCAACAATTCTGCTGGAATGTTGTCTATACCAGGTGACTTCCCTCCTTTCAATGTTCGTATGGCCTCTTTTATTTCATCTACTAGAATTTCTGCATTTCCTATTTCTCTGTTGTTTAGTTCAGAATTCTGTAATATTGTGTAGTCAGGATTACACTTGCAGTTATACAGCTCCTTGCAATACTCTGTCCATCTTTTCACTATATCTGTTGTTTCATTGAGTATCTTTCCGTGTTTGTCTTGTATTGTAGATATCTTTGGTCTATTTGGCTGTGTTATCTTTCTTAGAGTGTCATATGCTACCTTGCTGTTTCCGCGTTTAATACCTTCATTGATGGTTTCGCATTTTTCCTCTAGCCACACTTCTTGTGCTTGTTTCATTTTCCTTCTGATGTTTTTGTTTATTTTGCTATATTGCCCTGACATTTCAGGGGCCTCTTTCTTAATCTTTTTCATTTCCCTCCGTTCGTCACACAATTTTAGGATGTCATCTGTTACCCAAGGTTTGTGTGTTATTCTTCTTGTCCCTAGTATTTCTGTTGCTGAATCTAATAAAGTTCCTTTCATGGTTTCTGTGAGAGAGTTAACATCTTCATTTACAAGGTTTAGAGCTGCAAATTTTCCTCCCATTGTTGCCTCAAATATCTCTGCTATTTCTGGATCTTTCAATTTTTCTAAATTAAATCTTAATCGTGTGCATTTGTTTTGCGTATGATTCTTTTTAAGCTTAATTTTGATCGTCAATAGAACCATATCATGGTCACTACCGATGTCTGCTCCTGGAAAAGTTCTTGTTTGTGCTTTGTTTATGCTGGACTTGAATTTTCTCGGTGTAAGAATGAAATCAATTTGATTATGTATGTCTGCTTTTGGAGCATGCCACGTTGTTCTTCTGGAAAGCTATACTAACTATCAAATAGACAAACCAATGTAAAACAAATAAATAACAATAAACAAAAGATCAAGGACTTATTTTTGTTTGTTTGTTTATTATTATTTATGTTTTACATTGATATTTCTATTTGATAGTTAATATAAGCTATAATAGTAACAATATTACTTAATATAGTATTTATCGCTTATTTGTTTTGTTACTGCAGCACTAAATAACGGGAGTAAGACAGGGATGTGTACTATCACCACTGCTGTTTGTTACATACATGGACAGGATTGGGAAAGATGCCGAAGCAAGAAGCAAACACATCTCAGAAACACCAAGAAACACCATATGTTACTCTGTACATGATCTGCTCTTCGCAGCTGATCATGGAACTCAAGACGAGCTACATAGACAAACAAATTCACTACAGGCAGCGTGTGAAGAATACAATATGAGATCAAACACATAAAAAACAGAAACTATGAAAATATACAGAGTAAACAGAACAGCTAAATGTGTATGTTAACTGCACAAAACTAAAACAGAAATCAGAATTTAAATATTTAGGATTTATTTGGTACTATGATCGGAGTCCAACCACCGTTGTGCCAATTAGTGCCTACCTGTGTGATTATTTTCCTTTCTATGTTTATTAGTTTATGTTTATCATTTATTATTTTAAATATAATAATATTTAGGACTAAGGTTAGGAATAGTTATGTAAAACATAACTAACCCTAACGCCTAACTATGAATATTCTATTAATTATTGACTATTTATTGATAAAATATTTAGATAAATTAACCACAAATATGTAGATAGGAACTAATAGGAAACAAGAACTAAAACGGGGGTTAGAATGCGATCATATTGACTTGCACAAGATGGGAAAACTCAATCAGAGAAAAATTAAACTCCCCACGACGCCTGTCAGAAAGTGAGGAAATGACAATATATATAGATAGATAGACTTGCTACATTCTCCATTTTGTTGGATTCCTGACATTTCGATTATTAAGTTTGGAATTCTATCATGTATAGATTTGCCAGGAGTGCAATAATGTTGGTTCATAAAAAGTCAGTCATACCTTACCTGTGTCTACTTCCGCAGCATCCATTTGAAGTTGGCATTATACGACAGTTCCCATTCTCGTCTGCCTCCCAAAGAATGAGTGTCATTACACGAACAATGGGAGACCCACACATGGAGGTCTATTGCAAGGGAGCACCGGAGAAAATAGCGTACCTCTGCAAGCCGGAAACAGGTAGGCCTACATTTCGAAATACTAAAACTGAAATGAATATTTATCCTTGACATCGTTATGACCATGACCTCTAAATAATTCTTCTAACTGAGATAATTTATTAATAACACATTGAACTTAACTCTCACCGCTCGTGTGTTGCCGGGGCCCGAACGGGTGAACAAAGAATAGCAACACTGTTTACCTTCCACGCATGTCGTAAAAGGCGACCAAGGAGGTTATGGTATGGCGTTGACTGTCCCATCCCATATAGGGTCAGTGACCCAGAGCCATGCTGAAGTCTGATGTGTCCGGCCGAAAGGCGCAGATATCGCAGCAATGCTGTAAACCATGACACAACGAATTCCGTTCTCCGGACTACATCCTGATGAGTTTGAGAACGAACGCAGAAGAAGAAGAACTCTCACGACTTTTACACTTGACCATGTCATATCATTGTTTCATTTTGAGAGTGACTTTTACGACCTTGAAATTACACGTCATTGCATCTCACTTTAACACTGACACCAATATGACCTTTTCTTAATGTGTGCAACCAATTTTGTTCATTGTCGCCAGTGCCCGGAGACTTCTCAACAGTTCTTCACGGGTACTCTATCCAAGGTTTCCGAGTTATTGCCCTGGCATACAAGCAGATGGACACTAAGGTCACATGGCACCAGGTGCAGAGAATTTCCAGGTAAATGTGTGTTGGTTAAAAAAAAAGTGTAGCATGTCGTACTCAGGATGTAACCATCATAACAGTCTTAAATAAAGACCTTCCAACATAATTAATTAAGACCCAATTTGTATCATTTTTTGATTATTGTTAGGAATTCGGTTGGTCACTATTTACATACGTGGAATCGCATGCCAAAAATAACCGAGACGACTCCAATTATATAAATAGTTGCTAACCGAATGCCAAACAATCAAAAACGTAACGAATAGGGTCTTAATTAATGTGGTTTGAAGGTGTCATATATAGCCGATGGTCTCGTATCAACCCATCATATTTTGGATGTATGAATTTTCTAGGCAATATAAATACGTACAGTAGTTTATCATTGCCTTCTGAACTGTCCGGATGCACAATTGTCTGTGGCGGGATTTGAACCCGGTATTTTGGACGTCTCAGATGTGCGCTGTACCATGCTGCCACAGAGAGTTTGTTTGCTACCTGTGTTCAACTGTCTTCTGTTTACTAGAATGTAGGTACTACGTGCAGTTACCGTTTATCTAGTCAACCATCATCCCATTCATAGTCTTCGATCTATACACCCATCCAAGGACCGATCTAACCACTCATCCATCTATTCATTCATTCATTCATTCATTCATTCATCCATCCATCCATCCACACGTTTATACATTCATTTATAGACTGACTGTCTTTGTCTTTCTACTTAATCCATCCATTCATCCATAATCATCAATCCATAGTTTCATCCATTCATTCATCCCTCCATTCATGAATCCATCAATAAATCAGCAAATTAATGAATTCCTCCATATATCCATCCAGTCATCCACCCATCCATCTACTCATCAATCTTTATATGTTGTATTTGGTTGTTTACGCTTAATCTCCATTAACCAGCGTGATTTCTTGTGTGATCTGAGCCCAAGGGAGTTGAGCAGTTTAAGTTGCATAATATAGGCCCTGTATATATGTTATCTGCGTGTCTTTGTTTGGAATCGGCGTATGCAGCATGTAAAGGTTATCGATAGGAGTGGATGGTGTTTCAAATCTATGCCATTCCGATTAATCATCATTGACCTTTAGAGGCCAGCCTGATCTTTAACGACATTTTCTCATAGCGGAAACTGTAGCTTGGGAGTTAGTTTTGAGTCGACGACGTCTATTTCATCGACACAGCTGTAGGATTTCAACTGTCAGTGTACTGATCTCGTGTAATCAAACAGTTCTATTACGAAGCCTTTTATCATCTGATAGCCTAGTTCCGGTATAAGAAACACTCGACACTGAAACTGGAATAACTGTGGTTCGTCATTTTAGCCGAGATTTTCGTTCATTCAGGTCGTGTACATTTTTAGGATGATTTGGCTTATTGCAATTTGCTCGTCAACGCCAAGTGCTTCGGGAAGATAATAAGAAGCTTGTTCTCGACTACGAGCACAGCTTTCATCATGTCTTTCATATTTCGTTGTCACGAGTGTACCGCCACGTGTACCACAGATGACCACCATCTTTGTGATGTCTTCACTGTATACATTCTTCCCAGTAACCAGGCCTTCCTTCAATATAGCCTATCTCACTGACATCTCAGTCGTGGGTCTTGGGTTCTAACAAGCTGACTGTTCCGGCTAACAGTTATCTTAAACTGTTCTGCGAAAGTTGTGCAGGCTATGGAGACAAGGACATATCGGTGAACGATATTTGTTGAAATCAGTTATAATTCCATCTCATTCTACGCTGTCCAGAGTGTATTCCCTAAAAGTTTTGGTCAGAAATGTTACGAGGTTTTTAAAATTAGCACTTATCTGCTTAGCAATCATCTGGATGCACCATAATATGATGCTTTAAGAGCTCTGGTTATCTGTTAGACACGGGAATGGAACGAGAACAATGAAACGTCATTGGCAATCCCATCTTGCGTTATGTGTACAACATTGAAGTAGCGTAGCACATGAACATGACGCCGTTTTACTATACCAGCGTAGAATAAGATGTTCAGCTTCCTGAAATAATATTTATCTTGTAACCAGGAGCATGCTTAACACCATTAAACGTAAGGTAGGTGGTGGGGAGTTTCTATAAGTCTATGCTGTATATCTAGTATCTATCCCCAGATGATGCTCTACTCTTGCAGTTAAGCGTAAAGGAGGGGATGTTTAAGTATATTCAATCTCTATAGTATCTATCCTCAGGTGCATGCTCCATAATTGTGGTAAATTTTATCCCTATAAAATTCATAAGTTCAGCTAGAGTTTTTGTGAATGTTGCACTACAAATACTTGCAGCTAGTGAAGAGGGAACCATCATCTCCATTTGCGCCATAAGATCAAAGACAACATATTGAGCTGTGAATTCTTTAATTTAGTATATACTTATTTCGTATCCGTTTTGGTATAAACGGGACATTTTTTTGACTAACTACAACTGTGTATGACAGGGACAAGGTCGAGAAGGGACTTACATTCTTAGGACTTTTGGTCATGCAGAACCAGTTGAAACCACAGACCGCGCACGTCATACGCACGTTGAAGAATGCAAACATTAGAACAGTTATGATCACTGGTAAGTACTGTCACTTCTTTCTTGTGAAATGTTGATGTTTGTGTGATCACTTCTCATATGTGAAATGTTGATGTTTGTGTGATCGCTTCTTTCTTGTGAAATGTTGATGTTTGTGTGGTCATTTCTTGTGAAATGTTGATGTTTGTGTGGTCACTTCGTTCTTGTGAAATGTTGATGTTTGTGTGGTCACTTCTTTCTTGTGAAATGTTGATGTTTGTGTGGACACTTCTTTCTTGTGAAATGTTGGTATTCGTGTGGTCACTTCTTTCTTGTGCAATGTTGATGTTTTTATCGTCACCTCTCACATATGAATGTCGATGTGTGTGTCATAAGCTCTCAACATATGAAATGTCGAAGTTTTTGTAGACGCTTTTCACATGAAATTTTGATGTTTATGTGGCCACCTATTTCTTGTGAAATGTTGATGATTGTGTGGTCAATACTTTCTTGTGAACTGTTGATGTTTGTATGATCTCTCTTACCTTGTGAAATGTTGATGCTTGTTTTCATTTCTTTCTTTTGAAATGTCGATGTTTGTTTCGTCACCTCTCACATGTGACATGTCGATATTTGTGTCTTCACCTCTCATATGTGAAATATTAATGTTTGTATTGTCACCTCTCAAATGTGAAATGTTGATGTTTGTGTGGTCACCACTGACGTATGAATTGTTGATATTTGTTTTGTTACTTATTGCACATGTAATGTTGATGTTTAATAAAAAAAATAGTAGCCAACCCATAGCATGTATCAATGCCATTGAGGTGTGAGATGTTTGCGATCTCACATTTCAGTGCTATGCTATATGAGGGCGGTAGCCATCTCCTCTCCCGCGCAGTCTTTACTTCCCGGATTAATCCGGTACCCTATTATGCAGTTCGACCCGGGAGCCATTACGGCCTGAAAAACATTTCCGTCTCATCTGGGGAATGAACACAGGATCACTCATATGCAAAACAAGTGTAATATACTATTGTCAAGTACTGATGTGGGGATGATACCTGACTTAAAGAAAACTGGCTATTGATTGCCTCATTCTACCTTTCAGATGTCTCTCGTATTTATGGTTTACTCTACTAGCGATATGGTTATAGACGTCCATCGTTACTAGAAGTGGTAAAACACCCAACGTATTAGTTACCAATGCCCAAGTTGGATTTATCGGGCCATTTGTGCACACACAAAAAACGCATACACACCGCATTCAAGTCCTCATGACTGAATCCCATTGGAAATCTAATAGGACCATTGTTCTATTATAAAAGAGATCTGGTAGGGACATTGTCCTGCTATAAAAGAGATCCGGTAGGGGCATTGTCCTGCTATAAAAGAGATGTGTTATAGCATGGCATGTCTGTTGCAAGAAATGAACGCAAATTAAATGTTTTAGGGGCATTGCATTTCTGTTGAAGGATAATTAACTTCAGTTCTGATTTGTTTTAGGGGACATGATACAGACGGCCATTAGTGTTGCTCGTAACTGTGGAATGGTGGGACGAGATGAAAGAGTCATTGTGGGCCATGCATATCCACCAGACAAAGAGGGATCAGCGAGAATTGAATGGGAGGAGGCTGAACATTCTCCAGTTTCTGAGTCACGTGATTTCACAACGGAGACAACTCTGACTGTGGAGTCGTACAAACATAATCAGGTTTGTAATTTCGTGTTTGGGGATCATGAGCCTTTGTACTTGCGTGTTTGGAGATCATGACATTTGTATTTACATGTTTTAGCCTAAATACAGTGAAATTGTTGCACATTGCGATCCTAAATACAGGGAAAAACTGTCCATGACAAGTATAAATACATGAATACTGTTGTCCATAACAAACTTAAATACAGGTAATATGTTGCCCATAACAAGCCTAAATACAGGGATAATGTTGTCCATAAAAACCTAAATACAGGTAAAATGTTGTCCATAACAAGTCTAACTACGTGAATACTGTTGTCCATAACAAACTTAAATACAGGGATAATATTGAATATTGTCCATAACAAGCCTCAGTACAGGTAAAATGTTGGCCAGAAATATACTTCGGAAGTTGTGGTTTGTCAAATCACATTCTGTTCCTATGTTTTCCAGGTCGCACTCTTGGTGTATCTTCTGATTCTTCCATCCAAGACCTGCCTTGTCTGATGCGTCTTCCTTGTGTGTTGTCTAGATGTTGATGTAAAGGGTCATTGTTGGCATTTTAAAGTATTGTTTCACCTCAGCTACTAATTATCTTACTTTGATGCTAGGTTGGCCTTGAAGAAACCTCATGGCAGCAATCGTCGTGTCTCTGGTACATCCTATAATTGCCCTCATGTCATCATTGTGGACTCTCTTCAGCCTATCTATTTGTTTTTGCGGCATTGTCAGTAATCATATACCATAGTCCACCACAGAATGCAACACCGTCTGCTTTATCAAAAATACTGTCTATTGTTGCAGCTCAGCGAGAACTGTCACTTTAATTGCACTGATACTTTTCTTCGCTTTCTGAATTACATTGTTGACATCCTTAGAGTCTTCTATCAAATTCAACATTTGCTGTACTCGTTACATTTTTTAGGATATTTGCTGTACTCACTATATTTTTTCGGATATTTGCTGTACTCGTTATAGTTTTTCGGATATATGCTGTACTCGTTATAGTTTTTCGGATATTTGCTGAACTCGTTATAGTTTTTCGGATATTTGCTGTACTCGTTATAGTTTTTCGGATATTTGCTGTACTCGTTATATATTTTCGGATATTTGCTGTATTTGTTCATACATGCGTATCAGTGCTTATACGAACCATCCACTACATGATGATATTGAAAAGAACACAGGTCACAGGTTAAAAAGGGGGAAGTCCCGTCTTGACAGGGCAGCGAAGGTTATTAAACGGGTAGGCACATTAGGGGACATAGAACCCGGAGAAAGTGGGCATATCAGGTTTACAACTTCCTTTGAAGTGATAATCACACTTCCAGGAAACGGGACAATGACATACCAGAGCTTGTAGATTTGGAAGTCCAGAATCGAATCAATGAGAATTTCTCACATTGGGAGATTATTGTCTACACTGATGGTTGTGTGGTTCGGCGCATCTGCGGTACTTGGGCATTCATGGTTCAATGCAGCGGGAAATGTATTAGAGAAGAAAGTGATGCTTTCTATACAACCACTAGTAGTATGACGATGGAGGTGATATCAGTGAGGAAGACATTGTTATGTCTGGTGATACAGGTGTGTGTGTGTGTGTTTTTCTGTGATTGATTCTATGAATATACTTCGAGAGATTCATTTGAGCTATCTACGTCATCAGTGGTTTAAGTCGATGACAAAATCTGTGCTGAAAAAGTTACCTTCATTTTTGTGCTTGGACACGTCGGTGTTGAGGGAAATAAAAGAGCAGACAGATTTGCCAGCATAGCCATAGTGACTAGTGACAGTTCAATGGACCAAGCAGATATTTTGAATGAAATCATGGAATTGGATCAGTTGGAAGATATGGCGTGTATTTCGTCTTCCACGTCTAAGGCTAGAATACAGGACCTGGGAGTGAAGCGTGATGTTTCATGAAACGAACGGCATATAGGAATCAAATGAAGAGTTATCAACCAACACAGAACTGGAACAATCAGTTACCACATGATGAAGGTGATACTGAATGTGAGATCAGAGCACCTATGTACTTGTCCGGAGTGCCATGATAATGATGTAACGACTAACTGCTGTCTGTCTAGTTATCAGCGATATTTATCTGTTCTACTACTCTCTGTCTAGTTATCAGCGATATTTATCTGTTCTACTACTCTCTGTCTAGTTGTCAGTGATCTTTATCTGTTCTACTACTCTCTGTCTAGTTGTCAGTGATCTTTATCTGTTCTACTACTCTCTGTCTAGTTGTCAGCGATCTTTATCTGTTCTACTACTCTCTGTCTAGTTGTCAGCGATCTTTATCTGTTCTACTACTCTCTGTCTAGTTGTCAGCGATCTCTGTGTGATCTATTGCTCTATCTAGCTGTCATCAATCTCTGTGTGTTCTATTGCTTTTGGTCTATTTATTCTAATAACATTGATACAATTACGTCCTGTCTATTGATCTTTGTCTACTCGTCCAATATGTGTGTCTGATCTATTGATCTTATCCTGTCTATTATATTGACTCATCTATTTAATCAACTGATCTATCCGTTGTCTATAGACGATAATCTACTACCTTGATATATGCTTAATCTATTATTCAAATTATATGTAGTCTCTTTATTCATTTTTTGTAATTCAATGTTATTTACACATTCTATTTCATTGTTCGTATATGATAGGGTTATAATGGATATTGCATCGCTGATATGCCAGCCAGGAAACATTTAGCCATTGGCGGTAAAAGTTTCCAAGTTATCTCCACCTATTTCCCAGAGTTATTGCCCCGGGTAAGATTTTGTGTATACACGTAATGTGATTTTTGACAGTGTCACCTCTAGATTGTGTCAGTACAGGATGATGTATGATTGTGTCACCTCTAGATTGTGTCAGTACAGGATGATGTATGATTGTGTCACCTCTAGATTGTGTCAGTATAGGGTGATTTTTGACAGTGTCACCTCTAGATTGTGTCAATACAGGGAGATGTATGATTATGACACCGCTAGATTATGCCAATACAGGGAGATGTATGATTGTGTCACCTCTAGATTGTCAGTACAGAGTGATATATGATTGGGACACCGCTATATTATGTCAGTACACTGTGATGCATGATTTTGTCACCTCTAGATTATGTCAGTACAGGGTAATCTTTGGTACATTGTGTCACCTCTAGAGTATGTCAACACTGTGTGGTACAAGACGTTGACAAATATAGACGCGGCGATGGTGTAAGGCATTGACCAATCTAGACCAGAAATTTATACGAGACATTGATAAATCTAGACCAGAAAGTGATACATTGATAAATCTAGACCAGAAAGTGATACGAGACATTGATAAATCTAGACCAGAAAGTGATACGAGACATTGATAAATCTAGACCATAAAGTGATACGGGACATTGATAAATCTAGACCAGAAAGTGATACGGGACATTGATAAATCTAGACCAGAAAGTGATACGGGACATTGATAAATCTAGACCAGAAAGTGATACGAGACATTGATAAATCTAGACCAGAAAGTGATACGAGACATTGATAAATCTAGACCATAAAGTGATACGAGACATTGATAAATCTAGACCAGAAAGTGATACGAGACATTGATAAATCTAGACCATAAAGTGATACGGGACATTGATAAATCTAGACCAGAAAGTGATACGAGACATTGATAAATCTAGACCAGAAAGTGATACGGGACATTGATAAATCTAGACCAGAAAGTGATACGAGACATTGATAAATCTAGACCAGAAAGTGATACGGGACATTGCTAAATCTAGACCAGAAAGTGATACGAGACATTGATAAATCTAGACCAGAAAGTGATACGGGACATTGCTAAATCTAGATCAGAAAGTGATACGAGATATTGATAATTCTAGACCAGAAAGTGTTACGAGACATTGCTAAATCTAGATCAGAAAGTGATACGAGATATTGATAATTCTAGACCAGAAAGTGTTACGAGACACTGATAACTCTAAATGAGAAGGAGGTACAAGACAATGACAATTGCAACTCGCGAAAAGTTAAGAAAGATCATCATAAACTGATGCTCGTGCATGAAGAGATACCGGGCAACAGTTACCAGACACAACAATACTGAAGGGAACCGTTCTCCTAGATATGCGGTGTCCTCGGCAGTGAAAGAGAGGACATATTAGCGTCAAAATCAACAATACTGAAAGAATTAGTTCTGGACAAGAATGATATACTAAAATCTCTACATGAACAGTTTCTAAATGTGGACACTAGACTTGATGGTGATAAGATAATGTTTTAGAGAATTTGGAAATACCGCCGGGGCAAAGAGAACAGGACGACTAGGGAAGTGTAGGTGTGCGTGTAACCAACGAGCTACTGGAACCATTAGCATATTCTCCGTCACGTGCTGAGAGAGACCAAACATCTGTGGGTATGCTCAGAGTGCATCAACGTCGATTCAGAAAACTTAAACCAAACATCTAGACTATGCCGAAATAGGATATGTTGGACCAAGCGATCAAATAATACAACTCCGATGTAAACCATCAGAACAACGTTCTCCGACTGAAACCATATTATTTGCTGCTGGTTATTAGAGAGAAAAAGCTGAAACCACACTATTTGCTGCTGGTTATCAGAGAGTAGAAGCTGAAATCACACTATTTCCTGCTGGTTATCAGAGAGTAGAAGCTGAAATCACACTATTTCCTGCTGGTTATCAGAGAGTAGAAGCTGAAATCACACTATTTCCTGCTGGTTATCAGAGAGTAGAAGCTGAAATCACACTATTTCCTGCTGGTTATCAGAGAGTAGAAGCTGAAATCACACTATTTCCTGCTGGTTATCAGAGAGTAGAAGCTGAAATCACACTATTTCCTGCTGGTTATCAGAGAGTAGAAGCTGAAATCACACTATTTCCTGCTGGTTATCAGAGAGTAGAAGCTGAAATCACACTATTTCCTGCTGGTTATCAGAGAGTAGAAGCTGAAATCACACTATTTCCTGCTGGTTATCAGAGAGTAGAAGCTGAAATCACACTATTTCCTGCTGGTTATCAGAGAGTAGAAGCTGAAATCACACTATTTCCTGCTGGTTATCAGAGAGTAGAAGCTGAAATCACACTATTTCCTGCTGGTTATCAGAGAGTAGAAGCTGAAATCACACTATTTCCTGCTGGTTATCAGAGAGTAGAAGCTGAAATCACACTATTTCCTGCTGGTTATCAGAGAGCGAAGACAAAAGAAGAAGCTGAAACATTTAGACAACTTATGGTATAATATAAGAAAAAGGCAATCTTCTTTTTTTGGCCACTTCATGAGACAGGCAGGTTTAGAGCACATAATCACAACAAGCAAGATTGAAGGCAACAGAGACAGAGGGCGACAACGTGAGAAAATATTAGACAGTTTGACAACCTGGCACGGCAAAGAAACAAGAACGACTTTGATACATAATACTGTGGACAGAGAGCTGTGGAGAGCCATGACCGCCTACGCCACCCGGCATGGCACCTGATGATGATGATGATGGTATACTGTTATCATTGCTATAATGTTCCTATCGTATTGCTATTTCTCCAGATTTGTGTTCAAGGTACAATATTTGCGCGCATGTCACCAGATCAGAAGTGTCAGCTCATCGAGCAACTACAAGATTTAGAGTAAGTAATCATTGGCTGTTTCTGTAACACCGGTATTTTTTTAAGATAACAGCATGTTCGACCGTTCATCGACCGTCTTTTTGGTTGCAAAAGTCGGAAAATAACAAAAACACTTGCCAAGAAATTAAATTCGTTGGAAAATAAATGTATTAGAAAAATCTTAAATATTGTTTGGGAATAATAATAATAATAATAATAATAATAATAATAATAATAATAATAATAATAGAAGAAGAAGAAAAGAAGAAGAGGAAGAACAAGAAAGAGAAAAGGAAGAGGAATAAGAGGAAGAAGAAGAAGGGGAAGAAGAGGAAGAAGAAGGAAAAGACGAAAAAGAATAAGAAGACGAAGAAGAAGACGACGACGACACATAACCAGTCAGGGTAGCAGGGATGCCTGTTTTTGTTCGCCAATCACAAGTGAAGATGAGCATTTGTTACATTGACTTTTGAAAGTTCGAATTATGTCCTTGGTAATGAGCTCATAGATAGCTAATAAGTCCTATTTGGGATACACATGTCATTGGACAGTTCGGACATGGAATGACCTCTGTAGAATTTTTTGTCTACCCGTGACTTTCTAGCAAGTAAGTCTCCGCTGTTGAGCTGCTGCCTCCGCTGTTGAGCTGCTGCCTCCGCTGTTGAGCTGCTGTTGAACTGCTGCCTCCGCTGTTGAGCTGCTGCCTCCGCTGTAGAGCTGCTGACTCCGCTGTAGAGCTGCTGCACTTCTCTTTTCACAAGATGCTGCTCCTTTAAAAAATGTAGATCACCATGTAATTCTATATCATGCTCCATGAGTCAGTCATGCTCCATGAGTCAGTCATGCTCCATGAGTCAGTCATGCTCCATGAGTCAGTCATGCTCCATGAGTCAGTCATGCTCCATGAGTCAGTCATGCTCCATGAGTCAGTCATGCTCCATGAGTCAGTCATGCTCCATGAGTCAGTCATACTCCATGAGTCAGTCATGATACATAGCCATGCCTATTTCCTTGGATGTGAAAATGACTTACCCTGAAGTTTTTTTTTATTTAAGTGATGAAGAGTTGGGCAAAGCGTCGACCTCAGTCTCTTGTCGAACCTCATTTGGAACCGGTGGCAATACGAATTGAGACGTCAGGAAATTAGGTGCCACACTGGATAAACCAGAACAAAAATTCCTTAACACAATAACCACAGCCATTCTGAGGAGTGTAGAAAAATCACACTCAGACCAGTCTTTGATTTTATTTATCCACTATTTTCCCTGTCCTCCGGCCTTCTCCTCCTTTCACCCTCGAGTGTTCCTTGCAAAATCATTTTAGAAAGCGAGTCGTATCTCGTTACATGTCCAATCCCTTCAAGGTCGTTTCACAACTGCCAAAAGTGATTCTTGATAACCGGCAAGTTTGTTTATTTACTGCCGGACAAATGTACAATATATTGGTTATGAAGAATTCAAGGAAAATAAGCAAGTAAAAGATGACACAAAACAGCAGTATGTTCCTACAGCAAAAAGAAGAAAACTATGGAATTTATCGGATATGTACTTATAATTAATGAAAAAGACTGCCACCACAAGCATTAAAATGGGTACCAGATACCAAAATAAAAAGAGGAAAACCAAGAGAAACTCTTCACATAACACTTATCAAAGAGCTTTTATCTAGAGATAACAGAGGATGATCGCAACGTCCGATACAGGATGTTTTGCCAACAACATTACTATTGCAATATGTATACGTACATTGTACGATACGCTAGTCGATTCACCATCATCATCATTAGGTGCCATGCCGGCTGGCGTAGGTGGTCATGGCTCTCCACAGCTCTCTGTCCACAGTATTATGTATCAAAGTCGTTGTTGTTTCCTTGCCGTGCCAGGTTGCCAAACTGTCTAATATTTTCTCACGTTGTCGCCCTCTGTCTCTGGTGTCTTCAATTTTGCCTGTTGTGACTATGTTCTCTAAACCTGCCTGTCTCATGAAGTGGCCAAAAAAAGAAGATTGCCTTTTTCTTATACTGTTGATTAAGGTCCGTTTCGCATTTAACTCTTTCAACATCTCTACATTAGTTTTTCTGGCAGTCCATGGTATTCTCAGCATTCTTCTGTAGAAACACATCTCTGTTGCCTCCAATCTCCCACTTTCCAGTTTGTTTATTGTCCAAGACTCGCACCCATATGTTAGTATAGGGGTTATATAGCACTGCAGAACTCTCTTTCTCACCTCTAGCGACAAGGTCATATCACACAGTATATTTTGCATTTTTCTGAATGTTGTTTGTGCTTGTCCTATTCTGCATCTTAGTTCTGTTGAACTTCTTCCATCTGTTGTAATCATTGTACCTAGATATTTGTATTGGTGGTGGGTTCGTCGATTACAGTTGTGTATATCTACACTTTACGTACGATACGGTAGTCGATTACAGTTGTGTATATACGTACACAAATGCGTACACTGAACATACATCGGCCACATACATAGAATGAAGGAGGACTGAATTCCACAAGCCTTCATGTGGACACCAGGCGGGAAAAAAGAAAACAGGGAAGACCAAAAACAACGCTCAGAAAAAAATTTATGAATGAATTAAAATCAACAGGCATAAATACACAAGACCTGCAATCCTTGGCAACTGACCGACAGGCGTTGAAAACTATGACATCCGCCCTACAAACTTGGCAAAAGAGGAACTGACTGATACGTACACTGTAGGCTAAGTTAGTGATAAATTTTGTAGAGTCTGTCATTAATGATGTGTGATAGATCTAAAATAACTAATACCCACACAATGTACGTACCAGAACAAACTTCACATGACACACTAGAACACACGTCTCATCACATGCTATGCACGACGGCACACCTCACACCCTATATAAAACATTAGACAAATTTCAAAACACACACATCACAGTGGGGGCATTCATAACATTACAAATGTCACATGAATACATACCACACACAACACAGGATATGCAAGTACAAACGTTATATAACATACTGACATATGACAGTTTAATTGTTGACCATGTCATTAAAATCATGTGTGATGTCACTGTAAACTAACTCCTACCCCCACATCCCCACACCTCTTCTCTCACTTCAGTTACACTGTAGGAATGTGTGGTGATGGTGCTAACGATTGCGAGGTACGTGCTTCCATTTTCTGATACTTATTGTAGGAGTATGTGTGTGTTCTGTTTGTAAATAATTGTATATGTTTGTGAACATATGAGTACATACATTCTATTTCTTTACAAACTGTTTGTAGCCGCTACCTAACATACGAGTACATACATTCTATTTCTTTACAAACTGTTTGTAGCCGCTACCTAACATACGAGTACATACATTCTATTTCTTTACAAACTGTTTGTAGCCGCTACCTAACATACGAGTACATACATTCTATTTCTTTACAAACTGTTTGTAGCCGCTACCTAACATACGAGTACATACATTCTATTTCTTTACAAACTGTTTGTAGCCGCTACCTAACATATGAGTACATACATTCTATTTCTTTACAAACTGTTTGTAGCCGCTACCTAACATATGAGTACATACATTCTATTTCTTTACAAACTGTTTGTAGCCGCTACCTAACATATGAGTACATACATTCTATTTCTTTACAAACTGTTTGTAGCCGCTACCTAACATTGTTTTCGTTGTCTACTTGTTATTGTTTCCCATTTTCGCTTTGTACATGTTTATTATTACATCACCTTTCATCTGCCTCTCACCAAATTTTTTTCCCGATTGCAGTGAGATGAAGTTGTGAGACCATCTGTAATGATTAATAATTTGGTTTCTTTAATTTTATTTGGTTTTTGTTTCTTGAAAACGGCCACTGCAGGATCGTAACGTTTAAAATGTCCTAGTTCCTTTGTTGTTTTCTTATTTATCATGAAACTTATTTTTACTATTTTGTAGTCGTATCCAGTAACAATAATACTTTATCATAAGTGTTATCGTTTCTGAGTTTGTTACTGCGACACTCTTCACCTTGGAGGATATCCTCTGACAGTTTGTTACTGCGGCATTCTCCACCTTGCATGATATCCTCTGACAGTATTTTACTGCAACAATCTCCATCTTGTAGGATATCCTCTGACAGTTTGTTACTGCAGCACTCTCCACCTTGCAGGATATCCTCTGACAGTTTGTTACTGCGGCACTCTCCACCTAGCATGATATCCTCTGACAGTTTGTTACTGCAGCACTCTCCACCTTGCAGGATATCCTCTGACAGTTTGTTACTGCGGCACTCTCCACCTAGCATGATATCCTGTGACAGTTTTTTATTGCAGCAATCTCCATCTTGCAGGATATCCTTTGAAAATTTTGGTTATTTATACTATTTCTCTGTACCTCTACGATCCAAACCGGTCACATGTTTAATTGTTATTATTATAAACACGCTATTCATTAACATCAGAAAATATGGTAGGCTAAATCATCATTTGATATTTATGAAAAATGAAAGGCTGACACACCACCTGAACATGGCAGATGAGAGCTGAAACATTACATAAACTTTACAGATGACATATTGGAGATATCATCACTAAAAAATCAGTCAACAATCTCTGTCTTCAGTCATATAGCGAGTGCGGATAAATTATGCATTGAATATTCTTTGATGTTAACGAGTCACGGTATTCTACCCCTTCTTCTCCTTTCACCCTCAGCTGTTTCATGAAAGATAATATATGTGGCGTAAATATGATGTTTCAGCTGTGATATTTATGATTTGCAAAGATGTCTCAGCGGATGATGTATGATGTTTTTATAATGTGCATATATGTCTCTCTTGTTTATGTGATATCATTATGATGCACACAGCTGTCTCAGCCGTTTTTGTGTTATGTCATTATGATGTACCCAAAAAATGTCTCATCTGTTGATATTATCACCTGCAGGCGCTGAAGGCTGCACATGCTGGAATCTCACTGTCTGAAGCTGAAGCTTCGGTAGCTGCGCCGTTTACATCAAGCATCAACAACATTGAATGTGTTGTGACAGCCATGAGGTATGCGGCAAGACTTGTGTATGGATTTGTATTCGTGTGTGTGTGTGTTTGTATAATCTCAGTCATGAGGTATGCGGCAAGACTTGTGTCCGACATGGAAAACATGAAGGACTAATGTGTATCTTATGGTTTTACCATCACTGCCCTGTTTTGGTGGTTCTATCACCACTAAACTGTTTGGGTGATTCTACAATCACTGCACTGTTTGGGTGATTATACAATCACTGCACTGTTTGGATAGTTCTACCATCACTGCACTGTTTGGGTTGTTCTACCATCACTGCACTGTTTGGGTGGTTCTGCCATCTTTACACCCTTTGGACAATTCCTCAGATGATATTTTCATACGATCATGCGGGTGTGGAAATTTGTTATGGACACTGAGATAATCTTTGGCATGTTTCTGCCAACCACCACTCTCTCATAAGTTCTTAGGGACTATCAATAATTTATGTCAACAATTAGAGGTTTAAAATTAACAAATTGACAAAAGTTGACGCCAATAATTAGGGGTGGTGGATTGACAAAATTTAACGTCAACAATACTGTATTTATGCACCAATTAAAATGTTTGAATTTCAAACAGTTTTCAACAAATGTGAACATGTATATACGAGATATTTCTTACTTTTACTTCAAAATGTTTTTTGAGGGGAAGGTTTTTTTGGTTATATACGCAGGCAAAGGATGGGCTCGCTTAATTAAACGAAATGTCTCCAGCTTCGTTCTCTTTAAGAAAATATTTCATTGTACCCACTAATGCTATTTTTAATTTCTTTGTACCCACTAATGCTATTTTTAATTTCTCTGCATTTATTTTATCGTCAACAGGGAAGGCAGAGCCGCCTTGGTAACATCCTTTGGATGCTTCAAATACATGGCACTTTATAGTTTCATACAGTTTATCTCAGTACTTATACTTTACACAGTGAGTACAGTTTGTGAGTGTTTACAAGTACATTGTGTCAAGGGTTAATGTTAGTTTTGTTAGCAAGTACATTGTGTCAGGGGTTAATGTTAGTTTTGTTAGCAAGTACATTGTGTCAGGGGTTAATGTTAGTTTTGTTAGCAAGTACATTGTGTCAGGGGTTAATGTTAGTTTCGTTAGCAAGTACATTGTGTCAGGAATTAATGTTAGTTTCGTTAGCAAGTACATTGTGTCAGGGGTTAATGTTAGTTTCGTTAGCAAGTACATTGTGTCAGGGGTTAATGTCAGTTTTGTTAGCAAGTACATTGTGTCAGGGGTTAATGTTAGTTTTGTTAGTTTCGTTAGAAAGTACATTGTGTCAGGGGTTAATGTTAGTTTTGTTAGCAAGTACATTGTGTCAGGGGTTAATGTTAGTTTCGTTAGCAAGTTCATTGTGTCAGGGGTTAAATAGATTCATCAATTATAATTTGAAGCGTACCATTTTAATTCTTGTGCGTGATAATTCGGGTGCTATTCCATTGTCAGCAGAATCTTAAGAATTCAGCCCCCCCTTACTTAATTATGTTAAAAATCCCCCTCCCCCCAACAAAAATATTTTTTAGTAGAAAAAGTGTAATAGAAATTACATACATTTTTTAGATTAAAAAGAATATTTAGAAATTCAAACAAATGAATTAGTAAATATATGCTTGTTGACGTCAACTTTTTATGAACCCCTTCTCCCTTGTCAACAGCTATCAACATTTGTTCACATCCCAACACCCCAATTGTTGACGTAATTTATGGACGTCCCACATATACAGTATAAACGAGAAAACATAAATATAATTGGGGTTTGCAAAACCTGTTGTTAAATAGGGAAATGTGTTATAAAATGGTGCGCAATATGTGCTATAGCGGGATTACTCTGTATTTGTTATAAGAGGATGCGCTATAGAGGTATTACACTGTTTTTGTTATAGGATGATGCGTTATAGAGGAATTACGCTGTATTTGTTATAAGTAGATGCGCTACAGCAGGATTACACTGTATTATCACTCTATTGAAACTGGAGATGGATCATTGCGTCTTGTTAACCGAATTTATTTTATTTTATTTTTTAACAGGAGAGATCCAATTTGTCAGACTTCGAGTTCTTGTACATTGACCTGGCTATTACCACAACTGTTGCTATATTAAGTACGTATGCATATATTTGAATAGTTTGATTATTTATATTTGAGTGTTTACGTTTAAGTGTCTTTGTTTGAGTGTTTATGTTTAAGTGTCTTTGTTTGAGTGTTTATGTTTAAGTGTCTTTGTTTGAGTGTTTATGTTTAAGTGTCGTTGTTTGAGTGTTTATGTTTAAGTGTCTTTGTTTGAGTGTTTATGTTTAAGTGTCTTTGTTTGAGTGTTTACGTTTAAGTGTCTTTGTTTGAGTGTTTATGTTTAAGTGTCTTTGTTTGAGTGTTTACGTTTAAGTGTCTTTGTTTGAGTGTTTATGTTTAAGTGTCTTTGTTTGAGTGTTTATGTTTAAGTGTCTTTGAGTGTTTACGTTTAAGTGTCTTTGTTTGAGTGTTTATGTTTAAGTGTCTTTGTTTGAGTGTTTATGTTTAAGTGTCGTTGTTTGAGTGTTTATGTTTAAGTGTCTTTGTTTGAGTGTTTACGTTTAAGTGTGTTTGTTTGAGTGTTTATGTTTAAGTGTCTTTGTTTGAGTGTTTATGTTTAAGTGTCTTTGTTTGAGTGTTTACGTTTAAGTGTCAACATTTTAGTATCTATGTATGAGTCAACGTTTGAGTGTATACGTTTCACTATTCCTGTTTGAATGTCTATGTTTGAGTTATGTTTGAGTGTCTACGTTTTAGTATACATGTGTGAGAGTCAACGTTTGAGTGTCTGTTTGGGTATTCATATTTGAGTGTCTTCATTTTGAATGTTTATGTTAGTGTTTATGTTAGAGTATCTATATTTGAGTGTCTATGAGTGCTTATGTTTGAGTGTCTACTTTTGAGTGTCTGTGTGTCTACGTTTTAATATCTATGTGCGAAAGTCAACGTTTGAGTGTCTACATTTAAGTATAATGTGTGTCTATGTTTTGCTATCTTTGTGTGCGTCTATGTTTTAATTATCTATATTTCAGTGTCTCTGTTTGAGTGTCTGAGTATCTATGTTTCCGTGTCTGTGTTTGAGTATTTATGTGTTAGTTTAGTTTCTATGAGTATTTATATTTCAGTGTCTATTTTTAATATCTATGTGTAAATGTCTATATTTGAGTGTCTATGTTTGAATGTATATGTGTGAGTGTTTATGTTTGTGTGTCTATGCTTCAGTGTTTATGTTTGAGTGTCTATGCTTCAGTGTTTATGTTTGTGTGTTTATGCTTCAGTGTTTATGTTTGAGTGTCTATGCTTCAGTGTTTATGTTTGTGTGTTTATGCTTCAGTGTTTATGTTTGAGTGTCTATGCTTCAGTGTTTATGTTTGAGTGTCTATGCTTCAGTGTTTATGTTTGTGTGTTTATGCTTCAGTGTTTATGTTTGAGTGTCTATGCTTCAGTGTTTATGTTTGTGTGTTTATGCTTCAGTGTTTATGTTTGAGTGTCTATGCTTCAGTGTTTATGTTTGAGTGTCTATGCTTCAGTGTTTATGTTTGAGTGTTTATGCTTCAGTGTTTATGTTTGAGTGTTTATGCTTCAGTGTTTATGTTTGAGTGTCTCTATGTGTAAGTTTCTATGCGTGAATGTCTATATTTTAGTGCCTATGTGTGAGTCCCTATGTTTGAGTGTCTATGTTTGAGTGTCTATGTTTGAGAGGGTTCTCGTTACTATAGTCATTCTGGTGATTCGATTTTCAAGTGAACTCGTTGCATGTTGCTGTCAGAAAACCACAATAACTCTAGTGTTCCACTCAGCCATAAAGAAATGCGCACCAGGACTCATGCTCTAGGAGTGTCGAGTAATGTCAACATCACTACTGAGCAAGTGCTGACGACAATGTTAGACTGATTATGTCTAGTTAACCACTGGCTACACTTTTTTCTGGGTAACCACTGGGTACACTTTTTTCTGGGTAACCACTGGCTACACTTTTTTCTGGGTAACCGCTGGCTGAACAGCTGGGCATATAAGGAGAAGAAATATCACACTCTAACGCTGATTCATAACGCAGTTTTACATTCACCCTTACCTTTTCTGTGTGTGAGTGTATATGTTTGAGGGTCTATATTATAGGCCTATCATTTATCATCATTCATTTGTCATTCATCATCTTACATTTATAATGTTTCATTTATCACCTTACGCTTATCATCTGTCAATTAAATTCTTCCAATTATAATCTGCCATTTATCATCGAACACTTATCATCTTTCATTTACCATCTTACACTTATCTTCTCACATTTTACATCATTCATTTAGAATATTTCATTTTATCATATTACACATATAATGTTTAATTATCACATTGCATTTACCAGCTTTTATTTATAATCTTTCAATTATCATCTTTCGTGTATGATCTTTCTTTCATCATTTTTAATGTATCATCATTCATTTATCATCTTTCACTTATCATCTTACATGTATCATGTTACATTTACTATCTTACGTTTATATTGTATTTATAGTTCACTATTCATCTTCCATTTATCATCTTTAATTTATCATTGGCGACATCATCTTGATTCCATCACTATGCTACCAGTGCCAAACGTGGACAATGACAACACAAGACACAAGAAAAATAGTGAGAGCAGAAATGTCATGTCTACGAAGAATACTCGGAGTGTCATTAAGAGATAAAATTAGAAACGATAACATCAGACAGATAACTAAAACAATACCAGTATTGGAACACATCAAAAGACAACAGATCAAGTGGTTTTCACAAGCTTCTAGACTACAAACAGATAGCATGCCACAAATGGCCATGACACATAGATATAACGGTTATAAAACCAGAGGCAGACCATGTAAAAGATGGATCACACAAATCAAAGAAGCCACAGGAATAAGCTTACAAACAGCACATAAGAAGACTATCTCCAGAGAACTCTTCCACCCCTGACACCGCAAGACAAACAAGGGCCACAGCGTATAAATAGATAGATAGATAGATAGATAGATAGATAGATAGATAGATAGATAGATAGATAGATAGATAGATAGATATATAGATAGATAGATAGATAGATAGATAGATAGATGGATAGAGAGATAGAGATAGAGATAGAGAAAGAGATAGAGATAGAGATAGAGATAGAGATAGAGATAGAGATATAGAGATATAGAGATATAGAGATATAGAGATAGAGATATAGAGATAGAGATAGAGATAGAGATAGAGATAGAGATAGAGATAGATAGAGAGATAGAGAGATAGAGAGATAGAGAGATAGAGAGATAGAGAGATAGAGATAGAGATAGAGATAGAGATAGAGATAGAGATAGAGATAGAGAGAGAGAGATAGAGAGAGATAGAGATAGAGATATAGAGATAGAGATAGAGATAGAGATATAGATAGATAGATAGAGATAGTGATATCTATAAGATAAGATAAGATAAGATGAGATGAGATAAGATGAGATGAGATGAGATGATGAGATGATGAGATGATGAGATGAGATGAGATGATGAGATGAGATGAGATGAGATGAGAAGAGATGAGAAGAGAAGATAAGATAAGATTAGATTAGATTAGATTAGATTAGATTAGATTAGATTAGATTAGATTAGATTAGATTAGATTAGATTAGATAAGATAAGATAAGATTCGATTAGATAGGATTAGATAGGATAAGATAGGATAAGATAGGATAAGAGGATTAGATAGGATTAGATAGGATTAGATAGGATTAGATAGGATTAGATAGGATTAGATAGATAGATTAGATAGATAGATTAGATAGATAGATTAGATAGATAGATTAGATAGATTAGATAGATTAGAGAGATTAGATAGATAGATTAGATAGATAGATTAGATAGATAGATAGAGTAGATAGATAGATTAGATAGATAGATTAGATAGATTAGATAGATAGCTAGATTAGATAGATAGATTATATAGATAGATTAGATAGATAGATTAGATATATAGATTAGATAGATAGATAGATTAGATAGATTAGATAGATAGATAGATAGATAGATAGATTAGATAGATAGATTAGATAGATAGATTATATAGATTAGATAGATAGATAGATTAGATAGATAGATTAGATAGATAGATAGATTAGATTAGATTAGATAGATAGATAGATTAGATTAGATAGATTAGATTAGATAGATAGATTAGATTAGATAGATAGATTAGATTAGATAGATAGATTAGATAGATTAGATTAGATTAGATAGATAGATTAGATTAGATAGATAGATTAGATTAGATTAGATAGATTAGATTAGATTAGATAGATTAGATAGATTAGATAGATTAGATAGATTAGATAGATTAGATAGATTAGATAGATAGATAGAATAGATAGATTAGATAGATTAGATAGATAGATAGATTAGATAGATAGATAGATTGATAGATAGATTAGATAGATTAGATAGATTAGATAGATTAGATTAGATAGATAGATTAGATTAGATAGATAAATTAGATTAGATAGATAGATTAGATTAGATAGATAGATTAGATTAGATAGATAGATAGACGTCATCTTTCATTTATCATATTTCACTTATCATCTTTTACCCACACTTTCTGAACATTATAAATAAATTTCAAAAGTAGTTTCATGATATGATTTTCTCATGAAAACAGTGGGGAGTACAGGAGCCTACTATAAGTTGGTCAGTAAGATGCCTCCAGCTAGTCTGGTCAATGTGACCAATCTGCTGTCCATCATTGCTCAAGTGGCTCTAGCCATTGGTTTTCAGTTAGGAGGATACTTTTTCCTCAAACAGCAAAGGTCAGTTCCGTTTGTCTGTGACATATTTTCTGTTCTATTCGTAATTTTCAGGTTTTATAGTTTTAATTTATAGTTTTATAGTTGGGGTACTTAATAGGGTCGTCCAGGTGTTTTATATCTGGGGTACTTAATATGGTCGGCGACTAGGGCGAGACCGCCGACAGTAAAGACATCTGTACAGAAAGTAAACAAGCCTTCATTCGTTACATTAAAAAAATATTATTGTCTTACATTTCAGTGGTCACTTTTATATACTTAGTCGTATAAAAAAATGTCAAGGCGGGTAAACGAAATGCTCGGAAATAATAAAAAATCATCCTTTCAGATCATGTACATTTTCTGTACACAGCTCTCTACTGGAGCCCGGTCATGGCTAAGGCATCGAGGTTTACATGACTGCTTATATGACAAATACACAGAATTAACGTTTCGGCCAGAAGACATTTATCAAGAAAGGAACACACAAACTAGAAATTAGAACAGATCTTTAAGTAAAGGAAGTCAGCAGGCATCTATGTAACCAGTGGAGAATGAGATAGAAGCACACATCTTTTCTGTAGGATTGCATTCACTTCCAGCATTAGAAGGAAGATTGAGGCTGAATAACACTGCTCTATAACGATTCATGGATACTAACAATAGAACAAGTGAGAAAACATACAACGCGTGAAATGAGATGTCTAGGAACAGCAGCAAACAAAAAGAATAAGTCATCAGAGGAATGAATAGATTATTAGAACTGTTGGAACAACGCCTGTGATCAAATATATTAACTGAAATGGTTCTGCCATTTAATGAGAATGAACCCTTATTGACCAGCGACAAGGGCATACAACATGAAGATGGAAACATGAAGAATGGAGTGTTCATTCGTGACTCTCGGTAATAATGGAAGTCAAGGAAATAGTCACGCATCATTTTTAAAACTGGTTTTACTATTAGCCACTATGTCTTATGCGGTGTTGACGGTGAGACGATGTTTGGTTCATCATTCTTCTTCTGCGTTCAGCATCTGTGGTCATGCTATATTGTCAGGCCTGTCGTCAAGACGAAGTCCACTGTCGTCTCCAGGTCAGAGTGGCTGTTCCATAGTTTTTGCCTCGTCTGTATCCTCTGGCCAGGTCTTCTGTCTCAGCTCTTTGTATGTTGGGCAGTCCTGAAGTATGTGATCCGGAGTTTGGGTTCCGGATCCACATGGACATTCATCTGTGTATGAGATCCTCAATCGGTAAAGGTGACCCAACAGTCTGCAGCGGCCTGTTATCGGTATCAGCTTAAAGGGCTTGGTTTGGATCCGTCTACTACCGACTGATTGTATTATATATATATATATTTCTCGATGCTTCGTATTTAAGCACACAAAGTATCGGTCGTAGTGTTATCTTTTAGATGTGTTTATAATCTTGAATATTTCTCATCTCTGTTAGGTTCCTGCATCACAAACGTGTTGCACATTTTCAACAGAAGATAGTTTTTATTTCTCATTTACGTGGTCAAATGTCATGGCGAGTGTAAAAGGAGCGCGGTATCCTAGCTGATAGTGAGCTTGCTTACTATCCACAAAATATTTGGGTCGTAAATTCTGGCCCGCCACGACCACTCCTTCAGTACATCCAGCTTGAAATGAGTAGTTGGCGATTGCGTTATGGAAGGTAAACATAGCAAGGATGGGAACTGATCCCTCACTTAATAGTTGATGTGGCTTAGTACATGAAAAGTTACCTTCATCCCCTATGGCATGTTGCTGCCATTGGACCTATTTTTACGGGTAACTTTGCAGTTGTATGTTCTGATTGTTTTTATGGAAAGTTGCAGTAGTTTTCTGTCTTGGTTGTGTTTGTGGAGAGTTGCTGTTTTCTCTTCTGGTTGTGTTTGTTGAGAGCTGATATTTTCTGTCCTGGTTGTGTTTGTGGAAAGTCGCAGTTTTTTTCCTCCTGTTTTATTATGGAGAGTTGATGTTTTCTAGCCTGGTTGTGTGTGTGGAGAGTAGTTGTTTTCTGTCCTGGCTGTGTGTGCGGAGAGCTGCTGTTTTCTGTCTTGGTTGTGTTTGTGGAGAGTTATGTTTTCTGTCCTGAGTCATCGTTGTTGAATCATGGCTACTGAGTCAAGGTTGTTGAATCATGGCTATTGAGTCACGGCTGTTGAATCATGGCGATTGAGTCAAGGTTGTTGAATCATGATTGTTGAATCACGGTGGTTGAACCATGGCTGTTGAACCATGGCTGCTGAGTCACGTTTGTCGAATCATGGCTGTTTAATCATGACTGTTGAGTCATGGCTGTTGAATCATGACTGTTGAGTCATGGCTGTTGAGTGCTACTGATTCATGGCTATTAAATCATGGATATTGAATCATGGATATTGAATCATTGCTGTTGAATCATGGATATTGAATCATGGCTGTTGAATCATGGATATTGAATAATGGATATTGAATCATGGCTGTTGAATCATGGATATTGAATCATGGATATTGAATCATGGCTGTTGAATCATGGATATTGAATCATGGATATTGAATCATTGCTATTGAATCATGGATATTTAATCATGGCTGTTGAATCATGGTTATTGAGTCATGCCTGCAGAGTCATGGTTGTTGAATATGACTGTTGAGTCATGGCTGCTGAAATCATGGCTGCCGAAACATGGCTGTTGAGTCATGGCTGTTGATTCTGTAATGATGGCAGCAAATTTTACAGAAGATATTGATGATAAATTAGTGGCTTATTATGTGTACATTCTAGAAATAGAAGACAAGTGACTGTTGTACACATGTACTCATGTTCATATGTGTGTCTGCACGTGCTTGTGAGGGTGTGTGATATATAGGGTATACTTGACATATTTCTCAGATAATTAGCTCAATCTCACATTGAATTTGATTGGCTGGATCGTTATCCAATCTGGCAATCTCTTCCACAGTTTCTACAAGAACACAACCGAACACAGCGCAAGTTCTAACCAAACTGATCTTTCTGAAAATGATGAAGTTAAAACCTGGGACAGCACGGTTATTTTCCTGCTTTCATCCTTCATGTACATCGCTGTTGCGTACACATTTTCAAAGGGCCCGCCATTTAGGAAACCTATCTACACAAATGGTAGGTATTTGTATGTAGAAAACTGTTGTAGATTTGTGGAGTCAAGTTAATATTTCTTTCTTATATGCTAATATAACTACAGTAGAGATTCGATTATCCAAATTAATTGGGGATCGGGCCGATTCGGATAATCGAAAATTCGGATAATTTGATATAACTCAGGAATGAAGCAAAACAGTGTACATACATTGAAATGAACGGAATTTTATTGTTAAAAGTACAGTAATATCTAAGCAACTATGTATTGCAAATAAACTACATAGTAACGGCACGTGCGTGCTTCCCTGGGGGCCTCTCTACAGCGTCCGCTAACGCTCTCGCTATAAATTATTCACGCAAATTCGATTCGGATAATTGGGAATTCGGTTAATTGAGATTCTTATAATCGGATTTCTACTGTATGTGTGGTTAAATGTACTAGTTTGAGGTAACTATGTGTGGCCAAGTTAGTTAGTTTAAGGAAACTATATATTGTCAAGTTTGTTAGTTTGAAGTAGCTATATGTTATATAGTGGTCAAGCCTATTAGTTTCAGGTAACTATATCTGGTTAAGCTTGTTAGCTTGAGGTAACTATATGTGATTAAATTTAGTATGAGGTAATTATATGTGGCTGAGTTAGTTTTATGTAACTATATGTGGCCGCTTGTTAGTTTGAGGCAACTATATGGGGTTAAGTTTATTAGTTTCTTCTTCTTCTTCATCTTTCATTCTCAAAATTCCACTGGATCTCTCTTGTAATAAGACAATGGTCCTATTAGATTTCCAGAAGAATGTAGTCCAGAGAATGGAAATGCGTTGTGTCACCGTTTTATTTGCGCCAATGTTCCGACACATACTTCTTCGGCGGGTTATTTATTTGAGGTCACTATATGTACCAAAGTTTGCTAATTTGATGTAACTATACGTGGCCAAGTTATTAGTTGTGATTAACACAATGTGAGCAACCAATTTATTATTTGGAGAATATATTTGTTTCCAAGTTTTTTAGTTTCAAGTTTTGAATAACTATGTACGGCCATTTTTGCTAGTTTGGTGTTACTATATGTGTAATATATATATTACTATAAGTTATTAGATTTGGGTAACTAACTATATGTTGTGAAGTTGTTAATTTTTGTGTATCTATATGTGAATATCTTTGTTCGTTTGAGGTAACTACATGTGGTCAATGTCAAATGAGCCGGAGTGACACTAAAATAATTCAATAACAGCCTGAACTACTATCATCATAAATAATAACCAATTTGTCAGAGCATGACCGTTACCAGTATAGAAGACATGTGCACAGAAAATGTAAACATGATCTGAAAGCTGCATTTTGATTATTTCCGTGCATTTTGTTGATCGACCTTGGCTGTTTTTGTCATGCAACTCCAAGTATATAAATAGTGACCAGCGAATATCACGATAATAATAGAAAATGTAATGAATGATGTTTTAAATAATTCTGTTAAGTGGTCTTATGTCGAGGACCACAGTAAGAGAATATCCGACAGGGCCGCAGTAACAGAAGTAAGAAGTGATAAGAACTATGATAACACTTGCTGTGTAGACATGTTAAACTGTGATAACACTTGCTGTGTAGACATGTTAAACTGTGAATGAAAAGAAGAAGACTAGAATAACCAGTGACAATAATACTTGATCATAGTTGCTATACCACCATCATCATCATCATCATCATCATCATACTAGAAGTAACTGGCCAGGATGACTATCTCAAAGAAAGGAGACATTAGTAAGCAGGACTAGTCACTTTCAAATATGAAATTATTCTAGTTGAACATAAAGCCATATTTTGTGTTATTTTCCTCAGTTGTGTTCATGATTGTTCTGATTCTCTTGTTTGCTCTGTCGACCACGTTGCTGCTGCATCCATGGGAGCCCATCCTGAACTTTCTTGAAGTTAGTATTTGTGTTCGTCGTGTATTACTTTTCAGATTAATATAATTTTTCTTCAGAGATAGGCCCTACGAACTGGTAAAACAGAACATTACTCACCTTGGATGATTTCATTGACCCGAGTTTTTCATTAGTCACTTTTCGTATACTTTGTGTTTTCAACGAATGAAAAGCGCGGATCAGTGGGAGCAGCTAAGATGAGTGACACTTGCATCATGAGAATGATGTGAATTAACTTGTTACTGTCACAAAGATATGATAAGATTAGGTTTCATAAGACGTTTCATAAGATCACTTAAAGCATGGCAGTATACCAAGGAATGGTCGATGAGAGATGGACCATACAAACAAAACAGCAAATCCAAATGAAACAAATGAACTGCTTTTTGCAGATGACAAGGTTTTATTTCACAACAGCATTAACAACATGCAAGACCACCTAAGCATATTAGACACACCAGGCAAGCAATTTGGAATGAAAATCAACATAGACAAAACAGAAGTAATGAATATTGCAAGAAAAAAGGAGAACATCAACATACATATAAACAATAAACAACTAAAACAAGTAGATGAATTCAAATATCTGGGCAGCACTTTTAGATTGTGACGGCAGACAAGAGGTGGAGATAAACGCAAGATGTAATAAGGCCTGTCAGGTCATTGGTCAATTAACGCTTTTACTAAGAAACAAAGATATTACACTAGAAACAAAGAAAGCGCTTTTCAACACCATATTTTTTTACCAACGTTGTGTTATCAGTGTCAAACTTGGACATTAGATTCTAGAACAATTCATAAGATTAACACCACTGAAATGAAATGTGTGAGACGTATGATTGGAGTTAGCTTGAGAGACAAAATCAGGAATGAAGCACTAAGGAAACAATTAGGGATCAAGTCAACAATAAAATACATCCAGAAACAACAAGTTAAATGGTACGGCCACATAACCAGACAGAAATAGCAAAGTATTATCCAAAAAACATTTAACAAACGATACAAAAACAGTCGACATATTCATCATCATCATTAAGTGCCGTCTCCGCAACGAAGGTTGGCTGCAACGTATCTCCAACATCCCCTGTCTCTTGTCTTGGTAGTGCACTCTGCTAGACTGTAAACTGTCCATCATGTAATGTTACTCTCCCACTTGTATCTCTGCCTACCTCTTGCTCGTCTCCCTTTGACTTTACCCTCAAGTAAGGTCTTCAATAGGGTGTCATGTCTTTTAATGTGTCCAAAGTATTTTATTTGCCTGATCTTTATTTCTCTTAGTAGTTCTTTCTTCATATTAAGTGTTTTTAGCACCTCTTTATTTGTTTTCTTCTCTTTCCATGATGTTCTCCCTATTCTTCTATATACCCACATCTCAAAGGCATCAATTTTATCTTCTAATTGTTTATTCTGTGTCCATGTTTCTGAGCCATACATTAATATGGAATAGATGTAGCATGTTATAATTCTAATTTTTAACTTGTTTGTAATTTGTTTAGATATTAATAATTTCCTCATGCCATTGAAGGTACTTTTAGCCATTCCTATTCTCCTTTTAACTTCTGTTTCACATCTGCCATCATTTGTGACTATGTGTCCAAGATATTGATAATGTTTTACTTGTTGTAGTTTCTCTACGTATGTTTATGTTTAGCTCTTGTTCTTCTGTGTCTTTGCTGATTATCATGGTTTTTTTTTTTTTTTGGATATTTATATCCAGTCCATATTCATTACTTGATTTATTGACTTGATCTATTAGTCTTTGTAGTTCATGTTCACTTTCTGCCAAAATAACAGTGCCATCTGTATATCTAAGGTTGTTTATTATTTGTCTATCGACCTATTAGACGCCCTCATAAAAGGTGGATAGATAGTGTATTAGAGATACTCGAAAATATAACAGCAGAAGAGGCAAATAGAAGGGCAAAAGACCGTACACTCACTCTCCCCTCAACACCGAAAGGTACATGAGGACAAAAAGGAGAAGAAAAAGAAGATGATATATTTTTTGTGAGGACCAATAGTCAAAGACACATTTGACTATCCCCGTTATCTTCGTTGGTCACTTTGTGCATAATTTATGCAGGCAGTCTATTCAAATCACGCGAAAAGTCAAATGAGGGTCATTTTGGAAAGCTGCTTTCCAGTTAGCCATCACGTCTTATATTGTCGCTGGTCACGTTTTGTGCACCGTTACTGACATCTTCCTGTGTACGACAGAGATGGGCTCCACAGATACATAAATATGATATGTTATAGATTTACTGGGATGATTGTAAGCACAGATATTGCTGCTAGTTCCTCTATAGAGTACTGTGAGCTCTTCTTGTATTGAGCAATACCGGTGAAAAATAGTCAAACTGGCGATACCGTTATACATGATATTTTTACACGTATAGGTAGAAATGCTATATTCTGTAAGGGAGTTCCCATAATTGCTTCAGTTTGAGGCCAATCTTTACCGGCCAATCTTTACTAGCCAATCTTTACCGGCCAATCTTTACCGGCCAATCTTTACTAGCCAATCTTTACTAGCCAATCTTTACCGTGATGGCGTAAACCATGTGGAACATCCTCTTTAAATAACCATGTCAGAGCGACAAATGACCACTGGCTGATGTGATAATGGTCAAAATAAAGTTAACTGATATGTCTATTTTGACGTAAAATGATAGTATTCCACAAATGTAGATCTATGATGACGTGAGGTAACAGTACAGTCAACAAATGTAGATCTATAATGATCGAAGGTGACATAACGATGGAAATGTCGATGTGTAATATGGTACGACCACAACACTCTACTAATATACATCAATCATAACATAAGATGACAGTAGATTTAATCTAAAAATGTAGATATAAGATGACAGTACTTGAGAAATGTATATCTATAATGAGATAAGATGACGGTACTCTAGATGCATATATATATATATATATATATATATACTCTCGTGAGATGATCAACCATGGATCTGTAATAAAGGATCACCGCGAATTCCTGGGTTTTTTCTTCTTCAGTGATCATTCTTAAACTCCCGCTGGTTCTCTCTTATAGCAGGACGTTATCCTACAAGATTTTCACCAGGATTTATCCAGATAATGGAAATGCCTTATGTCGCCGTTTTATTTGCGAGAAAATGGTCCGACACATCCGTCTTCGGCTGGATTATTCGGTTAAAAATTCTATACATGAAATAAATGCTTGCACTTTCTAGCATATTTATGTATTTAAACATTTTTTGTGTATTATTTTCTTGACTTCAGATGATGCGTCTTGACAAACATACTGTCATTGAGTTTCGTCTTATTGTCTTTGGAATGGCTCTGGGATTTATAGCTGCTTCCTGCATTTTGGAGGTAAGTCAGGGACTTACATGTCTTATAATTTAACTTGATATGTAGATGATAGATGTATGAAAGAGATTGAAGAAGATGATTATGAAACAATCCCTTTAGCTGTGTACAGATAGCTCTTGACAGCCTATAGCGTTTCTAACAAACGCACATGTTCTTCTCTGTTGTGTAACTGAGGCAACACTCAGATTCATATAATCTTGTCTCACAGGCATGGTGTAAGGGGGTTAAGCATGTTTAGTATCCGAAGGGAGGCATACCAATGCACCAGTGTTCCAAGATGACCACGTCCTGTCAGGAGCACATTTGCGCTTCTAGGCTAACCATAACATCATTCTTCTTTCAGATTTATTGAGCGTCCACAGTGATGACACATCTAGCATTCCCTGTCGTTTAGCTCTCTGCTAAATAAGGATGAAGGTGCAATGTCCACTTTCATTTGTCATCTATTTTCCATCCGTGAGGATGACTTGATAGCAGACAAAAATGAAATTGAGACAATATGTGACGATTTTTTCACGGGTTACAGGTTGTTAGTATATCCCCCATGTTTCCGTAGTCCCCTCCTACGACTAGCCTGAAAAGAAGAGAGTGGCCCTATTATGTGCGCCCTGAACTAGAAGTCCTGGCCACGGAGGCCAAGTGATTGAAAACGAAATGACACAATAGGAGCTGTATGTGTCTGAGTATGACAATCTCATTCTTGAGATGGATTCTAAAAAATGTTAAAAGTAATCTTGGCATTAGAACAGAGGTGATAATGCAATCACATGTCCAGTTGTACCGAGTCAATAGATCAGAGGTGATAATGCAATCACATGTCCAGTTGTACCGAGTCAATAGATCAGAGGTGACAATGCAATCACATGTCCAGTTGTACCGAGTCAATAGATCAGAGGTGACAGTGCAATCACATGTCCAGTTGTACCGAGTCAATAGATCAGAGGTGACAATGCAATCACATGTCCAGTTGTACCGAGTCAATAGATCAGAGGTGACAATGCACGAACATGTCTAGTTGCACCCAGTAATAGGAAACATATACACAGATGGCCCAGTCAACAGAGAAATAAACAGGTTCAGATAAAGGGTTTGTCAATTAAAGGAATAATATGAGCACGCTTGATAAGTCGCCCACTTGATGAACAACCCAAACATACACCAGTGAGTTATGGTTGTGTGTTATCATCAGGACACACTGGATAACCACATAGGAGCTCCGATATCCGTCTCTAAATACATCAGAGTATAGCGGCTAACAGTTCCAGTTCGATGCTGAGTTATCCGTCTCTTCGTATATCTATTATGTTCATCTTTCCAGGCTGTTCCGATCTTTATACCAATCTCACGCAGTCTTGGGAGAGACCATGATTCACCCTTTGAAAACCTTTTGAGCGGAAAAGGTCACTTGACGCCATGTATCAGATCGATCCATTGATGTGAATATAGATCAAGCTCGCCAATGTATCGGCTCCCTCATTACTTAAAAAAAAAAAGTCATCCACGAGTTTTTGTGTGTCGATTTTTATTTTGAATGAAAAATTGTATAACCTTTTTTTGTGACAAATCGTTACAAGGGGAGGGTGGTTGTCTTTTGACCAACTTTCTTGCCTGCCAAGTTCCTAGTAAATTATAGTTAAACCCATATCATTTATTAGTGCCGTAGGGTGTGAGATGTTAGCAATCACACATTTCAGTGGTTATGTTATATGAGGGCGGTAGTCATCTCCTTTCCCTCACAGTCTTTATTTACTGAATTAATCCGGTACTCAATTAAAACTGGGTTGACCCGGAAGCAGTTGCAATTAGATAAACATTTCTGCTTCAATTGGGAAATGAATCTAAGACCATTCATATGTGAAGCCAGTTTGCTAACCACCGCGCTACGCGACGCTAAAATTCATGTACTGATTTGCTACGGGCTTGACGTGTTAGAATCTAGATGTAACTATGTATGCTTAATTATTTTCAGTGGATCATAGTGGACAGTGAATGGCTAAGATGTCTTTACGTTCGACTGAGCAGATTGAAGAATGAACGCCCAAGCAAGTATGTCGTAGTGGATATGGAAATCAGAGCTTCTGATTGGCCGCTAGTCAATCAGGTGACTTTAACATCATCCAATCGGGGCCTAAAATGACACAAGCCATTTTTAACATTTAGCTAGACTACTTAATTTTTGCTCAATTTCTCATTGCGTGTATGACCCATAAACATATGTTGATATGCGCATGCGATATTTTGCACGTGTGTGAAATGTACACGCAATGTCGTGCACAACATTGCAATTCTTATGCAATATCTGCAAGCATATAAAATCACACATGCCTGAAATTGTTGTGTAATTTTTTTGTATTATATGACATTTGCATACAATACCTTGCACATATATGGTGTGCGTGTACCATGCAAGCCGCACATGTGTAGCATTCATATCTGGTATGGTTTTTTGCTGTCTGCAGCATGTCTCTATGCAAAATATAAGGTTGTCACTTATGGAATTAACTGTGACAAACTTGTGTTAACTGTGATATTAGATTGTGACAAATGATTAAAAAAACAGAGAGGAGAGATGACAAGGAACAAGAACAGAGAATACACACACATATACATATAGTAAAATAGACAAAAAGAAGGTCGATATTTTGGCTAAAATAGCCGCTATCTGGGTGCAAAGTAACAGACACATATATGTATACATGGGAACAAATGCAACAAAGTAAGTGACACATTATGGGAAGAGAAGAGATTGATGGCGAAAAAGAAAACAAGTGACCTTTTCGCGGCAAACCATATGCGTGTGCCTATGAATTCCAGTTTTGTGTCCTTTGTTATCCGTTCTGATGAAGGTTCTTTAGTAAACACGTAGCCGGCTTCTGTGTTTAGTTGCCAATATGTTGTGTTTAATATTGGTACAGCTTTAATATATTTTCCTTCATACTTTCTTTGCTGTAGTGATTTTCTAGACCCGATATACATATGTAAAATGCCACTGCATTTTGACGATCTACCTGCGGCTGAATGTGAGCTATGTAGCTTCGCTGCCCGGGGCCAGATATATACCCCCCAACAACAGTCACGATATGATTAACTCGGATAAAAGCTGCTGTAGCTTTTGAACTTGTGTAGAGGAGTGCGGTCGTCTGGTTGATAGTTAGGTTGCTTACTAGTACCGGGTACAAAATTCCGTGTTCTAAACCACGTCTGAACCCAAAAAAAATCAGGATCGTGATTTTTGGCCTGATACGACTTCTCCAGTCGAGCTAACTGCACATGGGTACCTGACACATTAATTGGGGAAGGTAAATGCAGCATGGAAGAGAACTGGTCACCTCAGCTAATAGTTGCTGCGGCTAAGTACGTAAAGAGATAATTATCTTCATTCCCAACGGAAGGCTACTGCAATGGGACATACCTTAACTTTATCATAGACAGAGTCAAGTTTCCACTCGTGTAATTTCTTGTCTGAACTTGTGTCCTAGACAAAGCCACGTTTTCACTCGTGTAATTTCTTGTCTATTAATGTACTCATTTGTTTATTTGCATTTTCAAACTCCTGTCGTTAGCAGTATGCAATTAGGAGAAAAAATACATTACGCTGTGGTTTACAGTGTGGCTGCAATATATGCGCCTACGGCACGATACATCCAACTTCATCATGCGATTTTCAATTTAGCTTTCTACATGATAAAGTAGTCTAATTCTCAATCCTCCTACTGGATGCTGTAGCCTAATTCTCAACCCTCCTTTGTTGCATATTACGATACGCATGACACGACACGGCGTTTTTATTTTTTTACTCACTTTTCGAACACAGAAAACATATGGGCGTTATATTTGAATCTTTTATTGTAAACGACAGAAGGTGGGTAAATAAAGAACTTTAAAGACACATGATTAAAAGCAGTTTACATAATCTTTATACACATAAACTACATGAAACGGTCGAGGGTAGAAGAGGCAGAGGAAGACAAAGAAAAGCACGGAAAAACATCATGAAGGACCGGACAGGACACGATTTTCCTCACTCGCCCACAGCGTTGATGATAGAAATCGATGTAGGAGGTCTGTGTGTTGATGCATCCAATGTGGTACCCCTACGACACCGACGGGTTTCGGGCTTAAAGAGAGATAATAATACTGAAACCCATAACCCGTCAGGGTAGTAGAGGTGTCACATTGAGACATTTGGTGCAGGGAGATCTCAACCCACATCTATCCTCTATCATCCTGATTAGTTTGAAAACTTCACACTCTTCCTTGTCCTTTATATTGTCCAGCCATGTCTTCTTGATTCTTGATTAGAAAACTGGCCTCACAGCACATGGGGCATTCCCACAAAGTGCTCTGCCCTCTGTTCCAGCAGCCATTCGACTCGATGGTGTTTCGAGTAAAATGCCGCCGAAACAGACGTCGACATTACTGCACAACTCTAGCCCTTGCGACAGTTTTTTTGTTGTTGTTCCGCCCACCCACGCCGTGCCCGTAACTAGCTCACGCACAACGTCGGCATGTCGGAACAACATGGTAAAAATTATCGAAGGTTACGACTACGGAATTGTATAGATGACGCGCCCTGAAGCTTCTATAAGAAGATAGCCTCAATATTAAGGCATGTCATCTACTAAGGTTGATGTCTTCTTTCTCTCTCCACCTTACATTGAATAACATCCTTTGTCATCGTGTGACATGATACATACAGAGATATCGATACACCTGAATCTTCTATATATGACTCAACTGTCTAGGAAATCTTTCATAAAGAAACGTAAATATGCAAGACATAAAATATAAACAGAAGAGGCAGGCTGAAAAAGTCTTGAAATACAACTTTCACTAGGATCAACCATTCTTTGCCCACACAGCCTTGATGTTCCAATGTTCCAGATAAGGTCCGCCATGTTCATACGTATCGAAATGTGTCATTCCCCAGGGTTTACACCTTGTTTTTAAAAGACACTTCTAAAGGTTTATGTTTATAGCGGTCCCAATAACCCACGATAAATAAATGAACATACATTCGTTTCAAGAAAAATATTGTTCAGAGCTGTTACCAAATCATCAGGTGTTCCATGGATTTCCTGCAAGGCATCAGTATTGTTAAAATAGCGACGAATGTACTTCTAGGAAGAAACTAACAATCCGTGATCGAGCGGTATCTGTATCTCGTGGCTGTCTGCCAAGAAAATCATGTTATATCTGAAGTTTCTGTCAATACTACATTTTATGTGAAGTTTCTGCCAATACTATACATTTTCTGTGGTATATTTGTCGAACTATATAATACTTTTTTTCTAGAATAACTGCATAGAATATAATAATTTAGGTAGGAGACGTCTAACAATAATACCATACACATATAGTCAGATATCTGCCTAGATTACCACACATATGGTGAAATATCTGCCTAGATTACCACACATATAGTCAGATATCTGTCTAGATTACCACACATATAGTCAGATATCTGTCTAGATTACCACACATATAGTCAGATATCTGTCTAGATTACCACACATATAGTGAGATATCTGTCTAGATTACCACACATATAGTCAGATATCTGTCTAGATTACCACACATATAGTGAGATATCTGTCTAGATTACCACACATATAGTGAGATATCTGTCTAGATTACCACACATATGGTGAAATATCTGCCTAGATTACCACACATATAGTGAAATATCTGCCTAGATTACCATATTTTAGACTGAATATATGTCCAAACATTAACACTTTAAATGGAATATCTGCCAATAATATTTTATATATTGCTGTGGTTCTTGGGTTTTTTAAAATTGGGACAAGAGGGGGGGGGGGTGTTTGCGAGTGGAATGTTTATTAGACATATATTTTATGAAATTAATTTATGATTAAAATATGTACAGAGAAATTTCTTTTTTTGTGTGTGAATTTCTTCTGTGATGTTATGTTGCAGCCAACCTTCCATGCGATGACCGCACTTGATGATGATGATGATGTGATTTACTAATAAAATAGACAATCAAAACAGAATTATGAAGAGATGTTAATATGTTGAAAGAAGCTACCGAAGATTAGGCCTAATTGTTAGTAACCTGACTTCTACTCTTGTTAGTAACCTGCCTTCTACTCTTGTTAGTAACGTGGCTTCTACTCTTGTTAGTAACCTGGCTTCGCAACCTGGCTTCTACTCTTGTTAGTAACCTGGCTTCTACTCTTGTTAGTAACCTGGCTTCGCAACCTGGCTTCTACTCTTGTTAGTAACCTGGCTTCTACTCTTGCTTGTAACATGGCTTCTACTCTTGTTAGTAACCTGGCTTCGCAACCTGGCTTCTACTCTTGCTTGTAACATGGCTTCTACTCTTGTTAGTAACCTGGCTTCGCAACCTGGCTTCTACTCTTGCTTGTAACATGGCTTCTACTCTTGTTAGTAACCTGACTTCTACTATTGTTAGTAACCTGACTTCTACTCTTGTTAGTAACATGACTTCTACTATTGTTAGTAACATGACTTCTACTATTGTTAGTAACATGACTTCTACTATTGTTAGTAACATGACTTCTACTATTGTTAGTAACATGACTTCTACTATTGTTAGTAACATGACTTCTACTCTTGTTAGTAACCTGACTTCTACTATTGTTAGTAACATGACTTCTACTATTGTTAGTAACATGACTTCTACTCTTGTTAGTAACCTGACTTCTACTATTGTTAGTAACCTGACTTCTACTCTTGTTAGTAACATGACTTCTACTATTGTTAGTAACCTGACTTCTACTATTGTTAGTAACCTGGCTTCTACTCTTGTTAGTAACCTGACTTCTACTATTGTTAGTAACATGACTTCTACTATTGTTAGTAACATGACTTCTACTCTTGTTAGTAACATGACTTCTACTATTGTTAGTAACATGACTTCTACTCTTGTTAGTAACCTGACTTCTACTATTGTTAGTAACCTGACTTCTACTCTTGTTAGTAACATGACTTCTACTATTGTTAGTAACCTGACTTCTACTATTGTTAGTAACCTGGCTTCTACTCTTGTTAGTAACCTGACTTCTACTATTGTTAGTAACATGACTTCTACTATTGTTAGTAACATGACTTCTACTCTTGTTAGTAACCTGACTTCTACTATTGTTAGTAACCTGACTTCTACTCTTGTTAGTAACATGACTTCTACTATTGTTAGTAACCTGACTTCTACTATTGTTAGTAACCTGGCTTCTACTCTTGTTAGTAACCTGGCTTCTACTCTTGTTAGTAACCTGGCTTCGCAACCTGGCTTCTACTCTTGCTTGTAACATGGCTTCTACTCTTGTTAGTAACCTGGCTTCTACTCTTGCTTGTAACATGGCTTCTACTCTTGTTAGTAACCTGGCTTCGTAACCTGGCTTCTACTCTTGTTAGTAACCTGGATTCTACTCTTGTTAGTAACGTGGCTTCTACTCTTGTTAGTAACATGGCGTCTACTCTTGTTAGTAACATGGCTTCTAATCTTGTTAGTAACGTGGCTTCTACTCTTGTTAGTAACATGGTGTCTACTCTTGTTAGTAACATGGCTTCTAATCTTGTTAGTAACATGGCTTCTACTCTTGTGACTAGAGGCACTGTTTTAAGCTGAGTTCGAACATTTCTTCCCTCGACTATTTCAAGTCGACCCAGTCTCAGGAATTAAATAGCAGGTAAATTTTTGAAAATAAAAGCTATATGCATGACGCTGACCACATCACCCGTAACAAGTAGATGGTAATAAAAAATAATGCCTAACATTGATTTCTCTGTACCTCTTAACTCTGTGAGATTGAATTTTATTTTTGTATGAACATGATGAGGATAATTCCATGTGAAATTGTGTCATTTAAATGCCATAATGAAGATACTAAACATTGACATCAAATGACATTACGTGTTGTTAAATTTTATGCATCTTTTATTGAAATTTTATGTTATTTTTCCAAGCTGTATACCTGATTTATGGTCATTGTCTGTGGTAGGAGTAATTTATCTTCATATTTATCTGATTGCTACAATCAATTTTCATAGCCCAACCAAAGAAACCTGGTGCAGTAGATTGCGAAGACCACAGAACAATTAGTCTTATGAGTCAGATGACCAAGATTCTACTGCGCACAATAATGAGGCGTATAAGAGGAAAAATAAAACCAGAGATAGCTGACGAACATTGCGGATTCGTAGAAGGAAAAGGCACAAGAAATGCCCTATATATAGTAAGAACATTAATGGAGAGGGACATCGAATTACAGCAAGATCTTTATCTGTGCTTCATAAATTACAGCAAAGTATTTGACAAGGTGAAGCATTCAGAGATTATAAAATTGCTAGAAAATCTTAACGTTGATGGGAAAGATCTAAGAATAGTAAGAAATATGTATTGGAAACAAACAGCTGCAATGAGAGCTAACAACATTATAGGTAGATTTCAAAAGATAGAAATGGGTGTCAGGCAAGGTTGTGTAATGTCACCGGACCTTTTCTCCCTGTATACAGAATTATATTATGCGAAATATAGAAGATATGTCCTCCCACTTTTATTCCACTTTTATGACATTACACAACCTTACCTGACACCCATTTCTTTGAAATCTACCTATAGTGTTGTTAACGCTCATCGCAGCTGTTTGTATATATATACAATATAAATAACTTGAGATATGCTGATGACACAGTATTGATCGCAGGAAGCTAACAAGAACTGCAAGCCCTATTAGATAAAGTAGTGAAGGAAAGTGAAAACAAAGGCCTCAGTTTAAACAAGAAGAAAACAGAAATAATGGTTGTATCAAAGAGACATACACCACCAAGATGCAACATAATAATTAATAACACAAAATTAGCACAAGTTGAAAAAGTGAAATATCTTGGCACCCTGTTAACATCAGAAGGTAGATGCTCAAGTGAGATAAAGAGCCGAACAGCACAAGCCAAATCAGCATTCCAAAAAATGAGAACCTTTTTTTGCAATGGAAGTCTACCAATACAGACCCGAATTCGGATGCTGAGATGTTATATCGAACCGATTTTTTTTTATGGATGTGAAGCATGGACTATAAACAAGAAAATTGAAAGTGAATTGGAGGCTACAGAAATGTGGTTTCTGAGAAGAATAATGAAAATACCATGGACAGCCAAGAAAACTAATGCAGAGGTTCTCATTGATGCTGGTGTAAAAAGATCAATCATATCAAACATTAGAGGCAGACAGTCAAGGTTTCTAGGGCATGTGATGAGAAGAACACAGCTTGAACACTTAACCACAGGAAAGACCAAAGGGAGAAGAGATAGAGGTCGACAAAGAGAAAAATTACTAGATGGGCTTGTATCGTTGCACAGTAGAAGCTCACCAACCGAGCTTATTGACAACACAAGAGACAGAGAGTCGTGGAGAAACATGATCGCCTACGCCAATCGGCATGGCACTTGATTGATTGATATTTACGTGTTCCGTACTTAAACTTATATTCCGCAATGGTGATTGAAACATGAGGGTTTAGACGATTTGGTAAACGTGGCATTTTAGATTTTAATAGTAAAATGTTTTTAACTGGGGGGGGGGGGGGGGGGGAGGGGGAGAAGGGGGATGTCAACTGAAGAGATCTGGTTCGAACCTTGTTTGTTGCTTTCAGAGCCGTATCCTTTTCAATGAGACCATGGAGATGTTGTTCTGTAGAAGCATGGTGAGAGTCCAGTGGTAAACTTGTTTTATTGTCTAGTACACGAGATTATGACCATTGGGTACACCAACTTTTGAAATTCATTTAAAGTGATGTCCTTGACAATGAGTTTGTTGATAAGCCATATTGTGGCCGAAAATGTCCCTGGGCAGTTAAGGCATGGGATGACCGCTATAGATGCTATTTTACTACCCGTGATTTTATAGACACAAAGTCTTTTTCTCAATGCAAAAAAAACAAAAATAATGCATGTAAGCAGAGATGAAATTACACCTTCTTCTTCTGCGTTCAGCATGTGGTCATGATTTTATAGACACAAAGCCTTTTTCTCAATGCAAAAAAAACAAAAATAATGCATGTAAGCAGAGATGAAATTACACCTTCTTCTTCTGCGTTCAGCATGTGGTCATGATTTTATAGACACAACTCCTTTTTCTCAATGCAAAAAAAAACAAAAATAATGCATGTAAGCAGACATGAAATTACACCTTCTTCTTCTGCGTTCAGCATGTGGTCATGATTTTATAGACACAACTCCTTTTTCTCAATGCAAAAAAAAACAAAAATAATGCATGTAAGCAGACATGAAATTACACCTTCTTCTTCTGCGTTCAGCATGTGGTCATGATTTTATAGACACAACTCCTTTTTCTCAATGCAAAAAAAACCAAAAATAATGCATGTAAGCAGACATGAAATTACACCTTCTTCTTCTGCGTTCAGCATGTGGTCATGATTTTATAGACACAACTCCTTTTTCTCAATGCAAAAAAAAACAAAAATAATGCATGTAAGCAGACATGAAATTACACCTTCTTCTTCTGCGTTCAGCATGTGGTCATGATTTTATAGACACAACTCCTTTTTCTCAATGCAAAAAAAAACAAAAATAATGCATGTAAGCAGACATGAAATTACACCTTCTTCTTCTGCGTTCAGCATGTGGTCATGATTTTATAGACACAACTCCTTTTTCTCAATGCAAAAAAGACAAAAATAATGCATGTAAGCAGACATGAAATTACACCTTCTTCTTCTGCGTTCAGCATGTGGTCATGATTTTATAGACACAACTCCTTTTTCTCAATGCAAAAAAAAACAAAAATAATGCATGTAAGCAGACATGAAATTACACCTTCTTCTTCTGCGTTCAGCATGTGGTCATGATTTTATAGACACAACTCCTTTTTCTCAATGCAAAAAAGACAAAAATAATGCATGTAAGCAGAGATGAAATTACACCTTCTTCTTCTGCGTTCAGCATGTGGTCATGATTTTATAGACACAACTCCTTTTTCTCAATGCAAAAAAAACAAAAATAATGCATGTAAGCAGAGATGAAATTACACCTTCTTCTTCTGCGTTCAGCATGTGGTCATGATTTTATAGACACAACTCCTTTTTCTCAATGCAAAAAAAAAAAATAATGCATGTAAGCAGACATGAAATTACACCTTCTTCTTCTGCGTTCAGCATGTGGTCATGATTTTATAGACACAACTCCTTTTTCTCAATGCAAAAAAAAACAAAAATAATGCATGTAAGCAGACATGAAATTACACCTTCTTCTTCTGCGTTCAGCATGTGGTCATGATTTTATAGACACAAAGCCTTTTTCTCAATGCAAAAAAAAACAAAAATAATGCATGTAAGCAGACATGAAATTACACCTTCTTCTTCTGCGTTCAGCATGTGGTCATGATTTTATAGACACAACTCCTTTTTCTCAATGCAAAAAAAAACAAAAATAATGCATGTAAGCAGACATGAAATTACACCTTCTTCTTCTGCGTTCAGCATGTGGTCATGATTTTATAGACACAACTCCTTTTTCTCAATGCAAAAAAGACAAAAATAATGCATGTAAGCAGACATGAAATTACACCTTCTTCTTCTGCGTTCAGCATGTGGTCATGATTTTATAGACACAACTCCTTTTTCTCAATGCAAAAAAAAACAAAAATAATGCATGTAAGCAGACATGAAATTACACCTTCTTCTTCTGCGTTCAGCATGTGGTCATGATTTTATAGACACAACTCCTTTTTCTCAATGCAAAAAAGACAAAAATAATGCATGTAAGCAGAGATGAAATTACACCTTCTTCTTCTGCGTTCAGCATGTGGTCATGATTTTATAGACACAACTCCTTTTTCTCAATGCAAAAAAAACAAAAATAATGCATGTAAGCAGAGATGAAATTACACCTTCTTCTTCTGCGTTCAGCATGTGGTCATGATTTTATAGACACAACTCCTTTTTCTCAATGCAAAAAAAAAAAAATAATGCATGTAAGCAGACATGAAATTACACCTTCTTCTTCTGCGTTCAGCATGTGGTCATGATTTTATAGACACAACTCCTTTTTCTCAATGCAAAAAAAAACAAAAATAATGCATGTAAGCAGACATGAAATTACACCTTCTTCTTCTGCGTTCAGCATGTGGTCATGATTTTATAGACACAAAGCCTTTTTCTCAATGCAAAAAAAAACAAAAATAATGCATGTAAGCAGAGATGAAATTACACCTTCTTCTTCTGCGTTCAGCATGTGGTCATGATTTTATAGACACAAAGCCTTTTTCTCAATGCAAAAAAAAACAAAAATAATGCATGTAAGCAGACATGAAATTACACCTTCTTCTTCTGCGTTCAGCATGTGGTCATGATTTTATAGACACAAAGCCTTTTTCTCAATGCAAAAAAAAACAAAAATAATGCATGTAAGCAGAGATGAAATTACACCTTCTTCTTCTGCGTTCAGCATGTGGTCATGATTTTATAGACACAACTCCTTTTTCTCAATGCAAAAAAAAACAAAAATAATGCATGTAAGCAGACATGAAATTACACCTTCTTCTTCTGCGTTCAGCATGTGGTCATGATTTTATAGACACAAAGCCTTTTTCTCAATGCAAAAAAAAACAAAAATAATGCATGTAAGCAGAGATGAAATTACACCTTCTTCTTCTGCGTTCAGCATGTGGTCATGATTTTATAGACACAAAGCCTTTTTCTCAATGCAAAAAAAAAAAAAATAATGCATGTAAGCAGACATGAAATTACACCTTCTTCTTCTGCGTTCAGCATGTGGTCATGATTTTATAGACACAAAGCCTTTTTCTCAATGCAAAAAAAAACAAAAATAATGCATGTAAGCAGAGATGAAATTACACCTTCTTCTTCTGCGTTCAGCATGTGGTCATGATTTTATAGACACAACTCCTTTTTCTCAATGCAAAAAAAAACAAAAATAATGCATGTAAGCAGACATGAAATTACACCTTCTTCTTCTGCGTTCAGCATGTGGTCATGATTTTATAGACACAAAGCCTTTTTCTCAATGCAAAAAAAAACAAAAATAATGCATGTAAGCAGAGATGAAATTACACCTTCTTCTTCTGCGTTCAGCATGTGGTCATGATTTTATAGACACAAAGCCTTTTTCTCAATGCAAAAAAAACCAAAAATAATGCATGTAAGCAGACATGAAATTACACCTTCTTCTTCTGCGTTCAGCATGTGGTCATGATTTTATAGACACAAAGCCTTTTTCTCAATGCAAAAAAAAACAAAAATAATGCATGTAAGCAGAGATGAAATTACACCTTCTTCTTCTGCGTTCAGCATGTGGTCATGATTTTATAGACACAAAGCCTTTTTCTCAATGCAAAAAAAAACAAAAATAATGCATGTAAGCAGACATGAAATTACACCTTCTTCTTCTGCGTTCAGCATGTGGTCATGATTTTATAGACACAAAGCCTTTTTCTCAATGCAAAAAAAAACAAAAATAATGCATGTAAGCAGAGATGAAATTACACCTTCTTCTTCTGCGTTCAGCATGTGGTCATGATTTTATAGACACAAAGCCTTTTTCTCAATGCAAAAAAAAACAAAAATAATGCATGTAAGCAGACATGAAATTACACCTTCTTCTTCTGCGTTCAGCATGTGGTCATGATTTTATAGACACAAAGCCTTTTTCTCAATGCAAAAAAAAACAAAAATAATGCATGTAAGCAGAGATGAAATTACACCTTCTTCTTCTGCGTTCAGCATGTGGTCATGATTTTATAGACACAACTCCTTTTTCTCAATGCAAAAAAAAACAAAAATAATGCATGTAAGCAGACATGAAATTACACCTTCTTCTTCTGCGTTCAGCATGTGGTCATGATTTTATAGACACAAAGCCTTTTTCTCAATGCAAAAAAAAACAAAAATAATGCATGTAAGCAGAGATGAAATTACACCTTCTTCTTCTGCGTTCAGCATGTGGTCATGATTTTATAGACACAAAGCCTTTTTCTCAATGCAAAAAAAAACAAAAATAATGCATGTAAGCAGACATGAAATTACACCTTCTTCTTCTGCGTTCAGCATGTGGTCATGATTTTATAGACACAAAGCCTTTTTCTCAATGCAAAAAAAAACAAAAATAATGCATGTAAGCAGACATGAAATTACACCTTCTTCTTCTGCGTTCAGCATGTGGTCATGATTTTATAGACACAAAGCCTTTTTCTCAATGCAAAAAAAAACAAAAATAATGCATGTAAGCAGACATGAAATTACACCTTCTTCTTCTGCGTTCAGCATGTGGTCATGATTTTATAGACACAAAGCCTTTTTCTCAATGCAAAAAAAAACAAAAATAATGCATGTAAGCAGAGATGAAATTACACCTTCTTCTTCTGCGTTCAGCATGTGGTCATGATTTTATAGACACAAAGCCTTTTTCTCAATGCAAAAAAAAACAAAAATAATGCATGTAAGCAGAGATGAAATTACACCTTCTTCTTCTGCGTTCAGCATGTGGTCATGATTTTATAGACACAACTCCTTTTTCTCAATGCAAAAAAAAACAAAAATAATGCATGTAAGCAGACATGAAATTACACCTTCTTCTTCTGCGTTCAGCATGTGGTCATGATTTTATAGACACAAAGCCTTTTTCTCAATGCAAAAAAAGACAAAAATAATGCATGTAAGCAGAGATGAAATTACACCTTCTTCTTCTGCGTTCAGCATGTGGTCATGATTTTATAGACACAACTCCTTTTTCTCAATGCAAAAAAGACAAAAATAATGCATGTAAGCAGAGATGAAATTACACCTTCTTCTTCTGCGTTCAGCATGTGGTCATGATTTTATAGACACAACTCCTTTTTCTCAATGCAAAAAAGACAAAAATAATGCATGTAAGCAGAGATGAAATTACACCTTCTTCTTCTGCGTTCAGCATGTGGTCATGATTTTATAGACACAAAGCCTTTTTCTCAATGCAAAAAAAAACAAAAATAATGCATGTAAGCAGACATGAAATTACACCTTCTTCTTCTGCGTTCAGCATGTGGTCATGATTTTATAGACACAACTCCTTTTTCTCAATGCAAAAAAAAACAAAAATAATGCATGTAAGCAGACATGAAATTACACCTTCTTCTTCTGCGTTCAGCATGTGGTCATGATTTTATAGACACAAAGCCTTTTTCTCAATGCAAAAAAAAACAAAAATAATGCATGTAAGCAGAGATGAAATTACACCTTCTTCTTCTGCGTTCAGCATGTGGTCATGATTTTATAGACACAAAGCCTTTTTCTCAATGCAAAAAAAAACAAAAATAATGCATGTAAGCAGACATGAAATTACACCTTCTTCTTCTGCGTTCAGCATGTGGTCATGATTTTATAGACACAAAGCCTTTTTCTCAATGCAAAAAAAAACAAAAATAATGCATGTAAGCAGAGATGAAATTACACCTTCTTCTTCTGCGTTCAGCATGTGGTCATGATTTTATAGACACAAAGCCTTTTTCTCAATGCAAAAAAAAACAAAAATAATGCATGTAAGCAGACATGAAATTACACCTTCTTCTTCTGCGTTCAGCATGTGGTCATGATTTTATAGACACAAAGCCTTTTTCTCAATGCAAAAAAAAACAAAAATAATGCATGTAAGCAGAGATGAAATTACACCTTCTTCTTCTGCGTTCAGCATGTGGTCATGATTTTATAGACACAAAGCCTTTTTCTCAATGCAAAAAAAACAAAAATAATGCATGTAAGCAGAGATGAAATTACACCTTCTTCTTCTGCGTTCAGCATGTGGTCATGATTTTATAGACACAACTCCTTTTTCTCAATGCAAAAAAAAACAAAAATAATGCATGTAAGCAGACATGAAATTACACCTTCTTCTTCTGCGTTCAGCATGTGGTCATGATTTTATAGACACAAAGCCTTTTTCTCAATGCAAAAAAAGACAAAAATAATGCATGTAAGCAGAGATGAAATTACACCTTCTTCTTCTGCGTTCAGCATGTGGTCATGATTTTATAGACACAACTCCTTTTTCTCAATGCAAAAAAGACAAAAATAATGCATGTAAGCAGAGATGAAATTACACCTTCTTCTTCTGCGTTCAGCATGTGGTCATGATTTTATAGACACAACTCCTTTTTCTCAATGCAAAAAAGACAAAAATAATGCATGTAAGCAGAGATGAAATTACACCTTCTTCTTCTGCGTTCAGCATGTGGTCATGATTTTATAGACACAACTCCTTTTTCTCAATGCAAAAAAAAACAAAAATAATGCATGTAAGCAGAGATGAAATTACACCTTCTTCTTCTGCGTTCAGCATGTGGTCATGATTTTATAGACACAACTCCTTTTTCTCAATGCAAAAAAAAACAAAAATAATGCATGTAAGCAGACATGAAATTACACCTTCTTCTTCTGCGTTCTGCATGTGGTCATGATTTTATAGACACAACTCCTTTTTCTCAATGCAAAAAAAAACAAAAATAATGCATGTAAGCAGAGATGAAATTACACCTTCTTCTTCTGCGTTCAGCATGTGGTCATGATTTTATAGACACAACTCCTTTTTCTCAATGCAAAAAAAAACAAAAATAATGCATGTAAGCAGACATGAAATTACACCTTCTTCTTCTGCGTTCAGCATGTGGTCATGATTTTATAGACACAACTCCTTTTTCTCAATGCAAAAAAAAACAAAAATAATACATGTAAGCAGAGATGAAATTACACCTTCTTCTTCTGCGTTCAGCATGTGGTCATGATTTTATAGACACAACTCCTTTTTCTCAATGCAAAAAAAACCAAAAATAATGCATGTAAGCAGAGATGAAATTACACCTTCTTCTTCTGCGTTCAGCATGTGGTCATGATTTTATAGACACAACTCCTTTTTCTCAATGCAAAAAAAAACAAAAATAATGCATGTAAGCAGAGATGAAATTACACCTAATTTTGTCAGTGACAAAGAGCAACTAGAAAATGTAAACAACTTGTAATATCTAGCATCAATCATCAACACAACAGGAGATTGCTCGGCAGAGATAAGAAATGACTAGCAATGGCACTGCAAAAACATCACAGATGAAAGATTTATGGCAAGGAGCAAACAGAGAAACAAAATTAAACTAGTAAGAAGCTACATCCTTTCAGTGGCAACATACGGATGTGAGACGTGTACAATGACATTCACAATGGAATAGAAATTATCTGCATTCGAAATGAAATGCTTTGGAAAAGTCCTAAAAATATCATAGAAAAAAGAACTAATGCAAATATCCGGAAAGATTTGAACATTGAAGAAGACTAGCTCCTCAAAACTACAAAAAAAACTCACTTACATATTTCAGACATATAAAAAGACACAATGATTTAGAAAGATTAATCATGGAGGGGAAAGTTCCGGGTAAGAGAACAAGAGGCAGACCAAAACTACGATGGACACATGTCATCGAGGACCTTCTGAACATGACATTGGAAGAACCTGGGTAGCTCGCACAGAACCGTGAAGCTTACAGAGTGAAAGTGAAGACAACGTTCTGCAAAGGACACGTCACATAGAGAGAGAGAGCGAGAGAGAGAGAGAGAGAGAGAGAGATAGTGACTTTCAAGCTACTATCCGCCGTTGATCTGCTGTTTTTCTTCTCTTCTCACATGATGCTTGCTGCGCATTTTGTGCAACCACTTCTCATGCATCTTCCTCTAGTTCAATGACATTCAGCGAAGGTCGAGTCCTGTATCGCTTCTTTTTCGTGGATGTGAAAATGACTTGCAATGGAATTTTTTATTTAAATAAAAAAGAGTTACGCAAAAAATCGTCTACCTCACTCTCATGTCGGACCTCATTCTTCTGTCGGACCTCACTCCTGTTGGACCTCACATCGATTTGGGGTCTTTGTTACCTCTAATATTTTATGGTAGTGTGTCCAGATATAACCTAATTGGACTTTGTCCGCTGGTTGAAAGGGGCACGCCTCTCCAAAAGAGAGGCAAGCTCATTAACTACCCATTACTACTGTTGGACCTCACTCTCTTGTCGGACCTCACTCTTGTCGGACCTCACTCTCTTGTCGGACATCACTCTCTTGTCGGACCTCATTCTCTTGTCGGACCTCAATCTCTTGTCGGATCTCACTCTCTTGTCTGACCTCACTCTCTTGTCGGACCTCACTCTCTTGTCGGATCTCACTCTATTGTCGGACCTCACTCTCTTGTCGAACCTCACTTTTATCGGACCTCACTCTCTTGTCGGACCTCACTCTCTTGTCGGGTCTCACTCTATTGTCGGACCTCACTCTCTTGTCGGACCTTACTCTTGTCGGACCTCACTCTCTTGTCGGACCTTACTCTTGTCGGACCTCACTCTCTTGTCGGACCTCACTCTCTTGTCGGACCTCACTATCTTGTCGGACCTCACTCTCTTGTTGGACCTCACTCTCTTGTCGGACCTCACTCTCTTGTCGGACATCATTTAAATTAGTGGCCAACTAAAAACAAAAACAAGGAAATACTGGAAGATTGATGTATGTATAAAAGGATGATTGCTTGCTACTGGTAATGGTAATAATACTAATAATAATAGTAAGAATAACAATAATGATAATAATAGCAATAATAATAATATCAATAATAATAAAAGCAATTATAATAATCGTGGCAGTAACAGTAACAACAATAACAAAACCAACAATATTGTTAATACCCCAAACCAGTCATTATCGTAGGACTGATGCAAAAAGACATCACCACAACAAAAATAATCCACACAGCTCTATCTTGAGACATTCGAATGAGTGTATAAACATCCTGCCAGGATCTTCTTCTTCTCCGTTCTTCCGCTCACAATTCCTTAATATTGTCAACCCAAAATTGTCTGTTACCGCCTCTTCCCCCTGAACCCTCATGTGTTCAATGAAAAAATACTTTCAGAAAGTAAAACGTGTCTAATTATATATCTAAACTAAACAAGCGTTTAGTTGCCCGCCCGCTATTTACGCCTTTTCTGTTACTTTCCAACGTGAAAAAACCTAGTAGATCTTTTCTAGTCATGATATGTAACAAAATGATGCGGAGAGCACGATGGCAACGAGAAAGATTTAAGGAAAGAGAGGCAGAAGGATCATAGAAAAGCTGGAGAAAATATTTAAAGGTAAAAGTCAACAATGGTTCTGCTTTAATATACTGGGAATGGAAGTTGTGGAGATGTATGATCGACTATTCCAGATCTCACGACACGTGATGGTAATGTGGTGAAGATATTAGCAAATACTATGGCAGCAATTCTTGTAGTTCATGATAGCAGAATGATTTGAACTGCAAACTCCATGAGTCTTTTTCGATATAGCATCACTTTTATTCACCGCAAGCATTAAATCCCCTTCTCAGGCCAAACATCGACCATTTTAAGTGTTAAACACAATTCCTTTTCAAGGCTAACCTCGATCCTTTTAAGGATTAACGCATGTTCCTTTGAGGGCTAACCTCGGTCCTTTTAATGGTTAACACATATCCCATTGTCAGGTCTAAACGCTACTATGCAACATTAACACAGCATTAGAACAGTCTTCACTCTCTATGAAGAAATATAATCAGACAATTGATAATTTTTCCTACTTAATAAGAATAATGACACAAGATGGAGATACAACAAAATAGATTTTTACCAGAATTGTGTTAGCATCCAGTGCATTCAACCACATAACAAACATCTAGAAATAGAAAATAAACAATAAGTAAACATACCAAACTACAACTGCTTAGCTCCATGTAATATCCATATTAACGTATGGTTGCGAAAGATGGAAAAGAAGCACTGGAGGAGAAATTAAATTAATTGGGAAATAAATATTTTAGAAAACTAGCTGTCCAACGAGCAAATAATAGAGAATACCAAACATCTGTTTTTTGATAACAATAAGAAGAAAACGATGGACATATCGGAAATGTACTTATAATGAATGAAAAAAGGATTATCACTACAAGAATTAAAATGGTTACCAGATGGGAAAAGAAATAAGGAAGATCAAGACACACTCTCGCAGAACAAATAACAAAGAACGTATGACTATTGGTCACAAAATCAGGCAAGAAGTACATACAGCAGCACATCGCCCAAACTGTACAGCCCTGATTTTGGTAAAATACAGCGAATTCGGGGAGTGTGGGGGGGGGGGAGACGAGACGGTAGCATTGTTGTTAGTGAGCGTGCTGTCACCAGGCTACAGCGTGCCAAGTCGTACCACCTCCCCCCCCCCTCCTTTCCCAATACGGGTCGTGAATTCTTGTCAGACATGACCGTTCCGCGTCCGCCAGTAAACCCAGCTGTATATGTGTGAGTACCTGACGTATAACTTAACTTAATCGACACAAGGAAGAGAACATACCACCTAATCGAATAGTTGCTGCAGCTTATTACATGAAGAGTTATCTTCTTTCTAGACGGCCGGTTGATGCCATGGGTCCGACCTTTAGCGTACCGTATTGAGAGCTAAAGGGACATAGAAAGATATAGATGGAAATAGATAAATATAGATGGTTCTAGATAAACACAGACGGACATAGATAAATAAAATATAGATAAACATAGATGGACAGAGATAAACATAGATGGACAGAGATAAACATAGATGGACAGAGATAAACACAGATGGACAGAGATAAACATAGATGGACAGAGATAAATATAGATGGACAGAGATAAATATAGATGGACATAGATAAACATAGATGGACAGAGATAAACATAGATGGACAGAGATAAATATAGATGGACAGAGATAAACATAGATGGACTTACAAAAACATAGGTGGACATATATAGATATAAATTAACATAGATAGACAGATATATATATATTGACATAAATAGTCATAACTATACATTGATGGACATAGTCAGACATAAATTGATATAGACATAGATAGACATGTCGATATAGATGGTCATATATCGACATAGGCAGACATAGATAGACGTAGATGGACATAGCTAGAAAGACACAATATCAGGTCAACACATAACTCTTATCTTCCTATATACAATTGGCACAGTTGCATTGAATCACATATCATAAGATCACTATTAGACAAGAATATATCAAGACCTGATATAACCACAGGAGACTCCGGTCTCAGGTTGAAAGTGGTATCTGCTCAAAACGGTTTTCTGATGCGTTATATTTTACGGTTTTGTTGCGTTATCTACCCCCTTTAGTCCTGACACACCCGACTTCAGCACAGCTTCTTCCCTTTGACACTTCATGTGATTGAATAGCCAACTCAACTCAAAAACCTCCTTAGTCGTCTCTTACAACATGCATGGAAAGTAAACAGCGTTGCTATTCTTTGCTCCCATTTCAGTTCCGTCAACACAAGTGCGAAATAGATTTGAAGTTTTAGCTTAACGAAAAATACACGCATTATGTTAGTTAAACATATCACATTCTTTTCTGAATATACGTCACTCATCTCGGGCCATCCAATTATTGATTGGCTGTCTACTCAAAGTGTATGCAAAGTTACTAATGAAAAGCTCGGATCAATCGCATTAGCCAAGATGAGTGACGCAGTGTGTGACTAGATACATGCTTATTTAGATTGTAAGACCTACCGTTTAATAGGAAATAAAACCTTGTTAATGACTCATTTAACAATTTCCGTGATTTTGATTGGTGACTATGATTTTGTGTGACAGCCAATGAAAATCACGGGAATAGCCAAATGAGTTATTTTAAAAGGATTGGTTTCTCTGGTTAATCAAAATTATACATCTGATTGTGAAGAACGCATTCAACCGCGGACGTTAATCCAATTTGGTTATATCAAAGCTTTCTTATATTGTAGGCGGTCGAAAATGCGCTGAGTCTGGATGTGATCATATGCTCTCATATAACCAAATGCGACTGGCGCCCACTGTTAAATGGAACGTTCGTTCACCATAAACTTGAACGTTTCATTAAAAATGAAAAAAACAAAACAAACAGCAACCCGATATCAGAGGTCGATGTCAAGATGTCACGAGATAGCTGATTTTGTCTCGTGAGCTAAGCGTGAACTATCGCAGCAGTGTTTACATATTAGGAGAAAGTTTATCAGTTAAATCTCTCGTGTTCTTGACGCATATCCCAACTTCGTAAATAGAATCTTATCCATTCTTCTCTGGCTCATTGAGCAGACGTGATATCTGGCATCAATCGTTGGATAATAGATCTTTATAACAAATTAACAGCTTTTCAAAATCATAAGTGCCATCAAACCATCAAGTGTTAGTGGAAGTAAATATAACTGTGAGTACAACAAACAACTTATCAATCTATTGTCTTTTTCACAAATGCCGTTAGTGGTCGTGGGGAGTTGAAGTTTTCTGTCGCTTGCCATCTTTGTTACGCTTGCCATGGTTAAGACGTGTTTTTAAACAAATCTCTCTGATTGAATCTTCCAATCTTGTTCTTGATCTTCCTATTGTTTTGTAGCCGTTATTTCTGCTGTTGTATGCCTTCATGGCTGGTTGTGATAGTTCCATTGGCATAAGGTGTCCGAACTAGTTGATCTGCTGTCTTTCTATATATTGTTTGCATAATGTGTTCTTTACTATCTTTCTGATGGTTTCATTTCACATTCGCTCTCTTTTGGTGACGTCTATAGCCTTCTCAGGCATTTCATCTCAGATGTTATCTTTGTCATAAGTGTTTTCATCGGGTCATGTAACATAGAATAAAGATGGTGTTTGTTATGTCGTTTGGTCATGTTATTCGACGAACTTATCAATATCATGTGCTAATTTATGCTTAGACTAGACTCCTGTCAACAGGATGTAGTTCGTAGAACATGTATCTAACAACAATATGCACGTCACTACTACTATCTCTTTATTGTTCTGGTAGAATATTCTGGCGCATCTTTCTTACTAGCGTTCATTACCTAATTTCGTGGTATTGCAGCGTGATTAGTAGAATTTGCCGAATTTGTATTTATAATTAAGGTATATTAATTGAAAAGGCATATTCTTGGCATATTGAACGCCAGAAAGAAAGATTTACCAAAAAACACACGTACGTCATTTACCTGACGTAAAGTTGAATAAATATTATTTAAATGTCTTGTTTGAAGTGTCTCGAGATGTCTTGTTTAATGTCATGCGATATATTAAGATGCCTTGTTTGAAGTGTCTCGAGATGTCTTGTTTAAATGTCATGCGATATCTTAAGATGCCTTGTTTGAAGTGTCTCGAGATGTCTTGTTTAAATGTCATGCGATATCTTAAGATGCCTTGTTTGAAGTGTCTTATGCCTCATCGTCTTGGCTTCCCTTAGCGAGGATATAGAAAGCAAAGTTCTACAAGCAGAATGAAACCCTTAGTCAGGTTTTCGATAATTTCTCCGCACTTTGTTGGTTGTCATTGGCACGCTACACACCATGCCTTACCCATAATGCTAAGGCACGGATGATACCCATAAGGCACGGAAATAACCGTAATCATCACATATAAACGTTCGGGCGCAACTACGGTATAAGTCTTCACTGTGACCTTTGTTCTAACTTCGAGGTATTTTATATTCTTCTTCTGCGTTCGTTCTCAAAACTCCTGCAGATTAGCAGGATGTAGTCCGGAGAGCAGAATGCGTTGTGCCATGGTTTACAGCATTGCTGCGATATCTGCGCCTTTCGGTTTGACACTTCCGACTTCAGCATGGCTTTGGGTCACTGACCCTATATGCGATGGAACAGCCAACTCCATCCCATAACCTCCTTAGTCGTCTTTTACGACATGCGTGGAAGGTAAAGTGTTGCTATTCTTTGCTCCCCTTTCGGGCCCGGCAACAAACGGGCGATTTTATATTAGGGATGGGGATAAGGGTTAGGAGTAGTCAAAAATGAAAAAAAAATGAGTTATAAAAATTATAAGTATGCTGCATGTCGTTTGTGTCGGGAGATGTGATGTCGCAGCATCCATTAATTTCAATAATTTCATTGGTGTTACACGGAAATCCGTGACGTCTGCTACTTAAAAATGTAAACATTGTGTGCTATTTATAGCACAGAAGACGTAAACTGTAGTTTTACCAAGTTTGCTTTGATTCTGTTCGTAGTACTTTACTGCCGATACCAGACTTAACCTTGTTACCAGAAAATATGCATCCTATGATTCTTCCATACTGTTCAATCTCTCAAATTATCCTAAGGGGGATCTCTATTAATTACATCTTTTTTTCCAATGTGTGACACCCCCCCCCTCCTTCCCTTGTCAACAACTTGTCAATAATTCATTGAGTCTTCTCTTCCCCTTGTCAACAACTTGTCCAAGAAATCAGGGATTCTTTCATTCTTTGTCAAATTGTTTCCCCCCCCCCCACCCCTCCCCCAGTGTTAGCAATGAAAGCATGAAAAAAAAATGATTTGTTTCAATTTGTATAATTTCCTTACAAATTCAAACCATTTAATTGTTGTGTAAACATATTTTGACGATAACGTGCAACTCCCATGTGAACAAGGGTCAAACTTTTTCAGACCATCTCCTCATCCTTCAATTGGTTATGTAATGGATAAACAGTCCCTAAGGTACTAGATTATCTTTCACATAATTCCACATAATTGACTAGGCTGGTTGTAGTATTTCCCTAAGTTTATCACAAGTACACCTGTTGCACAACCTAGTAATTCAACTAGCTAAGCGCACATGACACCACTTAGGCATCCATAACGATGTTGAATAAAATTAGTTTTGAGTATCAAACGGTATAGAATATATGTATTCAGGAGAAAGCAATCGTCGGACTCCGCAGATGACGTATATCATAAAAGATACACTTTGTTATAATTGCATTGAATCTACACAGGAACACTGAAATTAATAAACTGAACTGTGGACAAACTTATCAGTGTCAAACTTGGACATTAGGTTCTAGAAAATACATAAGATTAACACAACTGAAATGAAATGTGTGAGACGTATGATTGGGAGTTAGCTTGAGAAACAAAATCAGGAATGAAACACTAAGGAAACAATTAGGGATCAAGTCAGCAATAGAATACATCCAGAAACAACAAGTTAAATAGTACGGACACATAACCAGACAGAAAGAGCAAAGTATTACCCAAAAACATTTAACAAACGATACGAAAACAGGAGACCTATTGGACACCCTAGTAACAGGTGGATAGATAGTGTATTACACACGGAAATATAACAGAAGAGACAAATAGAAGGGTAAAAGACCGTACACTCACTCTCCCCTCAACACCGAAAAGTACATGAGGACAGAAAGAAGAACTGAGGACAGCTCTAGTTCAGCTGTATAATAACTTCCAGAGAGTATAGATCCAAGTTGATACCTTCACACTGCAACATAGAAGGAAATCAAGTTTCAGATATGCCCCTGTATAACCAAAGTATGAGGGAACATGCATCAAGAAGTCTATCTGATTATTTCAGAGGAAATGAAAACCATCATTAAAGACAGCAACACAAAGTAGAAAACCATCATTAAAAACAGCAACACAAAGTAGAAAACCATTAAAGACAGCAACACAAAGTATAAAACCATTAAAGACAGCAACACAAAGTATAAAACCATTAAAGACAGCAACACAAAGTATAAAACCATTAAAGACAGCAACACAAAGTATAAAACCATTAAAGACAGCAACACAAAGTAGAAAACCATTAAAGACAGCAACACAAAGTAGAAAACCATCATTAAAGACAGCAACACAAAGTAGAAAACCACCATTAAAGACAGCAACACAAAGTAGAAAGAAGACCACCCCAAATACGAGTATAATGTAGATGGCGGGTATCAACTATTCAGAAGAGGCCATGTTATCTTGCTGCGAATCGGAACTGATCACAGCAAAACATAACCTATACATCAAATTCATAATAGGTACAACTGGCCTTTCGCATTTCAACTTAGCGAATATGACAGAGCGGAACATATCTTACAAGACTCCAGTTAGAAGACCCGAGGAAAAAGACATGGTCCACCCCAACTAACGTCTCTTGAATTATGCTTTTGGCTACGCTGTGTCTTGAGGGAAACGAGAAAATACTATAGAATAAGAAAGCTAACCACCCCTTAAACATGACTGGGCTCTAGTGCTGACGATATCACTTTATATGACCTTTCAACTTCTGAGTGTTTAGTTACTAATTGCAGTTATCAGTGAGTTGTAAATTTAAAAAAGGGGGTGGGAGGTCGGAATGAGAGCAAATAATAGTGGCACGTTATCTGCCATGCGTATCATAAGAGGTGACTAAAGAGGTTTAGGAGGTGAGGTTGACTGTCCATTCAATAAAGATCACAAAGCATTCTGTTCTACGGATTACATCCTGCTAGTCTGCAGGAGTTTGAGAACGAATGCCGAACTAATTCGAGCAGATAGGCCTATATTGTCTTCTAATTTACAGGAAAACTTCAATGTACAAGGCCGGTTCATCACTGCATTTTTATAGTTGCTTTGCCTTCACTCTTGGTTTCAACCCCCTCCGAGTAGAAAGCTCATTCAATACAAATTGCACTACGCCGAAAGCTGGAGTCTCCTGGAGATGAAAGAAAGCTAATTAAAAACTACCCCACAGCGCATAGGAAGTACAAGATAATCGCTCGCGATTCCTGGGCTTCTCAATCAATCAATCAATCAATCAATCTTGGATCCTTGCCAGCTTAAAGAACACGTGATAGTGGTCTATTAATAGATCCACCAATTACATATCTCTAGCTGGCTCTGTTTGAAGTTTCGAATCGAATCTTTGATTTCTCAAAAGACACGTCTGTTTTAACAATGATAATGATGAAACAATCCATTTAACTGTGAACAGTTAACTCTTGACAACTTAGTCTTTCAGACAAAATCACATATTTTATTTAGTTAAATTAGGTGTTGCCTAAAAATGAGTGCGGAATGGAAATCAACACAGCAAAGAGCAAGATCTTGATTAACAGCAGAGACACAGACGAACAGACCGACATCATAATAAATGGGTTATAAGCTTGAGGAGGTGAATACTTTCAAATACCTTGGATTCAGCATATACAGCGATAGAAAATGCAAAGCAGAATTAAAAATAATGTTGGAGATAGCTTTAGTGTCTATGTCAAAGCTAACGGTGATTTGGAAAATCAACATCAGTGTTGGAGTGAAAAGTCAAACTGTATACGTTGCTGGTGCTTTCTCTTGTCCGTGGTTGTGAGAGTTGGACACTCACTTCAGACATGGGGAGACATTACAAGGTTTCTAGTACAAATGCTACAGATGAATTCTACGAATGTCCTATAGAGAGCATAGACACATTTGTACTTAAAAAAAAATATAGATATATGCAGGTGTACAATAACCATTGTTTCAATAATGAAACGACAAAAACTAGCAAGGTTTGGACATGTATGCAGACATGATTCTTTGCCCCCAAAAAAATAATGCAGGGAACCGTTGAAAGGGGTGGAGGGGAGAGGGAGAGTAGCAGAGAAAGGCAAATAAAGACATGGGCAGACAACAAGGAATGAATAGGACAAGATTTTTCCTCACTCATCCGAATCGAAGATAGAAATCGCTGGAGGACTCTGATGTGCTGAAGCATCAATTGTGGAGCCCCTACGACCCTGTCAGGTTACGGGTTTATAGAGAGTAGTAGAGAAAGGTGATAACCAGAAACATGTAAGGTTGTTTCACAGACATGGTTGTGTAAGGCATGTTTATGGATGCATGTTTAGTCACTGAATTGAGGCATTCCAGTGTGCAAATATTCCATAATGATCACGTGCTGTCAGGAACACAGAACACGCCTCTGTTAACTATTTCAACATTCTTCTATCATTAGTTGACCCATCCACAGTGATGGCATATCTGGCATTTCTCGTCATCCATGAGTCTGTCCCAAACGGACAAATGTGCAGTGCCCTCTGGCTTGCATCTCATCATCCAGGGGATTATGTGTTAGAAGACAAAAGTTTGAAAACGAGACAAGATTATTTGTTAGAAGACAAAAGTTTGAAAACGAGACAAGATGTGAGATATTTTTTTCACAGGTGACCAGTTGGCAGCCACACTCTCCATGATAATCCCAAATGTCCTTAGTCGCCTCCTACGGCATGCACGAAAAGAAGATAGTGGCCCTATTCTTTACACTATGAACTAGATAGAAGTCCATGCCATGGTTACCACTCGGACTGTTTTAACAAACTTATATCAGGTCCCATATCCCTTGAAATAGTTTAAAAAAACTTATATCAGGTCTCATATCCATTGAAATAGTTTTGCGATGGATGGCGTCTTTATAAAAGTTTGTTCACTGAATAACTTATTATCCCTGATCTATTTAATCTTATCGACCCTTGACCTATGTTAACCCTGACGACTCCTTGTTTACACTATTTAGTGTCAGTACAGTCTTGCTGTCTTAATTGCATAAATTGAGAAAGGCCTTAAAAGTTTAATGAATGTAGTAATCACAGAAAGTAAAGGGAAAGGCTTCTTCCTAAATATAAAGAAACAGAAGTAATGGTTATTTCAAAGAAACAAAATAACACACCTTGCATGATCAAAGTGAATGATATAGTATTAAAACAGGCCCACCAATTCAAATATTTAGGTACAACGATTACAGCAGATGGAAGAAGTTCAACAGAAATAAGCAGAATAGGGCAGGCAAAAACAACATTCAGAAAAATGAAAAATATACTGTGTAATATAACCTTGTCATTAGACTTACGTAAAACACAGATTTATATATCGTTTCAATGAGACACAACAGAGTATAGCTAAAACTAGTAGGTAATCCTTGTCATTAGAGGAGCGTTCTGCAGTGCTATATAACTTCTATACTAACATGGGTGCCAGTCTTGGACAATAAACAAATTGGAAAGTGGGAAACTAGAGGCAATAGAGATGTGGTTCTATAGAAGAATGTTGAGAATACCATGGACTGCCAGAAAAACTAATGTGGAGGCGTTGAAGTCAAATGCGAGAAGGACCTTAATCAATAATATAAGAAAAAGACAATCTTAATTTTTCGGCCACTTCATGAGACAGGGAGGTTTGGAGAAGTCACAACAGGCAAGATTGAAGGCAACAGAGACAGAGGGCGACAACGTGAGAAAATATTAGACAGTATGACAACCTGTCACGGCAGGGAAACAATAACGATCTTGATACATAATGTTAGAGATAAGAGAGCTGTGGAGACCCATGATGGCATACGCAAACCGCCATGGCACCTAATGGTGATGACTGTCTCGCTACCAATAGACACCATGTCACAGATGGCCATGACACATTGACATCACGGCTATAAAGCCAGATGCAGACTATGTAAAAGATGGACCACTGAAATAAAAAGAAGCCACAGTTACAAGCTTACAAACAGCACACAAGGTCATCTCCAGAGAACTGTTCTTCCCATGACGCCACAAGGCATACAAGGACCACTTCGCAGGGCCGGCCCTAACAATGGTGGGGCCCAATGCGAAACGGATTGCGCGGGGCCCAGTCTGGGTAGGGAAGAGGATAATAAAATAAATTCTAATATGAATTTATGGGCCTATAAAGTGCGGGGCCCACTGCGGCCGCATAGGTTGCAATGGCCTAAGACCGGCCCTGCCACTTCGTATAGATAGATATATTGTCTCGCTCTGAATAGGCCTGTTACCAAACAGAAAATTTAGAATTAGAAAACAGTTTCCCTTGTGGCATCCGAGGCTTGGACTTCTAGTCCAGGATGTACAGAATATGGCTACTGTCTTCTTTCCAGGCATGTTGGAGACCTAAGGAATATTGGCTTGCAGGCTACCAACCAGTGACTTGTTAAATTATCGTTAGGGTATACCTTACTCCTATCTCAATTCCTCTCATTTTGTAACCGCTACCTTTCGGGTTAGAGCGGAATGCCTTATATTAACGCTATATTACAGTGCATTTTGTTTTTAACAACAAACCATTTCGACTCGTATCTTCGCCAATTGTGTGCATCATTACAGCAGTTATTTCCCTTTAAAGTCAGATGATTTTCGATGAATCCTTGAAACTGTCAAGATTATACATTATTTGTATGAGATTCCGCATGCATTAAAAATTGTAAATATTTTTAAATTTAATGTGCAGATACATTTTTTAATGTATTCTTACAAGGTATATTTTTCTTTAGTTTCACTTTAATTAGTTTTCTAAAATGGAATACTCAGTATTGATACAACTTTAGTGTAGGCCTATTTCTGAATTCAGTTTCGTAAAAATATACACATTTCCCTCCAGAAATCGCAGAAGAGAAAAGTATACCATGCCCATAGAAACATTATACAGGTTTTCATTTGTTTTATACATATTATGCATGCCTGAACCAAATAGTTTTGAAATATTCAATCTATTGTCTATCCCCAGGTGTTGTCGTAGCTTCCACAGTTGCCGTTAAGTATAGGGATTTGTGAAGATGTGGTTTACGTTCCAGAGCCAGGTGTGTTTCTCTGGTTGAGGTGTAATGTTTATTCAGGATGGTCTTGATAGTTCTATACACCATTTCCTAAGTCTGCCCGTAGCTCTGTATCCTGATTCCATCTTGTTATAAGCTCTTATGCGAAGTTAATCGTTCATCCTCATAAAATCTCCAAACCATTGTAACTGTTGTTTCTCTATATATTCGATGCATGGAGTGAGACATATTATCTTTCTGATGTTCTCACTGCGCATTTTCTCGAGTCTGGTGACTTCAATAGCATTCCTTAGACATTTCATTTCGCAAGTTTCGATTTTTCTCTTATGTGTAGTCAGTTGCCAAGTTTGGCATTGATAACATAGTGTTGGTATAAGCATGATCTTTATCATTTGTTTCTTTACTTCCACGTTGGGTGGAAATACATAACATTTTTGGGTGCAATAACAAAGATGATAGCTGGTATGCCACAGTATTTGCCTTTTGACATCTTGTTTCTAACTCTCTATCGAGTCGTCCGTCTTCTGTGAAGATACTTCCTAGGCATTTGAACTCTTTCATTTGTTTTATTTTTGTGCTCTCTATTTATATTTTTAAAGTGTTCTGTTGATCTCGACATTTGCATAGTTTCGGTGAAATATTCTGTAAGCATATTTTATCGTGGTAAACGTTAAATAGTGTAATAAAGAGTTTTCGGAGTCAAACCTTACAGAAAATCCACACTGCCAAGCGCGTTAGCATGGGAGTGCATCTGGCTGAGGGAGTAAACCCCTACAGAAAGTTCGGAGGGAAGACACTAATGCACTCGATGGTTTATTAAACATTTTCTGACATCTCTTGCAGTTCTTCATGTTTCAAAGCGTAATGGCGTTGCTTTGTTTCCATGGGAGTTAACCAACGCAACAGAGAAGACGTTAGTGCAAATTGGCACTATTTCTATCAAACTAGCTCGGGCAAGCATTGATTTGTGAAATTTTGAGGACGTCATAGTACATTTAAAATGTTATACTGGCCTGCACCTGATCATGTGTACAGATGCAAGGGCCATCAGCACATGCCCTGATATAACCTATATGGAATCTAGCCCGTGATAGGAAGGGACGAGCATCGCCACAGAGAGGTTTGCTTTACTCCCATACCCACCAACAAACTCAATATGGTATTATCACTACCATCTTTCGATAAAAACTTGATCGAAACGTCGACTTTGTATATTTATGGTGCTGAAGCTCGGAGGTCGTTTTGGCAGAATCACATGAACTGCAACATCATTTATATCCTGTCACTTGATAGGCCCTATAACAAAAATTATTGAAAAAGACGTGTTGCATAATTTTTCCCCCCGTTCTTTCCTGCTGGATCTCTCTTGTTGGACAAATGGTTTCACTGCATGCCCAGCAGGATGTAGCCCGAGAACGGATATGTCTCTCACTTTCGGCTGGTACAGTCTTACTGCAGGTTGTCTCGAGTTTGTTCCCCACACAGTCTTTGTGTTTGGACGCCTTCAAATAATCAACTTTATAGAATGGTATGGACTCCCAAGTTTGGAACCACTATACTACTAGGTCATGGGTCAGAACTAATTGTGTTCCTGGATCACGTTTAATTTCTGCATACTCGATTCATGCCTGACTTTGTAGTGCTTTTTACTACTTCTGGACACTACATCACTGTGGAGAATCGAACGTGCCTGCACATATGTTGTAGATTATGAGAATATATGTAAGTTTTATCTCATTTAACACTGGATAATATTCTGCTGAAGCACCGTCTGACGTCTGCTAATGGCGGCCTTGTGGAAGTCACGATTTGTTGTCGTTTGTGAGAGGTAAATGTCATATTTACGGTTGATTATCTAATTATTTTAGAGAATTAGAGTTTTAGTCTGTAGTCTATAGCCGCTGAACTGTAAGCATATAGCTTTAGTTAGTATGACTAAAGAAGAACGATTTTAATCAGAAAACAAAAAAAGTACTTCTTTCATCACTCGGTCGGTGACAAGATCCAGAAGTAGTGGATCTGCTGTCAGTGAAGCGTTTGCATCATAAATTCTTAAGTGGCCCCAGTGATAACTGATGCCCTCATCACTTCTCCTTTGTTTGATGTGATAAAGTTGAACTGACGGTTATCAGCGATGTAATCTGCGACAAACAGTTCACACTGTCTGGATCGTTAAGTGGGATATTCTCCATTATCTATCACTATCAGTATCAGACTATCACTACGTGTACAGCACACAACTCAACTCTGTGTATCACTTGTTTATGCACTTGTGATTAGGACGGGCATGCCGTCCGTAGTCCTAGCTTATACTAGCTAGTTCTTGTGGCAGCAGTATTATTTGAAGGGACACAGTTTCTTTGTCAGATGTAAATTTGAGAAAGCTAGATTTTGCAAGGAACAACCCTGTGCTGTAAGTTTGTCATTACTGACTCATTACTATAGGCATAGGCCTAATAAAATAGTGCAAATGACTTAAAAAGGTAGGATACCATAGTTCTAGTTCGACTGTGATTACCCTTGTACCTTGTTTAATGGCAGAATCCTGACATCCTAGCAGATTTGACTTGTCACAGTTTCAATTAGTTTATTACAAATATGAATCTGTTAAAATTTATAGGCTTATGTCCAAATAAAAATTTGCATCTTCTCATGGTGGAGGTGATAGTGATCCAATCTCAGTTTAAAATTGGGCGAACATGGATGTAGAGGAAGATGGGGCTTAATTATTTCTCCGTAAGGCGCATTAAGGTTTTCCTGATATGCTGGAGAACATTTTTGAATATTTTTAGTAATTTATGGTAGTATTTGTAGTTTTACAATTTCTCCCTCACCATTATGTCGACATGAACATTTCTTACATCAAAATATTCATAAATGGAAAGGTAATAAGACCAAGTTCAGTTTGTTTGCTTACATACAATATTGTGTTAGTTATGGAAAATTGAATTCAGAAAAAAATAAAATTTGGGGGGGGGGGACAATAGAAATAATTACATACCCGGGCTTATATCGCAGATTACTGAATCATAAATTTATTTTGAAATAAAACATCTGCATATATCCTGAAACATTTTGTAATGCATATAAGTATTTATATATACAGAGTTACTTATAAATGTCACATTGTCTTGATATTAGCAAATGCATTCAAAATATGCATTTTTAAAAAAATGTTCAATTCTTTAGACCTATATTTTAGTACCAAGGAAATATTTACATATCCTAAGATATATATAATACAAATTATTATGCCTTATATAAAGGTCTGAATATTTACATCCATATGTGATACTCCAAAAAATCATGTTTTTGAATGTAGATAAGGTGGATATCCGTATAGGCCTATATTGTATGACACGATGCATTCCGTTCATCAGATTACATCCTGCTAATCTGCAGGAATTCGAGGACAAAAAGAGAAGATAATTGTACAATGCTTTCTCTAGGAAATATTACCAACTTTTGTCTCAGTTCTATAATAAAAGTGTATTTTCTCATGCTCGTGATACTGTGATAATTTTTGCCTCAGTTTGTCCAACCATGGTCAATTAAAAAAAAAATTGCCAAACTTAATTTGGCTGAAATCTTCATCTGTTTTTTTCTGTGCAGATATGTCAAAATATGATTTATAAATTGAACACAAATTCAATGTACAGTTTTTTTCAAATCTAACTAAATGATCACACTCGAGGGAAACTAAAATTATATTTCTGTGGAATTTAGTCTAAATTAAAAAAAATTATGATTGTGCTACATACTTTTATGTGATTAATTATGCAGCACTTCTTTTGTATATTTTTCAGTCATGATTAATGTAACCCACAAGCTAATTGAACATGTATTATCAATCAAGCATTTCTGCATACAACGACACACAATTCATACATAAGAAAATACACATGAAATATTGATAAATCATTTTTACATGAAAAACTTTGATGTAATCACATATTTGATGTCATCAAATATTTCTATTCTGCAATTTCTGAATGTTAAACATTAAAAAAAAATGTAACATTTGTATTAATAGTTGAATTGTAACTATGTTTATTATAAATCGTTATTCATCCATTTGTTTCTGATAGCTCAAGCTTTCTCTATAGGCCTACCTGTTATCATTGAATGCACAACTTCTCCCCCTTATTCCCAAAATAGCCCAATCCAAAACCATTGTCTGATCCAGTGTTTATAGTGATGTTGTAATATAGGCACATGCTGTTTTGGAATTATTTTTCTGAAGAAATGGTCTGTATATTTTCATGTACATATATTCATGTATAACTGATCAATTTCTACAATTGTGTCAAAATGAATTGGCATACTGTGATATTAAATTGTGAACTTTCTCAATAGCTTTATTTAATGAAATTAAAGATGTCTCTAGTGGCTAGTGCAATATCTATGTCTTGATTGTTTGTGTACACTCGTGTGTGTGTGTGTGTGTGTGTGATGATGGCATCTGTTAGATCTTTATATACCTTACATGTCAAATATTTATGGCTGTGATTTGAAACAAGCTCTCCTATGAAATAACTTGAGACTAACAATTGCACATGCGTTCTTCCGTACTTGACTAACCGCATCTCCAAAAAAGATGCGATTTCATCAAGCCATTCAAACCGTGCTCACAAAGTCACCCGAACGGACGAATCGAGACAAGGACTATTACAACAACAACAAACATCCCGTACAGGTATTGAAATATCCTCAGTAACAACAAACACATAACATAATATCAGTATTAGTTATACAAGGGCCGATAGGTCTTCTTGTAAACATGGATAACATATATAGACAATACAATTTTGCTTCAAGTAAATGTTTATACAAGTAAATTTAAGTAGGAAGCCAGAGGACAATTTTTAAAAAATTCTTGAGACTAACGGGAATTGAACCAGTCCGTTCTACGGCACCAAATCGCCTAGCAACAATTGCACACGCGTTCTTCCGTACTTGACTAACCACATCTCCAAAAAAAGATGCGATTTCATCAAGCCATTCAAACCGTGCACACAAAGTCACCCTAACGGACGAATCGAGACAAGGACTATTACAACAACAACAAACATCCCGTACAGGTATTGAAATATCCTCAGTAACAACAAACACATAACATAACATAACATAACATAAGATGCGGTTAGTCAAGTACGGAAGAATGCGTGTGCAATTGTTACTAGGCGATTTTGTGCCGTAGAACGGTCTGGTTCAATTCCCGTTAGTCTCAAGAATTAAAAAAAAATTGTCCTCTGGCTTCCTACTTAAATTTACTATGAAATATCTGAGGTTTGATGGTGTGCTTCTGCAATATTTTATCTAAATGTAAACATACTAGACCAGACTTTGTACACAGTTCTAAAAACTCGTCATAACAAATCTTCTGCTTTTCTAACTTTATTGTCCACATGTATTTTCTCCTCATTGTCACAATTTAAAGACTTTGTACTTAATGTGTTGATCTTTAAATTTTACAGTTGCCAATCTGTAGCCAATTGTTTCAAAAATTGAAACAAAATTGAAATATGTGATACAGGAGCATCCTTATGTTTGTTTTCCTGTATCTATTCTGTCAGCAGCTGCTTCTAGTAGTGTATGGTGTTACAACCAAAAGTCTGGTTTCTTGCGGTGTTGTTTTTTTAATAAGTAATTTCTCTCTATAGATCCTGCATAAATCTTGTATGTTTGCAATGTGTGTTCCACCCTTATATATATTTGGTTAGGTGTACAGGTAGTAGTTATGACCTTGAACACAAACAGAAGGAATTCAAATGCATAGCAGAAAATGATATATATATATATATATTGTAGATGAACCTGCAATAGAAAATATAAACATTTGTTAGTACTAGACTAAACTTTTTCTTATGATGGTGGTGGTGGTTGTTCCATAAACTCATCATCATCAAGTGCCGTCTCCGCAACGAAGGTTGGCTGCAACGTATCTCCAACATCTCCTGTCTCTTGTCTTGGTGGTGCACTCTGCTAGACTGTAACCTGTCCATCATGTAATGTTACTCTCCCACTTGTATCTCTGCCTACCTCTTGCTCGTCTCCCTTTGACTTTACCCTCAAGTAAGGTCTTCAATAGGGTGTCATGTCTTTTAATGTGTCCAAAGTATTTTATTTGCCTGATCTTTATTTCTCTTAGTAGTTCTTTCTTCATATTAAGTGTTTTTAGCACCTCTTTATTTGTTTTCTTCTCTTTCCATGATGTTCTCCCTATTCTTCTATATACCCACATCTCAAAGGCATCAATTTTGTCTTCTAATTGTTTATTTAGTGTCCATGTTTCTGAGCCATACATTAATATGGAATAGATGTAGCATTTTATAATTCTCATTTTTAACTTGTTTGTAATTTGTTTAGATATTAATAATTTCCTCATGTCATTGAAGGTACTTTTAGCCATTCCTATTCTCCTTTTAACTTCTGTTTCACATCTGCCATCATTTGTGACTATGTGTCCAAGATATTGATACTGTTTTACTTGTTGTAGTTTCTCTCCCTGTATGTTTGTTTACCTCCTGTTCTTCTGTGTTTTTGCTGATTATCATGGTTTTTGTTTTTTGAATGTTTATATCCAGTCCATATTCATTACTTGATTTATTGACTTGATCTATTAGTCTTTGTAGTTCATGTTCACTTTCTGCTAAAAGAACAGTGTCATCTGCATATCTAATGTTGTTTATTATTTTCCCATTGATCTTGAGTCCTGGTATTTCTTCTATATTTTTAAAGATATTCTCTGTGTAGATATTAAATAGGCTTGGTGATAAAATGCATCCTAGTCTTACCCCTCTTCTTATTTCTATGTACGGTGAGTAGCTGTTTTCACACCTTATTGATGCAGTTTGTTCCCAATATATATATCTAATCAGACTGATGTCTTTTCCATCTATGCCTATTTCTTGAAGACATTTGATTAATTTTTCATGTTGGACTCTGTCAAAGGCCTTGCTGTAGTCTATGAAGCAAATATAGATACTTTTTTGGACTTCTATATATTTATCTATCACTAGCCGGATACTCAGTATAGCTTCTCTGGTTCCTTTGTTTTTCCTAAAACCGAATTGTTCTTCACCGACCTCCATGTCTATCTTGTTCTTAATTCTTTCATGTATTATCTTGAGAAGTATTTTAGTTAGATGGCTCATTAGACTTATTGTTCTATATTCTTATATATTCCATAATTATATTCCATAAACTATAAACTATATTATTATAAAATTATTATATTATATTATATTATTAAAAAATTATATTCCATAAACTATAAACCCCATAAACTATAAACCCCATAAACTATAAATGATTGGCTTCTACTTAGTGTGTTGTGGTAGTTTCTCCTGAAATGTATACCCAGAAGACTATCTCTCAGCAGTATGCGATGCTTTGAGAAGCATCCTACTAAAGCGGAATAAATCCTACAGCATTTTGTGAATTTTCTATATTTCCACAACATGAAAAGTGTGGCCACAAGCTTTAACTATACTATCAAGAATTCTGTCATGTTAGAGGTGTCCATAGCATGCCCTTGTCCATGTTCACGGAGGTGGGTGGAGAAGCCAGATATGTCCTTCATCCAAGGGCACACTCCAATTATAGAGGTTAACTATGATGTTTTCTCTGATTCTGGGTTCTCAAGCATTTATCACATCCAACACAGAGTTGATTTTCAGCAGATCACATGTAGGACCTACTACCTGTTTATAGGGGTACCAGGACAGACTGCTAGGACAGTGGTCATGGTTGGTGTTACATTGGCATGGATCTAAAGTAAGCTGTTGCACAATTATTGATCTGATAAAGTAATAGTAAAATCATTAACACCTGCAGGCAAATGTGGGTACATAAACACAATATTCATATGAAAGTGTGTGAATTAATTATATACTATAGGCTTAACCAAAGAAAATCTAGAAATAATTTCCGTATAGCTATCCAATATGTACCAGCATGTTCTAGTTTTTATTTGGTCTCATAATCCAGAATTTAAAATAGCATGCAGAATGACAGTTTTAAACATTATCTCCATTAAAAACATAAATAGGTCATTACTATGCCTGTTGTCACTTAATGAATATTTAATATTCCAAGTTGTCAATGTTTTATTATATAGGCTTATTGATGTTGCATTTCTATACAACTGTCTATCTTTTCCACAAAGTACATCACAAAATACATTTAAAAATTATGCTTTTTTAATTAAAATTCATACATGCAAAATAGATGAAAACTCTTGTTTTATTGCTGTAGGTTAGTAGCGCTGTAGGCCATTGCAATGTACGATAAAGCTGAACGAAAACAGAGCATCCAGAAATAGAGAAATGGTATTCTTTATTTCTATGTCATCAACAAAAGGAACATTAATTATTTTAGGTTTAATAACATATGGTTCTTGTTTTGAACCCATGGTACCATATATTAAAACAGTATGTCAATTGTGAGCAAAATAACATAGTCTGCACAGGTTCACTTTGAGTTTCTGATGGTGCGCACTGTTTTCGTGCCATCAAGGAAAGTACAGCATTCCATATTCTCTAACAAGAAGCACAAAATAGCATATTTTAGACCAATTTGCAACGAGTACACATCAGAAGAGAACAGATAATGCTAGAGTTTAGGGGGGGTGATGGTTAGGGGTAGTGTTAGAACTAATTATAATCCTTTCTAAACTTTGTTACCCTCTGTTGGCTGGATTAAGCCCCATCTCCACTTTGCCTTCAGTTGGCCTCTATGAGGCATCAAGCGATAATGTCCAGGGATTTAAAAATAAATTTGTAACCAAGATATCAAAACCAGAGAAAGAACCAACAACCTCTCTCTTGAGCAAAAAGCAAATAGTGTAACCTCTATTTAAGGAAAATTTCTCCCCCTCCCTTGTTTCTATAAACCACAGGATTGTTATATTGTACAACTACCAGATTTGTGATTTGATTCTTTATTCATCTCGTCACATATTTTTTGGGGGTTTCAGATTGCTGAGTTATCTCAGCACAAATCTGCCCACAAGAACGATGGCTTCTTACATTGCTGTCAATGAGCCTGTTTTAGAATATGCCAAGGGAAGTAATGAGACAGCGGAGCTGGATAAAGTTTTGAAGGAATATGAAGGCAAGACAGTTGATGTGCCCATTTTCATTGGAGATGAAGAAATCCGAACAGGCAATGTTAGACAACAAGTAGCTGTAAGTAGATACATGTTGCCTGTTCTTCTGCATTCGTTGTCACACTCCTCCAGATTAGCAGGATGTAGTTTGAAGAATGGAAATTGTTGTCCCATGGTTTACAGTTTAGCTGTGGTTTCTGCATATTTCAGCCTGATAAATAGGACTTCTTGGTCACTTTGACCCTCTATGAGGTAGCTAACTCCAAAATCTCCCTAGTTGCCTCCTACAGCATGCATTTAGGTAAAAACTTTGCTATTTGTGCTCCTATTTCAACTCTGCAACACATAAGCAGGTTGTTTGTATGTTTTTTGATAATACAAGTTAGGTTAACTCATCAATCAATCAATCATTTAGTTTGTTCTATTCACTGAGTTTGGTGATTTACTGATTTTCATTGCGTCTGTTTTCTGTGTTTTTATTTTTGTGTTATACTTTGTGCATGTACTGATTTTCATTGTGTCTGTGTATTTATTTTTGTGTTATATTTTGTGCATGTACTGATTTTCATTGTGTCTGTGTTCTGTGTATTTATTTTTGTGTTATATTTTGTGCATGTACTGATTTTCATTGTGTTCTGTGTATTTATTTTTGTGTTATATTTTGTGCATGTACTGATTTTCATTGTGTCTGTGTTCTGTGTATTTATTTTTGTGTTATAGTTTGTGCATGTACTGATTTTCATTGTGTCTGTGTTCTGTGTATTTATTTTTGTGTTATATTTTGTGCATGTACTGATTTTCATTGTGTCTGTGTTCTGTGTATTTATTTTTGTGTTATATTTTGTGCATGTACTGATTTTCATTGTGTCTGTGTTCTGTGTATTTATTTTTGTTATACTTTGTGCATGTACTGATTTTCATTGTGTCTGTGCTCTGTGTATTTATTTGTGTGTTATATTTTGTGCATATACTGATTTTCATTGTGTCTGTGTTCTGTGTATTTATTTTTGTGTTATATTTTGTGCATGTACTGATTTTCATTGTGTCTGTGTTCTGTGTATTTATTTTTGTGTTATATTTTGTGCATGTACTGATTTTCATTGTGTCTGAGTTCTGTGTATTTATTTTTGTGTTATATTTTGTGCATGTACTGATTTTCATTGTGTCTGTGTTCTGTGTATTTATTTTTGTGTTATATTTTGTGCATGTACTGATTTTCATTGTGTCTGTGTTCTGTGTATTTATTTGTGTTATATTTTGTGCATGTACTGATTTTCATTGTGTCTGTGTTCTGTGTATTTATTTGTGTTATATTTTGTGCACGTTGTGAGTGCGTTATTTTGTAACTGCTGTTCATCATCGTAAATAATACATTGATCATCAGCAAATAGTAGTTCGTTGATTTTATTATTTAATTTCTCCTTAGATTCTTATTTCTATACTGTTTACTTTCTTGATTTGGGATTCTTTTGTTATTCTGTACATGTATATGTAAAAAGTATAGGTGAGAGCAGACATCCTTGTCTTACCCCTGATTTTGTTTTGAAAAATGAAGTCATTCCATCGGATGTTCTTACTGAGCTGTGGCAGTTCTAGTAAGGGGCTGTTGTATTTTATAGTTATTGACCTTTAATTTCATAGTTTTCTAGTGTTTCCAATAAAGTATTTTTCTTGACTCTATCAAATTTTTCTTGGTCTATAAATATTGTTCAGTTCTGCATCGTATTCTAGTGCTTTTCACTTAGCTGTCTCAAGAAAAAAAGAGCTTCTGTACAACTTACTCCTCTCCTGAATCTACATTGGGGTAGACAATTATGGGTCTGTGTTGTATCTTATACGTGTTTATAATATTTTGGCATACATTTTTCTTGTATGACTTAGTAGGGTCATCTTTGTATGACTCAAATACTCTTTTGTTTCCTTTGTTCTTCCATATTGGTACAATTATTGATTTTTACTGGTCTTCTGGTACTATTCTTTCTTATGCTATTTTGAATAATCTTGCTAGCCATTTTACGTTTCCTTGCATGCTCTTAGCACTTCATTAGTTAAAATTTCTTCACAAATTTTGTGATTTGTTATTAGGTATTATTATTATATGTTTACTAGAAATGACTAATGTAGGGATGTATGTAAAGCTAACAATTGTGTTTGTCATCTACAGCCTTTTGATCATAAGAGGGTTGTAGCCACATACTACTATGCTACTCCGGTAAGTAAAGTTATTCTTGTTGATATCCAATTAAATCTATTCTTGGCACTTGATTGCCATTCTAAAACTGGAAATCTCTTTGAAGTTGACAGGTTGAATGTGAAAGTTTTTTCCAGGCAGTTGAGAGGGATATGTATTACATAATTTGTTTCGCTCAAAGGACAATAGCCCATGTAAAATTGGATCATGAAGGATGTGTTTAGCTGTTTAGGTTGGATGAGAGCATGTCTACATCTGGGTAGGTGCTGAAGGTTGCTGAGGTCCAGATATTTCACCCTAAGCATTACCTTTTGAAACTAAGATTTAGGATTGATTTCTCATGCAGAGTTGATGTATCGTGTGATTATATTTTGTTGGGGTGGTTGACCTAGATATTAATATATTTGACCTTTTAATTAGAGGAATTTTGGTTAAGTAACTAACTGGTTCTAACAAGTGAAGTTTTCCCTTCTCTTTGAGGCATAAGCAATAGTGTCTTGCCTATTTTTTCATGATCACCGGCATACCTGGGGATGGTGTAAGCACCAAAAGTCTGCCACCTTTACTTTCCCTGAATATCTGGCACCCAATTTCAACCCATATTTTTAATGACAGTGACATACCTAGAGATGATGTGGTATGAATCAAAGCCTACCACCTTTACTTTACCTGAAGATCTGTACCACTTCACAAGGCCGGATAGACCTAGAAGCTATTAATGATTTAAAAAAAATATTTCCAGTTGAACTGGAAAGCGAACTTAGAACACTCATACAGGAAGCCAGTTCACTATCAATGGAGTACTGCAGTCCCTGACGAGACACCACATATTGAAGAAGGAAGCTCGTTAAGTGAAATCGATATATGCTAATATACAGTAAGTTGTCTCAGTAGCAGAGTGGTTAGTGCACAACTAATCTCACATATCCTGTATTGAACATTGATATTTAACTAATAACAGTGCTAATACATCTGGTCATATTGTCTTTTGAACCACGAGCAAGTCAGAGTTTAGTTTTAGGTGGCTGCTATCCATTCTACAGTTGGGCCAACATAGATCAATATAGGCACATTCATTGAAACCTGGGTGTTTGTAACAAATAAAAGAAATATGTGCTTCGTGACTGGTATTTTTTTGTTATATCTGCCTTTTTTTTTGTACGTTCATTCTCAAACTCCTGCAGATTAGCAAAATTTAGTCCAGAGAATGAAATACGTTGTCATCGTTTACATCTTGTCTGTGATATTTGTGCCTACATACGTTTGACATTAACCTGTTTTTTGTGTCATCCAACCCTAAACCATCCTTAGTCATCTCTTACAACATGCATGTAGGTAACATGCATGCAGTATTGCTATTTGCTTCCCACTCAGGGCCTGGCAACACACATCTGTATTCTAATCTCACATAAACAAATATTTTACAGCTGTGCTGTGACAATTATTCCATACCTCACATTAGATCACACTTTTTAACAATTTATAAAATGATTTTATACCATTTCCAGGAAATAATCCAGAAAGCCATATCTTCCTGCTTGAAAGCTCGGACAGAATGGGAAAGACGACCACTCAAGGAGAGATGCGAGATATTCTTGCGAGCAGCAGATATGATCTCCAAGAAATACCGTTTGAATGTTGTAGCTACAACCATGCTTGGGCAGGTGAGTAAATACCAGATGATCACATTCAAGTCTTGGTCATAATCCAGTAGATATGAATTGTGGGTGGTTTACGATTTAGGAGAGCAGTGGATTATTACCCCCCTCTCTAAATATTGAGAATTACACTTAGTATATGTAGAAGAAATAGACTGCAACAAGATGCTGTTTCTTTCCCTAGCAGTATTTGAAAAGTGTCATAGATTGACTTCATTACATTCGGTTTTCTTCTTTGTACTCTCTTAGCAGAATAGCAATCTTCCTGTGGAGAACTTTAATCAGAGTATGTAACTATTATTACTTGAGCATTAATACCCGTAGATGGAAGTAAGACTTCAGCATATGATAATCGGAAATAAGAATGACCAATTCATAATAACTTGTTCAACTTATACTAACTTGACATTCAACTCCTAGCTTGATGTTCTACTAATGCTCACTTGATATTCAACTCATACTCATTTTATGTTCTACCCTTACTTGAAGGTAAAGTCAAGGGATGGCGAGCAAGAGGTAGGCAGAGATACAAATGAGAAAGAAACATCATGAGATGGATAGGTTACGTTCTAACAGAGTGCAACACCAAAGTAAGAGATGGGATGTTGGTTTGTTGCCGCCAACCTTTGGAGACGGCAGTTAATGGTGAGGATGATGAGTACGCAGACATAGGAAGTCATGCACAGTGCCTTATCATAATCTTGTATGAGGGAAACAAGATTAAGATGATGATGTAAACAGTGTGATATATTTGGAAGGTGTATCATGATTTTGTGATATTTTAAGTGTTCATTCAAGTATGAAACTACAATAGGTCCAGCAAATCAGTAGGAGATTTGAGTATTCACAGAAATCTGCTCTAGATATTGTGCAAGAACTTAAGAAAATGAGATAACTAAGAAAAGCAGTAAAGAAAGAAATCATCATGTGAGGAATGAAGAGATTGAAAGACCTGTTGGAGCAACATCTGTGCTCAAATATATTGAAAAAACAGACTGAAATGATTGGCCACTTAATGATGATAAAACAATATTGACCAGCAGCAAGAGCATACAACAAGAGAATGGGAAACCAGAGGAACACCAAGAAGAAGGTGGATTGAAGGAGTTATTGTGCTCCTACGATGTCATACTGCATATCAAGTGACCAAACATGCCATAACCTGAAAACCTATTGACATTCAATCCTGCTGCACCTTACAGCAGAAGCATAGAAAAGATGATAGATGTATGGTGCTGATGCTAATCAAAGCTGAGTGCAGCGGACCATACAAAACAATTGCATCCAGTATGAGGATGGTCTGTGACAGTTACTGCTGTTCTCTTGTGGTTCCTTGAGACTATTTATTAAGGCAGTTATCATTACAAAATCCTAATCCATGCTGCGGGTGATTAAAAATGGCATCTACTTTTATGGATAATAGTAATACTGCTGTTTGACTATATAAGAAAAAATACTTACGTAGAACACAAATATTTTGTTGTAGTTTTGCTGTGACCAACAGACTATCGGACTGTGATATATATATACAAAAACATGTATATGACAGTATTTACTGTTATGAGTAGATGGTATATATAACGATGTCCAAACAGGAAGTTGTCACATGGACGTACTGCCTGAGACATGCTTGAGGTCATGGGAGCAGACAGACTTGCTTCACAGGCAACAGTAGACAGGGAGTTGATAATGGGTGTTACATGCTGGATGTGCACACTGATATTGATGACACATTTAGGATGGGGGTTTGGGAATAGTGTGTGAGTTGTCCGTGTATTTCTGAGAGGGGAGTAAAGAATAGTAACATTTTTACCTTCCATGCATGTCATAAGAGGTGGCTAAGGAGATAATGGGGTGAAGTTGGCTGTCCCATCCCATATAGGATGAAAGTGACCCAAAGCCATGTTGAAATCAGATGCGGGTCTGAAAGGCACATATATTGCAGCAATGCTGTAAACCATGACACAACACATTCTGTTCTCGGGACTACGTCCTGCTAATCAGCAGGAGTTTGAGAACAAACACAGAAGTGCGGTGGTGGTGGTGGTAGTAGTAGTAGTAGTAGTAGACATTTATGCCTGCATGCTGGAATGAATAGTATGTTTAATCAGTGAGCCATGGGGACTGCAGCATGCCATGTGTTAAGGGAGACTGAACACCATGGGTTTGTCTGGATAGAAGTGATATTGGCTCATATCCATAATAGTAAGTTGTCTTGTCACAAAATCTGAATCTCCACTCATGTTTCAGGGCAAGAATGTCTATCAAGCTGAGATAGATGCAGCAGCAGAGCTTGTAGATTTCCTGAGGTTTGATGCCATGTTTGCTCAGGTCAGTTCATGTCTTGTGTTTTCTACTGGTTTGATGCCATGTTTGCTCAGGTCAGTTCATGTCTTGTGTTTTCTACTGGTTTGATGCCATGTTTGCTCAGGTCAGTTCATGTCTTGTGTTTTCTACTGGTTTGATGCCATGTTTGCTCAGGTCAGTTCATGTCTTGTGTTTTCTCCTGGTTTGATGCCATGTTTGCTCAGGTCAGTTCATGTCTTGTGTTTTCTCCTGGTTTGATGCCATGTTTGCTCAGGTCAGTTCATGTCTTGTGTTTTCTCCTGGTTTGATGCCATGTTTGCTCAGGTCAGTTCATGTCTTGTGTTTTCTCCTGGTTTGATGCCATGTTTGCTCAGGTCAGTTCATGTCTTGTTTTCTCCTGGTTTGATACCATGTTTGCTCAGGTCAGTTCATGTCTTGTTTTCTCCTGGTTTGGTTGCTACTATTTTCTCAGATGGATATTCATGGTAAATGGGTCATGTCAGTTTACAAAACATACTAAATCACAGCGAAATATATCAAGTTTTCAAAGAAGATTGAGTCCATGTTTTTGCAGGTCTTTAACTAGAAAATATGGAAGACAGAATAAATCTGAGCCATAGGCATAATCAGCTAGTGTACATGGTAGGGTTGTCAAGTGCATCCAGACAGTGAAACATGGTTGTCAAGTGCATCCAGACAGTGAAACATGGTTGTCAAGTGCATCCAGACAGTGAAACATGGTTGTCAAGTGCATCCAGACAGTGAAACATGGTTGTCAAGTGCATCCAGACAGTGAAACATGGTTTACAAGTGCATCCAGACAGTGAAACATGGTTGTCAAGTGCATCCAGACAGTGAAACATCTTGAGTAAGAGGGGAGAGGTGGTTTACCGTAAAAATGTGGTGTTCGCTTATTTACTGAGCATAAGATTGATAATATGTGATTATAGCTGTAATCACACACTAGTTAATTCAACCATATGAGCGTCTATAATTGCCGTTCTTACTTGCCTTTTTTTGTTGTGTATGTCTTCTTGATGAAGGCCTTTTGATCAAAACATAAATTTGTGTGTGTAATGTATGTCTCCAGTGAGTAGTAAAACGTCATTACCCTATTACTGGCTTTACCTGTTGCATTTATTGAGCAACAGTACATTGTTGCATTTCACTCAAGACAAGAATAAAAATTGTTAAAAGGATGGGGAGAGGGGGGACCTCATATTTTGGAAAAGTTTCTAGTGTAGAGTCATTTTTTGATTTCCTGAAAAGTTGAACACTCCATAAAATCCCTCCACCCTCCATCTATGGGTGTGGTGATTAGCTAGGCCACATAATCATTATTTTTCAATACTCTGTAACATATACTTTTCTAGGAGATACTGAGAACATATGGGTTTACAGCAATTGTACTGTTCAATAAACAGGAGTTATTGTCATCATGCCTCTGTCAGGATTTATTTGTGTAACTTGTGGATATCTTACCTGGTTGGTTATCAAAATGTACTCTTTGATTTCTCGACAGAGCACAACCTCATACCAACCGTTGAGTCCAGATCCTAACGTAACAGTCAATACCATCAGCTACAGGGGACTTGAGGTGAGTAGCAGTGTCAGTCTGTGATAGCATAGTTCAACAGTCATGTGATACATGTGGCTATGTCATGGCTTAATAAAGTGACTCTTTCACTTATTTGGCAGATATGATTGCTTGCCATTTGGTAGAAGTGATTTTATCTGTCATTATTTGACAGATATGATTTCATTATCCTCTTTTTTTCTTTTCACTTTTTGCTCCTTTATGCCTTGCAGCATCTGGGGTAGAATAGTTCTCTGGAGTTGACTTGTTTGTGTACCTACTTCATATGTATTTGTTTATGTTGATTCTTTTATTTCTGTAATCCATCTTTTACATAGTCTACACATTGCTTTGTATCCATCGTATCTATATAGCAATGCTTTTTGAGGGGCATTATCTGATGGTACTAAAAAATTGGACAGCCAAAAGAAAAAATTTACCAATAAGAAAAGCCAAGAACAAACATGGATGGCAGATGAAATATTAGAGAAAATGTCAGAAAGAAAGCTAAAAATACCCCAAAATATTCACTTATAGACATTGGGATCTGCAGCAGGCAGAACAGTAAATGAACAATGGCTAGAAACAAAATGCATAGAAATAGAGGGGATGTCACAACAACAGAAAACAAAAGAAATGCATAAGGAGATAAAGACATATCACAAATAAGAATAATCCTATAAATCAGTGTGGTTGCATTTAAAATAAGTGGAAAAATTATATTTGATAAAAGTACTTATAAGATGGACAGATTATGTTAAAACTGTTTGATAACCAACAGAAAAAAAAACCAACAATACACAACAATGATGAAGCAGCAATACTGAAAGCAGAAGTAGAAAACACAATAAAATCAATAAAATGTGGAAAAGCTGCAGGCTCAGACAACCTAACAGTAGACATAATAAAAATTATAGATTAATTTGTTTTGGAAACTATAACAGAACTTTGCAATGACATATATGAAACAGGTCACATACATAAAAATCTGAAATAATCAATATTCATACTATTACCTAAGAATTCCAGAGCTGTGGACTTTACAGAATATAGAACAATGTTTGAGTCATATAACCAAAATAATAATGAAAGAATTAAAAACAAGATAGACATGGAGGTCGGTGAAGAGCAATTCGGTTTCAGCTTCCCAACCCAAAATCCTGAACATAGTTCACAAACTTGACAGTGTAATAGAAATCTTGAAATATTATTAGTTTGATATCTGGCGATTTCCATCAATTTGCCCACCCTTAACTCAAATCATCTATCTATCAATTTTGTACATCATCCTTGCATCAATTTCTCAAATCATCCTTCCATTAATAGCTGAAATCATTCTTCGTTTAATAGCTCAAATCAATCCATTCTTTCAATAATTGTTTATTTTCAGGGGTTTTGGGCAGCCATTTGTCCTTTCAATTTCACAGCTATAGGTGGTCATCTTGCTATGGCTCCAGCTATGATGGTAAGAAATCAAGATTCTTGGTTACATGAATTGCTTGTATAGTTTAATTTGATCAGATCGAGTACCATCTCCACAATCAAAGATGATTGCAATGTATCTCCACCACTTTCTGCCTCTTATCTCGGTGCAAAGCCTTCTCCAATATATATCCTGTGTGCTGATCTTGCACAATTATAACTTTCTTGGCTATTCAACTTTTCTGTGCTTTTCATTGTATGGTGGCACAAATATAAGCAAGGTGACCAATGATTAGATGCATCAGCCAAGATGATTGACATCACCACTCATGACCTATATCATGGAGAACGACTTGTTTGGTAGCATACACTAACAATTTTTAATTTGTTTATCTCATCTCCTTACAATTTGTGACATTGTTTGTCTGGTCTTTCAACTTTTCAAACCAGTGAGGCCCTTCAACATGGTGTCGTACTTTTGTGTGCTGAAATATTTTGTCTAGTATTTATTTGCTTTATCGCCCGTATGGAATCCAGTGTTTGGACATCTAGGTCAGAGTGCACAGAATAGGGTCACTGAATTATTTTTTGGCATATTGTAGGAGGTGATTAAGGAAAGTTGGGGATAGTCTGACTCATGAAAAATCATCGTCACATCTTATCTCAATTTCTTAGTTTTGTTTTCGATCAAATCCTCATGGATGATGAAGAGACGCAGGCCAGTGGACATCTTTGTCCTATTGTGATAGACTCCTAGGTGACGGGGGATGCTAGATGTGCCATTATTGTGGACCATCAACAAATCTGACAGAAGAATGATAAGCAACATTTTCAACATATGTATTTTGAACCGTGTTTGAGAGTAGTAATATCACTTAGCAGGGAATGCTGAGAATGGTGTCCCACAGTTGTGGAGAAAGAAGTGCAGGTTTTGGTCAGTGAGAATGCCAAAGAGGGGGATGTGATTATATACACTGATGGATCTGTGATTAGACATTTGCAGTGCTTGGACTTTCACAGTTCAGTGCGCAGGTAAAACGATCAGGGAGGAGAGTGGGGGCCTTTGTTACTACTTCGAGTAGCATGTCCATGGAGAGCCGCGTAGTAGTCACGTAGCGCACTGGCTTCACATATGAGTGGTCCTGGGTTCATTCCTCAGTTGAGGCGGAAATGTTTCTCAGATCACAACGGCTCCCAGGTCGACCCAGCCTTAAATGGGTACCGAATTAATCCGGGAAGTAAAGACTGCGAGGGAGAGGAGATGGCTACTGCCCTCATTTGCAGAGCCTCTGAAATGTGAGATCGCTAACATCTCACACCCATACGGCATTAATAAATGCTATTGGTTACTTTATTTGTTACTTACTTTGACTACTACCACACTTAATACCCTTCATTTGACTACTATCACACTTAATACCCTTCATTTGACTACTATCACACTTAATACCCTTCAAAAATCTTTTATTACTTCCACATTTAATACCTTTCTTTTGACTACTACCACTCTGTTACCATTCTTCTCCCTTCAGTAATGTAGAATTTGTGTCAACATCAAGTGTCTTGCCGGCTTGTGTAGCTGATCATGGATTTCCACAGCTATCTCCAGTATTATGTATCAGGATTAACCCCTGCCATGCAAGGTTGTTAAACTGTCTAATATATCTCACGTTGTCGCACTCTATCTTGCCTTCAATTTTGCCTGTTGTAACTATGTTCTCCAAACCTCGTGTCATAACGTGGTGCAAAAAAATGTCTTTTTCTTATATTATTGATCAGCTCCATCTCAAATTTGACTGTCAATGCCTCCACATTAGTTTTCATGGAAGTGGGGAAAAAAAACATAAGTAGCTTGTAATAATTCTAAATTTCAGCATGTATGTGATTGTTGACTGTCCTATGTATTTACTTGTATATTTTCTGTTGTGTTCAGGGTAATGTGGCATTATGGAAGCCATCAGACACAGCTATACTGTCCAACTACACAATCTATAAGATCTATAGAGAAGCAGGACTTCCAGCAGGGGTCATTAACTTTGTTCCTGCTGATGGGCCAGTCTTTGGGGATGCAGTTTTATCTTCTCCAGATTTTGTTGGCCTCAACTTCACAGGCAGTGTGGCGTAAGTTTTTAACGCAATTAAAATTTTTTTTTTTATTGGAGCATTGGGCAGGAAGGGTTGAGGAATTGTCTAAACCAAGCAAGGAAAAATTAATATGAGTACTTTTGAAAGCATGAGTTTTGTCAACCAGATAAAAACCTCACAAAATGTTTTTTTTCTTTCTATTGCCTTGTGGTGAAAAGATTTGAACTTGCCAGGTTTAAATATGGCCATGTGGTTAGAACACAATTTCTCAGACCCTTGAAGTCCTGGGTTCAATTCATGGTTGGGACAGGATTTTTTCTTTTGGAGGTATAATCAAAATCTTTCCTGTACATGTTGCGGCGTCTGAAATGGCAAAGCGGCCTTTATTTCCACAGACCATAGAAAGCCCCTCTGCACTCCTTCACAGGAAAACATGCAGTAATGAAAAGTTTAAATATTGAATGTAACTGAATGAGAAATTGAGTATGACATGTTTTTGGAACAAATTCTGGCAAAATGTAAGTAAAATAAAGTTTTGATTTTTGTCTTTTTGCTTTATACCCCTTTATGCCTTGCAGCATCAGGGGTAGTAGAGCTCTCTGAAGATGGCCTTTCATAAGTTTGAAATCATGTCAAAATCTACTCAATAATTTCACAAAATGTATGTGTAGCACAGCAAAATCATGATACAAGTAAACTAGGCTTACATAATTTTTAGCTTAAACCATTCTTATGGTTATATAAATGCCAGTGTGGCAAATGAGTCTGGACTTCTAGTTCAGGGAGCAAAGAATAAGGATACTGTCTTCTTTCTAGGCATTTCATAGATGATTATGGAAGGTTTGGGGATAGCTGACAACATGTCACCTGTCAGAAAAAAGTGTCACTGCATTGTCACACTGCAGAAGCCTAAAGTATCTGTCCATTAGCACAAATAAAATAGCAACACAACATATTTTAATTCTCTGGACTACAACCTGCTTGAAATATGCTGTTGCTCAGAGGTATATGCTGCTCTCCTGACAGGATGTGGTGATCCAAGGATAATGCTGTACTAGAATGCCTCCCTTCAGGGACTAAACATACATTCATTCACCTCCCTAACACAACCATGACAAGCTTGAGTCTGATTGTCGCCTCATTTGCCGAACAAATTTGCTTCTGTCAGAAATACATGGGCTGTCTGTTCACAGCTAAAGGGATTATTTAATCATCAACATGTTAATATAAATAACTGAACAAAAATAAAATAAAATATTTGAGGTTGTTTAAAAGAGCATGCATTCCTGAAGTACTACATAACTGTTGATAATTTGACTCTACGTATTGAAACAGTCAGTGACATATTCCATACATGTAACACTGGAAGGTAGATGGCATCTGTCATATATGATAATTTTTCTGTTTTTCTAGAACATTCAAGAGGATATGGAAACAGATTGGTCAGAATCTGGACATATATAAAAACTATCCAAGGATTATTGGAGGTAAGCAATCACTGACTAGGGTAAGGGAGTATTTCATAATAGTTGTTTGACAAACTGAGAAATGTTTAACCTCACTGGTAACCACAGAGGATGCATTTTTTTCCACTATTTTAGAGTGAGGAGATAACAAATGTGTCCTTTGATGAGGTCTGTTTGTTCTTCCAGAGAATGGAGGGGAAAATATACCATTTTTTTTCATTTGTGTCATTTACCAGAGTGTGGAAGGAAAATATATTTATTTGTCTTGTCTTCCACAGTGTGGAGGGAATAATATACTATTTATTTGTCTTGTCTTCTTCCAGAGTGTGGAGGGAAAAACATGCATTTTGTACATCCGTCTGCAAACATTGATTCTGTAGCCAATGGGACAGTCCGTTCTGCTTTTGAGTACAATGGGCAGAAGTGTTCAGCATGTTCCAGGGTGTACGTTCCACAGTCACTCTGGCCTCAGATTAAAGCAAAGATATTAAACATTCTTAAGGAGGTCAAAATGGGCTCTCCACTGGACAGGGAATCATTTGTAACAGCGGTCATCGATGATAAGGTAATACCAAGGAAGCAGTATTGGTATGTAGTGTTAACCGTTAGGGAGTGTGTGGTGTTTGAAGGGAGGAATATGTGGAATGAGCAAAACTTGGAGCAGAGGAATGAAATTTTGCTAATTGCTCACAATAACACACACTGAAACGTCAATAGTGATGTTCTTACTCTTATTTTATTGTGAACTGTGTTCTTGATAAAGGATTTTTGTCCAAAAAGTCAATTAGTGTATGTAACTGTGTTATCAGTGATTAGCAAAACTTAATTACCTTGTTCTAAGTTTCACCTGTTTGATTTGAGTTTTGCTGCAGTGAGTACATATCTGGAAAGGTGGGATGAGATTGATTGGTATATAGTTAGTGGTGGCATTGAAGTGTGTAGAGAAGATACTGTAGATGTTGTGTATAGATTTAGTGGGGGATGATAGTCAAATGTCTAGTGATGCTGATATTGACTGTATGGAATGTGCAGAGATTGAGACTAATGTCTAATGATGCTGATAGTGATCTTTGAAAGGAGAGCAAAGAAAGCGACAAGTGTCCTGCCATGCATATTGTAAGAGGCAACTAAAGAGGTTTTAGTGATGGGGTTTGCGTTTACTGTTCCACCGCATAGATTATCAGTGACCAAGTCATGCTGAAGTCAGATGTGTCAGACCAAAAAGTGCAGATATCACAGCTACAAGAGCTAATATTTCTCTACATCCACTACTTTTCAGGCATTTGCAAGAATCAAAAGCTATATTGACCTAGCCCAGTCCAGTACAAGTTTGACCATAGTGTCCGGTGGCAAGTATGATGACAGGTCAGTTCCAATCCCAGCATATCTAGCTTATAATATGACCAGTTACATCACATGATTGTTCCATACCTGGTCAACCTATTATGACACTGATCACAGGTGTCACTTTAGTGAAGGTATCATCCAGGATGAGACTGGTAATATAGACCAGTTGTCTTGAATTACCATCTCTGCATTGACTAAACAGACCTCCAACATCCTCTGCCTCTTACCGCTGTGTACTCTGACAAACTTGTATCCTGTCCATCTCATGATTTTTTTCTCTTCCACACCTTTTTTTCTTACCTCTTGCTTGCTGCCCTTCAGCTGCTGGTCTTCAACAAGGAGTCATGTCTTTTAATATCTCCAAAATGTATAATTTGATTTTTATTATAATAATTGTTTCATGTGCAGTGTTGTCTGAACCTCTGTGAGAACATATGCCCTTCTACAACTCACCATAGAGAAGTATCTTTGGTAGGTGATGATCTGGCCTAAGTACCACATGACCTGTCCAACGAATATGTATCTTCATCAGGATACTGTATTTGCTAGGGTACCATCTCTGTCAAGAACAGTGGTATCTGGAATCTTGTCTTGCCATCTGATGTCCATAGCTTTTCAGAGACAAGTTGTATGAAAGTGATTGAGCTTCCTCATGTTGTCTATACACATTCCATGCTTTACCAGACTATAACAGTATTGGAAGTACCACTACTCTATAAACTTTCAACTGAGTCTGTAGGCCATACATATATACATACATACATATATGTATTCTTCTATATATCCACATCTGAAAGACCTCATGTCATTGAAAGTACTTTTAGCCATCAGTATTCTCATTTTTGGACAGGCAAAAACAACATTCACAAAAATGAAAAATATAATGTGTAATATGATCTTGTCAATAGAGGTGAGTTCTGCAGTGCTATATAACTCCTATACTAACATATGGATGCGAGTCTTGGACAAACTGAAAAGTGGGAAATTATAGGCAATAGAGATGTGGTTTTATAGAAGAATGCTGAGAATACCATGGACTGCCAGAAAAACTAATGTAGAGGTGTTGAAAGAGTCAAATGCGAAACGGACTGTATCAGGACCTTAATCAATAATATAAGAAAAAGACAATCATCATTTTTTGGCCACTTCATGAGACGGAGGTTTGGAGAACTTAGTTACAACAGGCAAGATTGAAGGCAACAGAGACAGAGGGTGACAATGTGAGAAAATATTAGACAGTATGACAACCTGGCATGGTAGGGAAACAACGACGATCTTGATACATAATACTGCAGACAGAGAGCTGTGGAGAGCCATGGCACCTGATGATGATGATTCTCTTTTTAACCTGTTATTTCATGTACCATTATTAGTGAGTGTGTGTCCCAGATAAGAATTTCTCCACATTTTTAATATATAATACATATTCTAATAATAATAATAATAATAATAAATAATAAGACCCATAACCCGTTAGGGTCACGGGTGCCACACTGGATACAGCAGCACAAAATCCAAACAACTAATTTAAAGTCTTTAAAAATGGAAGCAACTGTTTACAAAGAAATAGCAAAAAAATATTAGATTCTAAATAATCTATTTAAATTATAGTATCAAGTGACAGAACATTTTTTTAATACTACAAGTAATCCATCCTTACAACTAGATAATGATAAACAATATGAAATTACATTGGTTAATTTAGAAACATATTATTCCTTTCCTAATATTCATAAAGAAAATAATCTATTTAAATATTTTAAGGATAATGGTGTAACTTGGAATAAAATATTTATTGCAGAAAATGCATTTGAATTAAAATATTTACACTTAAAAGTACAGGGTATGATAGATAATGTTGATATAAAAATTGAACCAATAAACAAACTGAAATCTATTCTGACTATTAAACAAAATTATAAAGTAAATTTAAAGAAAAGAAACAATTGATAATTTATTAGGATTTAAAAATAAAGTTTATGATTTTGGTACTCACGATTTGGAACATACTGTAAATATTCTGAGTATTAGTAGTATTTTACTTCATTTACAAATTACCAATGGAAGTTTATTTATTTTTTCCCACAACTATATCCAGGATACAAATTTGTTAGAACACCACATAATCTTTTTCAAAGTTAACAGTTACTGATGAAAATAACAAATTATTAAATTTAAGAGAAGAAACTGTTAATATAAGATTTCATATTAGAGAAATTTAATCCTATAAATATGGTGACATACGAAGAAGAAAAATTAATATATACCAGTATGCCGTTGCTATTGGGTGAGTGTAAAAATTGTGAATTTAAATTTCATTGATGAATATTCTGAGAATACTCTCTACACTACTATATAATTTATTAAAATAAGTATATTTATTAATTTTGTAATAATTATATAAGTTATTAAAACATCTTTGAATTTATTTTTTGGTTTTGAAATGCTGCTTTCTATTTCTTTCTCTTTGTGTGTTTTCAAATTTTCATGTTTTGTTAGTTCTTTTGTAGTATCAAATGTTTCCTTACCTTTACAAATTGAATAATATAATTGTGCATATTTACTTAAATTCTTTTGGAGATTTTGTTCAGTCATTTTATCAGGAAACATTTTTAATATACTTTTTTATAATTTTTAAAATAATCAGAATTTATTTTTAAAAATTCTTCATAAATTTGTTTATATTCCTCTTTATTTTCTTGATAATGTTTTTGTTCTTGATCACAATCTTTACAATTTGCTCTGAGACCATTTTTTTTTCTAATTTATATTTTAGATAGTTAAAGATTTATTAACAAAACATATTGAGCATGTTTTTTTCATCCATTTTTTTAAGTATTGATTTTTCTATTATGATTTGTTAATGATAGAAAAAAAACTACAAAAAAACCATATATTGTAAGATTTACAAATTTTATACTCATTTTAAATAGAAATAATTTGTATGTATACGTTAATTTTGGTTTTTTGTAGGAAATTATATCATTAAAATAATAAAAATTATTATCATTAGTAGTTCCTTTTAGGGGATCAAGAAATCGCCTTTTGTAATTTAAAAAAACAACAATCCCAAGAGTGCTGAGGTTTTGAAAAAAAAAAAGGCGATGGCTTGATCCCATAAAAGGTACTACTACTCATAGTACCTATTTTTCCTTACTCATCTGCATTGTTGAGGATAGAAATTGCTGGATGACCCTGTGTCTTGATGGATCCAATGTGGTATCCCTATACAACCCTGACCAGTTACAGGCTTATAGATAGAGAAAATAGATGTGATATTAAAATAAAAACTGTTTTAATGTATGTCTGCCACAACTTTGTGATACTGTACTATCCAGGTTATGTCTGCCACCACTTTGTGATACTGTACTATCCAGGTTATGTCTGCCACAACTTTGTGATACTGTACTATCCAGGTTATGTCTGCCACCACTTTGTGATACTGTACTATCCAGGTTATGTCTGCCACCACTTTGTGATGCTGTACTATCCAGGTTATGTCTGCCACCACTTTGTGATGCTGTACTATCCAGGTTATGTCTGCCACCACTTTGTGATACTGTACTATCCAGGTTATGTCTGCCACCACTTTGTGATACTGTACTATCCAGGTTATGTCTGCCACCACTTTGTGATACTGTACTATCCAGGTTATGTCTGCCACCACTTTGTGATACTGTACTATCCAGAATGAGCTATTCTTCATAATACTATAACATGGTTGCCATATTTCTGAAGTATAACAGTTTTGACTGTGGTCATATTTTGTCACCAAAGATGTATAATGGAAATTAAACTAATTTAACCTGTAATGTGTTCACATTAATTTTTGCTCAGGGCTCTCAACCGGTGTAGCGGTTAAGTTGTTTGGTTTCTGCTTAAGAGGTCATTGGTTTGAATCCTTCTTGCGACGTCTATAAAATCCTTGGGGGATTGTTATTTAAATCTATGTAGTTATATGCTATGAGTGGTACTCTTAACAGGAAGTACGCTGCTTCATTTGAATGCGACGGTGTATATATATATATATATATATATCTATATCTATATCTATATATATCTATGTCTATATATATCTATATCTATCTATATCTATATCTATATATATCTATATATATATCTATATATATCTATATATATATATATATATATCTATATATATATATATATATATATATATATATATATATATATATATATATATATAAGGTAACACGAGAACAATGAAATTCATCCTCTATTCCTGTTTTACCTTTTTATTTGTTTTTAGTATCGGCTACATAATCCATCTTGAACTGTTCATTATCAAAATGCAATAAAATCATGAAATCTAGTGATTTTCTGTGCTAAATCGTTTCAAACATGGGCCCTGCCATATTGGAATAAAATTGTTAATAGGCGCAAAGTACTGCACCAAATAATACTGGTGCTAGGTTTGCAAAAATTCCCCATGAAAAATGTTTGTTTACAAGGAAGTATTCATGGCAGTGAAAGTGGCTTTGTTCTTCTTTGACTTTTGTCATTCGTCAGCAGCCAAAGTGTTAAGTGTACAGGTAGTTTGTTTGAATTTCAAAGCAGCAAGGTGGGGAATCTTGAAAATGTTCAATTATGGAAAATGAGATAGCAGATGCTGTCAAAAACAAGTGGTAGAGTAGAACCAACAAGCAAAGAATACCAACAGTTGCATGCCATAAGGGAGGCTCTGAGGTGTAGTTGCCTGTCTCATCCTATAGAGGGTCAGTGTGTCTGGCCAAAAAGTGTGAATATTGTATAGAAGCTGTAAATAATTACACAACACATTTCGTTATCCGTTCTACATCTTGTTAATCTGCAGGAGTTTGAGAACAAATGCAGAAGATTAATTACCTATGTTAATATGACTTTAGATTCTAATAGTGTTTCACATATTTCATTTTCACATTTGGTCATCTCTTTGCAGTAAGGGATACTTTATTGAGCCAACTGTCATAGAGACCACAGACCCAAGGGACAGAATTATGCAAGAGGTATGTGTGTGGTAGAAAAGTGAGTGGTTCTAATTAGAGTAATAATCTTTTTCCGTTGCAAGCAAAGACAAGCATGGCAGAGTCAAGTTTGCTTTGATTGTGAATTCTCAGATAGCTGATAAGTCCAATCTGGGCTCTGAAGGACCTGTTGATTGTGATCTGCATTAGTAATTAGTATAATAGTAGTAATATTCTTCTTCTGTGTTTGTTCTAGAGCTCCTGCATATTAGTAGGATATAGTCCAGAGAACAGAATTTGTGTTGTCAAGGTTTACAGCTTGACTACAATATTGTCACATTTCAGTGCTGACACAACAGACTTAGCATGGTCTCTGGGTCACTTTGATCCTTTACAGGATGGGACAGCCAATTCCACCCCCAGTATCTCCTTAACCGCCTCTTACAATGTGCATGGAAGGTAAACAGTGTCGCTATTCTTTACTCTTTTCACACCCCTGGCAGTACACAGATCGACAGCGTACTAAGGTTTTCTCAGACTTTGACCAGCGAACATGGGCATTAATAATGCTATTAAGTTAGTCTGTTCAGAGTTGCCAAAATTTGGTTATTTAAGACTAGATATAGCAGATTTTACATAATCTGCTATGTGATAGGAAAACATGAGACATAAGATAAAAACGTATGTTGCGATGCAAGAGGGATACTCTTCTCAACAATGTCCAGTGCATCACATGGAACTTCTGTCCTGGTAATGTAGATGTCAGGGGCAATGAAGGATCTGATGCATTCAGGAGTATAGCTGTAGTGGATGGCTAAGTGATAAGAGTTAGAGCGGTCATAGATATACTATGAAATGCTGATGATAATAATAAGATTCATAACCTGTAGGGGTAGTAGGGGTGCTACACTGAATACATCAGCACAAAAGCTCTCCAATCACCTATCCTTCACCATTCGAATGAGTGTAGAAAAATCATGCCCAGGCCATTACTTGGTGGCATCATTCCAGGATTTTGTCTGTCCTCTCCTTCCACCCTCGACTGTACCTTGCACAATCATTTTCGAAGGTGAGTCGTGTCTCAGTACATGTTCAAACCAAACAAGTTTATGCTGTTTCACACTGCCAAAAGTGGTTAAGACTTCCATACAAAATGGCGTAGAATAACAGCTGTTTTTTCTGTTTGTCAATAAGCCAAGTTTTGGATAGGATTTGGGCGCCAGAGTAAATTTCTGCCCATGGAAATGCTAAACTGAAGTACCTTAGTAATTTTAATTGTTCTAGAGCCAATTATCGTAAAGTGGAATGTATGTTGCATGCATGCTGCAAGGAAAGAACTGATACATGAACTCCATAGATACAGTTTATGTATCTCCTCCGCCCAGGTGCTCTGCCCTCCATTATTTGTCTTTCTAAACAGTTGTCTCTTTATATGACCAAGGTCTAGCTAAAATGAAATGGATGAGAAAAGGTGAAACTGCAACGGATGACAGGAATACGATAGGTTTAGCTGGGATACTAAAACGCATCAGCAAACAGCAAGAGTTGGTTTTATAGTTCATGAGAACAGAGTGAACTCAGTCATAAGCTACGCCACTGTTAAGTAGTAGAATTATTGTCATGTGACATATTGTTTCCAGAACGTCTTCCCAATGAACTCTTTGAACCCTCTTCTGTCTTGGGCAATGCTGCTTGCATTTTCCATCGATGTATTCATGTTATCTTTAATATCGTCAGTCCATCGTCTACTTGGTCTGTCTTTCCTCCTCTGCCCAGGTGCTCTGCCCTCCATTATTTGTCTTTCTAAACAGTTGTCTCTTTATATGACCAAACAAGTGTAGTTTTCTTTTTGCTATTGTGTTTAGTAACCAACACTTTGGAATCTTCAATGTGTTTATGAGTTTCTTTTGTTTTCCTTCCATGATATTCTAAGTATCTTTCTATAGCATTTCATTTCAAAGGCGTAGAATTATAGTATTATGAATTGTTGCTTAATCCAAGAATATTTCCATCATACAGATATATGCCCCCACTACTGATTACAAGGAAGAAACAATAAAATGAAGTGAAAGAGAAAATGTACATGTTCAGAGAGTGATAGAAATGAAGTGCCCATCGGAGAGGGGAGGAAGTGCATCTTCACTTGGGAAGACCACAAGAACTCACAACCAACGGACTGAAACACTGAGCTTATATACCTTTAGATAGCTGTCAATAATAAGTGAGAATGCTGTAAAACTACATTTAGATGTCTGACAGAATGGCAAGCAGAGCATTTATGGGAATGCCCATTGTGCAGTGATGCTAGTTCCTAATTAAGAATGAAACTTCTGTGTTTCCGTCACAGAATGTTATCCTCACTGCTGTACCCTCTCAGTTCAGCAATAGAAGGCTATGGACAAATATGAAAACCAATGCCACATCTTATGGATTACATAAACAACAAAGTTAGCATCTTATATTACATATGAAATGTTCAGTTCTGTATGAATCACGCTGTAGTTGTATTGATGGCTGTGTATCACTGTGGTTATGTTGATGGCTGTGTTATTCAGAATTGACGATGTGAACTCTTGTAATTTCAGGAAATATTTGGTCCAGTAGTTGCAGTGTACGCATATCCCGATGCAGACCTAGCTGAAACAATCAAACTTGCTCAGTCAACGTCACCGTATGCTCTGACTGGTGCCATCTACGTTGAGGACAAGTAAGTTATGTTTCATGGAAGATATTCATATTCATTGCATATACAGTGTTCTTCTTCTTCAGCGTTCATTCTCAAACTCCTGCTGGATCTCTATTGTAGTTGGAAAATGGCCCTACTAGATTTCCAGCAGGATATAGTCCAGAGAATGGAAATGCGCTGTCACCGTTTTATTTGTGCCAATGGCCCGACACATCCATCTTCGGCGGTATATACAGTGTGAAATCATATGTGTAGTTGCAATGAGGTATTTGTCTTAATTCTTGATTAGGATCTAGCATCATTGCACAAGGGGTATTCCCATAATTGCTCGGCTTGTTATTCCATCTGCCATTTAATATTTTATAAGCTCAGTGTCAGTCATTTGTTAGTTGTGGATTCTTCAGATTTTTTTTTCTAGTGAAGACACACTTCCTACCCTCTCCAATTTCAGTATCTATGTCCAGGTAAGAATTAGGATATGTTGCCTTTATGTTACTTCATTGTTGAACACTGGACAAGACCATGGATACTCTAATCCCTACCTCAGTAAATCTGTGTGCAGTGACTCACAGTTTCAGTACAGTGTTGATTTATCAAGTCTATGTGTATGCAATGACTAGTTGTAGTTAATGGACCGTGTGGACATTTTCAATACAATGAAGAAGTTAGACCATTTGGATGATGTGGGGTGTATTTTTGTTCTGTATCTATGACTAGAGTGCAGGACCTGGGAGTGAAGTGTGGTGTTGCAAGATATGATCGGCATATAAAAGGAAGTTATTTATCAAGACAGAACAGGAACAATCAGTTACCAACATGCTGAAGGACATGCTGAATATGAGATCGGAGCACACTCAGATAATTCTATTATTTGAGCTGCTACACTCAGATACTGAGTATCCCACTAGTGATAGATAAATATTTTGAAGTCCAAAAAAGTATCTATATTTGCTTCATAGACTACAACAAGGCCTTTGACAGAGTCCAACATGAAAAATTAATAAAATGTCTTTAAGAAATAGGCATAGATGGAAAAGACATCAGATTGGTTAGAAATATAGATTGGGAACAAACTGCATCAGTAAGGTGTGAAAACAGCTACTCTCCATACATAGAAATAAGAAGAGGGGTAAGACAAGGATGCATTTTATCACCAAGCCTATTTAATATCTACACAGAGAATATCTTTAAAAATATAGAAGAAATAACAGGACTCGAGATCAATGGAAAATAATAAACAACCTTAGATATGCAGATGACACTGTTCTTTTAGCAGAAAGTGAACATGAACAACAAAGACTAATATATCAAGTCAATAAATCAAGTAATGAATATGGACTGGATATATACATCCAAAAAACAAAAGCCATGATAATCAGCAAAGACACAGAAGAACAAGAGCTAAACATAAACATACATGGAGAGAAACTACAACAATTAAAGCATCATCAATATCTTGGGCACATAGTCACAAATGATGGCAGATGTGAAACAGAAGTTAAAAGGAGAATAGGTATGGCTAAAAGTACCTTCAATGGCATGAGGAAATTATTAATATCTAAACAAATTACAAACAAGTTAAAATGAGAATTATAAAATGCTACATCTATTCCATATTAATGTATGGCTCAGAAACATGGACACTGAATAAACAATTAGAAGACAGAATTTATGCCTTTGAGATGTTGGTATATAGAAGAATAGGGAGAACATCATGAAAAGAGAAGAAAACAAATAAAGAGGTGCTACAAACACTTAATATGAAGAAAGAACTACTAAGAGAAATAAAGATCAGGCAAATAAAATATTTTGGACACATTAAAAGACATAACACATTATTGAAGACCTTACTTGAGGTAAAAGTCAAAGGGAAGTGAGTAAGAGGTAGGCAGAGATACAAGTGGGAGAGTAACATCACACGATGGACAGGTTATAGTCTAGTAGAGTGCACCACCAAGACAAGAGACGGGATGTTGGAGATACGTTGAGCTAACCTTCGTTGCGGAGACGGCACTTGATGATGACTCAGATAATTCTATTATTTTGGTTCTGTAAGAAAATAATTTTGTTTCTCTTTCAAGAACTGCCAGGTCTGAGTTGGTGGAAGCATTCCGGAACAATGCCGGCAACTTCTATATCAATGATAAAAGTACAGGGTCAGTTGTGGGACAACAGCCCTTTGGTGGAGCAAGGTTGTCAGGTAAGAATTTTCTTTGAATGAAAGTTATTCGCTGAGTTAGAATTTATATGTGAATAATTATAAAGCAAAGAATAGATTATATGTTAATCATGAAGTTGTTAATTATCAAGTAAAGAATAGATTATGTGTTAATTGCTATTTTGTGAGGGATTATTACATTTTATTTTGACTGGTAAGAAATGATGAAATATGAATTGAGTTGCTTTGGTCATGTTTAGGGGGATGAATAGCAACCGCATCCCAAAGCAAATAGTGTATGGGGAACTCTGACAGAATGTTAGAAAAATCAGATCGATGCTGTGACATAGAGGTGTGTCTTGAACATCAATGAATGTCTCTTGTCATAAACTCTGACAACCTGGAAAAACTGGTGGCAGATGTCATATATAACATGCAAATGTAGTGGTTCTAGGCTAAAAAAAAGCATCTCACGAAGAGGATTGCCTTCATTGTATTCAGACTGCCCCCATATGTACTCTGTCCCTCTCAACGATGTAGCACACCACCTGCAGAGAGTACTACACAGAACTGGGACAGTAGCTTCAAGTGATAATCCCCAGGAATCTATGCAAAAAATCCATTTTATTATCAAGAAACAAACAGGATGCGAACCTGTGTCCAACTGAACACAAAACGAATGACTTATCTACTACACTAGAGATAGAATAGTAAATAGGGTTGACATTGGAGGTTCAGATGAAAGGAGCAATAGTCCAGAGATGTAATGTTGCCTAGCTGCTTCAGCAACTGATCAAATCAATCATGCATTGGCAAATTTAGCTATGGTATGTAAAGACGTGATTAGCTCGTGCAGTCCCAAATCCAACTTATACAAGCTCACTTCAGTCCATATGTCAAGATGAATATGGCCAGATATTACATTCTATAAACTCCAATAAAAATTGATTTGTCAAATAAGGCTGTCCAATTGTCATCCATGTGTTGGTCATATAACTATCCAATTGTCAACAAAGCATTGATTTGTCAGATAAGGCTGTCCATTTGTCAACCAAGCATTGATCCGATAAGACTGGTCAGATAAGGCTTTCCAATTGTCAACAAGCAACCTATGGGAATAATGTGCCTAGATATTTGCAAAGGATAGCCTGAATTCAATTCTTCATGTGTTAAGTGGGAATAAGTTGCGTAATTCAAATTTCCTGGACAGAAAAGATAAGGAACAGTGAGGTTTTGCTGAATATAGAGGAAGGATGGCTGATGAATACAATTTTACATAGAAAACTGAAATATATTTAGACATATAAAGAGACACAATGGCATGGAAAGATGTATCTTAGAGGGCAGATTTCCAGGAAGTAGAAGAGATAGACCTAGGAAATGGATAGTGACATCAAAGACTGAAGTTATCATTGAAGGATGCAGGCAGATTGGCTCATGATAGTGTTTGGTTCAGGACATCAATTGCAAAGACAACATTCTGGAAAGAATATGTCACTTAGTAGATACAATTTTCAACTAAACATTGATTTGTCAGATAAGACTGTCCATTTGTCAACCAAAAATTGATCACATTTTACTTATGCTTTCCTGCATCGTAGTCTCGATTGATATCGAAGACCTGAACATGACACTTGAAGCTCGGCAGCTTGTACAGAACTTAGAGGCTTACAGAATGGCATTGAGAACAAGATTCTGTAAATAACACATCACATAAGAGAGAGACTCGATTTATGATCGCGTATATATCTCACTATATTTTTTCTGCTGAATACAGTACATATGGTAGAAATCAGTGCTCTCCAGTCTGAGCTACTGTGTGTAGTTCTTGCATGTTGTTTAGACCCATAGTCATATCCTCTTTGATAGCTGCTCTGTGGACAGATGATTGGAATTTATTTGCCTAGATATTTAGTCACATCAACCTTGCTAGAATATTTAATATTATGTTAAGAGGCTATTTGAAGAGCAGGAATAAGTGTCCATCCCAGCAGTCATGGCATGGGACTTCTACAGGCTTCTCACATCAAAGATCATTGAGGACTGTAGTCATCCTCACGCCTAGCCTTGTCGGTGACAACTTGTGAAATTCATGAAAGAAGGCCTGCATACTATTCTTTACTTGTGGCAGGCCACACTAGCATATCTCTTCATGATATAGATATTCAATTCTTATCCAATGAAATTTTAACTGTCATGTAAGAAATAAAATATAATTGCCATATTTGACAGGTAAGAATTTAACTGAAGTTTATTATATATCTGCAGGAACCAATGACAAGGCTGGAGGACCACATTACATGGCCAGATTCACAAGTCCACAGTCTACCAAGGAAACGTTTGTCCCTCTCACAAGCTGGAGGTACCCATCTATGGAAATATGATTATGAGCCTGCATAACTAACAAGGATAAATGATGTAACTTACATCAAGACTTCCAGATTTAGGCTTGTGGGCTTGTGTAATTGATATTTGGATTGAGATGTTGTAGAATGTTTGCTGTAAGAAATATTGGACATTCTAAATATGAATGTGCTAATGTTGAATGTATGATACCTATTTAGTCGACATACAGTTAGGGTTTTTTTTAATGTAACTACAAAGATATACTCTTAAGATGCACTCAATTTCAGGCTAATTTGCGATGGCACATTTCAGTGACACCTTTTTTCATGGAGCGCATGCGTACGCAAACAGTGAAGGTATTAGGTGGGTACAACCAATCAGATAAGCACGAAAGATCCTGTGATGGATAGCAAACATCTTGCAAGTTACTTAGCTGAATTCATGTGACTTAGACGGCTTACATTTAATACCATTCTTGATGAAATTACTATTTGATAGACAACTTTGTTTCCTTTTTTTTTTATTATTCATAGTTTTTTTCTTGTTTTAGTGTAATTTGTATGTCCGCTAAACAGGAGGAAACTTGAGTGTTGAATACACCTTACTTGAATGTACTAATGTTGATATAGTGTTATTTAATAATGAATTGATAACACTGTGAGCGATATTGTATAATGAATTGATAACACTGAGTGAATTGTATCTGTGAAAACCTTGTAGTGTAAATGAATCGTGAAAACCTTGTGGTGTAAATGAATCGTGAAAACCTTGTAATGTTATTAATGTAGTGACCAATGATATTCAGATACGCTTTAACAAATTTTTCTATTCGATTTTATTGTAATATTTTCAGAAATATATATCGGGATAGAATCTCAGCTTTTATTTTTCTCAACATCTGTTGCTTAAATGTCAATAACACACAACTAGCCAGGGTTAATTTCATGTTGATTCTGTTTTGGTTATATATTTGTTCCTGTCAGACCCATTATGAATGTATAAGCTCATGGCAGACCCATTATGAATGTATGAGGTCATGGCAGACCCGTTATGAATTTGTGTTCCTGGGAGACTGAAGGGGATAGTTTATATTTAGCCCTCTGTATTCCATACTGACTGTTCCTGGCTGCTATCGATTTATTCCCAGAACTGCTGAACCAGGCGAATTTTGATGGTGAGAAAAAAATTTTCTACGCTGATTACATGTAACGACATGCTAAATTTAGCCATAATGTGACTAGCAGTAATGTCGTGCTTAAATAGCTGTTTTCCGGATCATTTCTAACAGATGTAGTTTTCAAACTGTGGAAGGTTTATTATGACCTTCAATTTTATTCAAAATACTTATGATTCAGATGAGGTTGATATGCTATTTTCAAAATGGAAATTTAGTGACCGAGAATGAATCGGACGTTGATGGGGAGTTAGTCGAGTATTTAGGAGCTTAAAATGACGATGTGTAGACCTAATTAATGACGTAAGACCCCCTCCCCTCCTTTACAACAGCCAAGTCCTAGACCTAGTAACAATTGAGAATAGTCAGCACAGCTGATCTATATCAATATTCATCAATTTCACAAAGTAGCAGGCCTTGCAAATGACATTGATGCTGATCACTGTGCTTTTGATTAGGCCTAGACATAATTCACTATTTCTACATGAGTCATTCTTTGAGTTACAGAACAAACCATTGTATATTGGTGGTATCAAGTTTCAGAAAAACAGCTTCTTGGAAGCCTGTTTCACAAGAGAATAATATTATAAAGGGCTTTCTTTATGTGAACTAGGCCTATATGTGTGTAAAGTTACAGAATGATTGGGTCTACCAGTGAACTGCTGAATGTGTCAAGTGTATTGTCTAGAAATATATTTGAAAGTATAAGCAAATATTTTCATCTTAATGACAACTCCAATTCATTCCACGAGGACTAGATGTGTAGTTTTTAAGATTCAATCTCTTGTTTATGGTAGTTAGTAGATAGTTACTGAGTAATCATGTTATCTCTTTTGGACTGGTGCATCCTTTAAACTAGCAAAGTTCAAATATGTTATAGACGCACTACCATAAAATATTAGAGGTAACAAAGAACCCAAGTATCAACTCTGATTTTAGTCTAAGCAAGTTGAGAGCTAATGATACATAAGCACCATATGGTTATTGTTTCCAATTAGTGCCAACATGAGCACTATACGGTTATTGTTTCCAATTAGTGCCAACATGAGCACCATACGGTTATTGTTTCCAATTAGTGCCAACATATTTTATGTTTAATTCATCTAAATAATATCAATAATTGATTTAAATATTCATTTTTTATAGTTAGGATTAGTTATAGGATTAGTTATGTAAAACATAATTAATCCTCACCCTAAATACAATTATATTTAACCCTTGTAGAACTGGTTTGAAATTAGTGCCTATGTAATTTCCTTTGTGGTAGGCACTAATTGAGAACAAGAACCCATAATATTAACATTGATGAAACTGTGTGTTCGTCCATCACAAGTGATGACCATTTGGTGCATCCACTTTTGAAAATTCTATTTAGAGTTGTCCTTGACTATGAGTTCGTACATGGCTAATAAGCCTTATTCGAACTGCAAATGTCCTTGAACAGTCTGGGCATGTAATGACCACTGTAGAAGGATTTTGGTCCATCCATGACTTTCTAGATGCTCTCCGCTATTGAGCTGCTGCATTTCTCATCTTTTCATAAGATGATGTGCCCTTTTTGACTAGAGCGCCAAGTAGATCTATTTTGTGCAAGTTCTTCCAATGTAAAATTGAAGGTATGCTATCTTTTACAGGCAGACTTTAATTCAAACAGAAACCTTTATGAAAAACAATGCAGAGAATAAAAATTGTGTTCTGCAGATCTGTATTCTAGATATCTCTATAACTTTACAAGTGTATGCTGGATAATCAAACAGGTGATGGCCTAGGATATCATGTCATGCTGTGTAGGGGAAGACTGCTTTGCAGCTTTTCATTAGGACATTTATCAACAAATAATTTGACACAGGTGCTTGTTATATGTTCTGTTTGTTACACAACATCCACAAGATATGTTCTCAGATCAGAACCAGTGCCTTTGCTAAAGGGAGGAATTTAAAAAATAATCAAAACTTTTGTCATTTCTGTACAATCAAATATATTTTTCATTTCTGTACAATCAAAATATAACTTCTGGAGTCTGTTCCAAATATTTGAAAAGACAGGGGAGGTAATCAAATATTACAGGTATCTTATTTAATCAAATTCTTTTCCCCCTCTATCCTGTAATTTTTTCCCCCCAAAACCTAGTGGTTTTTTTTCCCATAATGTAATGTATTCATATTCTGGTCATATTATATAAATAAATTTGAAGTGCTTCAAGGATGAATTGTGTTTGTTGAAAATGTTCATTCATTGTGATCTTTAATTTGTTTGTTATATCCATTTCTTTGAAGTCCTGAATGCTGCCAAGAAATAAGCCTGACAAAATCATACCTGTAGCTTCTACAATCTAATGTTGATAATACCTGATTGATACAGACATCACTATTTACAAACTAATCATATTGGTACAAACTCAACATTGATTAGTAGAAGCTAGAGGGGTAGGGTAGCCGGGGGAAAAATATCATACTTTCATGTGACTTAAATGAGAGACCAAACATTCTTTGTCCACATTTGGCCTCTGAAAACACACAGGTTGCTCCACATTTGGCCTCTGAAAACACACAGGTTGCTCCACATTTGGCCTCTGAAAACACACATATTGCTCCACAATTGGCCTCTGAAAACACACAGGTAACTACTCCACATTCAGCACCTGAAAACACATATGCAACTACTCCACATTCGGCATCTGAAAACGCACAGACGATAGCTTCACATTCGACTTCTAAAAACACAGGTGACTACTCCAGATTCAAGCTTTGAAAACACACAGACAACTACTTCACATTGGGTCTCTGAAAATGCACAGGAGACTACTCCAGATTCTGCCTTTGAAAACACTGGCGACTACTTCACATTGGGTCTCTGAAAATGCATAGGAGACTACTCCAGATTCTGCCTCTGAAAACACTGGCGACAACTTCACATTGGGTCTCTGAAAATGCATAGGAGACTACTCCAGATTCTGCCTCTGAAAACACTGGCGACTACTTCACATTGGGTCTCTGAAAATGCACAGGAGACTGCTCCAGATTCTGCCTCTGAAAACACTGGCGACTACTTCACATTGGGTCTCTGATAACACTGGCGACTACTTCACATTGGGTCTCTGAAAACACTGGTGACTACTTCACATTGGGTCTGAAAACACTGGCGACTACTTCACATTGGGTCTCTGAAAACACTGGCGACTACTTCACATTGGGTCTCTGAAAACACTGGCGACTAACTACAATTTTATAGTTCAATACTCTCAACCTAAACACACAAACTTGCTAAATAACCTTATCAGGTAGGATTCTGCCTGAAAAAGATGTAGCATTTATCAGCTTTTTGAAACTTCTGTCAATCTTGAACCAATCTTCCCACTTTTATTATGGTCATGTTCAGGTGGTTATTGATGTCTTGCGTCCATCTTTTCTTGGTCTGCCTTTTGTTCGTCTTCCTGGCATCATCCCCTCCATTATGGGTTTCTCTATGCTGTTTGTTGTGTGGCGTTTGATATGGCCAAAATATTGTAGTTTTCAGGAAAGAACCATGCTGTTTAGACAGTTTTCTTTTACATTGATTTTCTCAGGATGGCTACATTGATCTTTTTGGTTCATGGTATTCTGAGGATTTTTCTGTAACATTTTGTTTCAAATGGTGCTATTTTTTTGATGATTGTCCAGTATTCACACCCATATATTGCTACTGGGAATATGCAAGCTCTTAGGAATGTTACTTTGTTGTTTTTCAGCAGTTCGGCCATATGTTTTTCATTTCTATCAGCTTCTTCGATGCGAAAGCCAACCTCCTTCTGACTTCTTCATATCAATCACGTTACTGTAGATAAGATAACCAAGGTATTCAAAACTGTTGTTGATTCTAATTCTCTGTTGTTGATACGTACTGAGAACTTGCTAGTGGTTTTGTTGCCTGTCATAATCTTGGTTTTGTTTCCATTCAGAAATAAGTTTTGTTTCTCTGTACCCGTATATTCTTTATTAGAGTTGAGATGTTGGAGACCTGCTTGACTGTGTGCCAATAATGTTGTATCATCAGCGTATCTTAGTTCTGGTATCTGATGACCTCTGATGTTGAGTGGGTCGAAGTTATTTCTCTATTGGTCATTTCTTACATTCTTCATTATGTACTCTGCATAAAGTTGAAGAGATATGGTGATAGGACACATCCTTGTCTAACTCCTTTTTCCATGCTGAAATAATCAGATGTTTCACTTTTTACTCTCATGCCGCCTACTGGTCTTGATGTAATGATTTTATGATGCGGATTAGGTGTAGCGGGAAACACATGCCCTTCACGATATTCCAAAGTTATTGATGTACACAATCGAATGCTTTGGTGTAGCCAATAAAACGTGTAGATGTCATTAAACTCTGGATTTCTCTATGATGTTCCGCATATTGAAAATATGGTCTCTGGTGCCTCTGCCTTGTCGGAAACCTGCATGTGCTTCATTTAACTTTTCATGATACCATGATGATTTCATGACTGAACAGTGCAATAGTTTTTGTAGTTGCTGCATAGTGTTATATTTCCCTTCTTATTTCATTACTGCATGGAGGTTTTCTATGGGCTGTGGAAATAAAGGCCACTTTGCCATAGCTGACGCCGCGACATGTACAGGAAGGTTTGTGATTGTACTTCCGAAAGAAAAAAATCCTGACGTTCTAACCACACGGCCATGCGCTCTACTTCGTTAGCGATAAATAACCTATTAAAAGACGAAAAAGGGCGATCGTATCGAGACTTAAGCGGTATAGACCTCTGTACAGAATTAATTAGGAATTCATTGGTTACGTTTTCGATTATAGTCGTGATTTCATTGGATACTATTTATATACTTGGAGTCAAATGCTAAAATAGCCCATACGACTCCAAGTATATAAGTAGTGTCCAACGTAAAGCACGATAATAAAAAACGTAACCAATGAGGCAACACAATATACTCAGCACATACGAGGGCCATCTCCAGAAAACTTATACTCCTGATATTGAAAGGCAAGAAATGTTTTAGCGAATAGATAGAATAGATAACGAATGAAGTCCCAATTAATTCCTCTCAGAGGTATTATAAGTATGATCAAACGTCACGGTCAACCATGATTTCTAACAAATTTAATTCGATAAATTAATAACCAGTTTATGATGACGTAATTTCCCATTTATTTCATGAATGAACTTGCCTGAAATAAAATACTCTATCGGAGAGTTTTACGTATACCATGGACAGCTAAAAAGATAAATCAAGAAGTGTTAAGATCAATAAACGTCGAATAGGGCTGGCTCCTTAACATCCTAACAAGAAAGCTGAGTTTTTTAAAATCATATAAAGACACATAACAGTATGGAAATATTAAATAGCTGAAGGCAGAGTTAACGGTAACAGGGGAAGAGATCGTGTAAGATGGCGTTAGTGCAGTGATATATTAGATAAGATATATCATTGATATGGATTCATCAAGCTGATATATCAGATTGCTTAAACATGTCTTTAGCTTCGGCAGGTCAACTCGCCCAGAATCGCGGATCGTTCAGAGAATCCATAAGGAAAACCACGTTCTGGAAAGAATATGTCACTAGAGGATCTGAAAGTTACCTTGCAAACATTTAAGTTATCAAATTAATTGCTAAAATCGTTATGAAAGTAATTGTTTCGTAAACCGATCCGCAACAAGTGGCTTGTTTGACAAGCAAACACGTTGGCTGTCACTGAATCCTGCCAGCATATATCTTTAAGTAAACATATCAGAATGAAAATATTTGATCAATAAGACTATTTAGTGCGAATTGATTTGCGAGAGACCATTCCATAGATAATTTGAATACTGACAAATTCAACATCGGTTAGTTTGCATAACAGGTTCATTGTTTGAACATAGATAATGTTCATATTTTGTACATTTTCTTCTAGAAATGTAAATAGTTCACTAATAAAAGTAAAACAAATATTCAACAATTAAAATTGGAAATATGTTTGGAAAAGTATAGATATTAGATTGTAAAGTATAATGAGTTTCAAATCTAGATCAACTATATGATGCAATTTTATTGTTCGGCTGAACATTTTATAAGAAAATCGTTTAACTTTACTTCATTGCAGACATTGTATGAATCTTGTCTATTATATTGTCTTTCCTCTGCTATTGCTGTAAGGCGTCGCAGGATTCAATGACGATCGGTGTTCAGGATATGTGTGGTCGCGTTATATGCAGTAGTCTTGTGACGTTTCAGAATGTTGGTAACTCCTTCAATCCACCTTAGTCTTGGTCTTTCTTTTTATCTTTCTGTTTTCATTTCCATGTTGTGTGCCCTTGCTGCCAGAAAATATGGGTTTATTCTCATTAGCTGGAAGAACCTTTTCAATCTATGCGTTTCAAAATATTTGACCAATGATGTTGTTCCGACAGTTCTTATAGTCTCTTCATTTCTCACAAGACCTCTTCTTGTTCTGTTTATTGCTTTTTTAGCTATGTAGTTTCCTATATAGCACGCTTTATCTCTCATTATTTAGTTAGTGTCCATGTCTGACATTGATAACACAATGTTGGTATGAAAATTTAATTTAGGATTTGTCTTCTGTGCCATTCGTGAATCTCCTAAAATTCTAGTTGTTGAAAATTTTTCAACATTTTGTCTGATAGAGAAATGAATAAATTACAGAGACTCTTGGAAACGTTAGACTATTATTGAACCAGAAACGTTTTTCTGCTTTTAAATATGTGTTAATCAAGAATAGCCACTACACAACCGAATTGTGCGTTGCTTTACTTTCAAAATGTATTCGTGTGTGGTATATTGACAGCGTTAGATTTATCTGACTGTGTGGATGTGAAATTTTCTCAGAAATCACGGGGATGGGGGGCACAAATTAAAATACTGTTTGTTGTTGTATCAATTAGGTGTTGTATCAATTAGATGTTGTATCAGTTAGATGTTGTATCAATTAGATGTTGTATCAATTAGATGTTGTATCAATTAGATGTTGTATCAGTTAGATGTATCAATTAGGTGTTGAATTAATTAGATGCATCAATTATATGTTATATCAACTAGGTATTGTATCAATTAGGTGTTGTATCAATTAGATGTTGTATCAATTAGGTGTTGCATGATTGACAAAGCAAGCTATATCCAAATGTCTTTATCTTTTTCTGCGATTAGATTCCTATGTTCTGAAGTCTATACAGACATGTCAGCGGTAGAAAAGTGAACATGTCTGCAAAATGTGCTCTACAGTCTGGGACCCTAGAACACATAGTTTTGACGTTTATTCTTTGTGACTGATGCCTCCGTTTCAATAAGGTATATGGTCTCCTCTGGCCTCTATCAGAGAAAGAGATATCATTGATATGGATTCAATTAGCAGTTGGATTTGTTGTTGTGGGATGGCTGCCTACTCTTTCCGCAGTACAAGACAACTGTCAGAGATTGACTGGAGCCACGTTTTGCTGGTGGAGTCGTCTGTCAAGCTCATCCCATAAGTATTCATGTCTGATGACAAGACTGGCCACAGAATGGATAGGACGTTGTTGTCAGCGATGAACTGGGTGGTGAGATTGTTCCACATGAAGTCGAGCGTTTTCTGCTGAACAATCGACTCTCGTGCAGTGAAAAGTGGAAGGACGCGAGGACGAACAATTTCAGCGATGAATCGTTCGGCATTCAGGCGTCCTTCAATTTGCAACAGATCACTTCTTCCCATGAAGTTTATCAGTTTCTCCGCATCAGCACTCCTCCACCATCTCGTGGAGGAGTCTCATCAACGCTGTTCTGGGAGTAGCGCTCACAGATTCAGCGGCTAACGCTTCTACATGTGTGTGTGTGTGTGTGTGTGTGTGTGTGTTTGTTCATCACAAGTGATGACCCTTTTTACATCCACTTTTGAAAATTCAGTTAGAATTATGACCATGTCTAATAGTTCGTACATGGCTAATGGGCCCTATTCGAACTGTAAATGTCATTGGACAGTTCGAACATGGAATGACCACTGTAGGCGGATTTTGGTCTATCTGTGACTTTCTAGCTACTCTCCGCTGATGGGCTGCAGCATTTTTCATCTTTTCACAAGATTATGCGTTCTTTTTGAATGTAGAGTGCCATGTAGATCTATTTTGTGCAAGTCTTCACACGTGTCTTGGTCTATTTCAAACGTTTTCAGTGAGGTTTTTAACGAGTCCTTGTAACGCTTCGTTTGGCCACATTGAGATCGTTTACTCTTCTCCAGCTCACCATAGAGATGTATCGTTGGCTGCGATAGTCTAGCAAACGTACCAAATGACTTGCCCAACGAATCTATGTCTTTATCAGGATAGTGTCAATGCTGGGGATACCAGATCTGTCAAGGACAGTGTTATCTGGAATCTTGTCTTGCCATCTGATGTTCATGATTTTTCTCAGACAAGTTGTGTGAAAGTGATTGAGTTTCCTCACATGACGTCTATACACAGTCCATGTTTCGCTAGCGAATAACAGAACTGGAAGTACCACTGCTCTGTAAACTTTCAGCTTAGTCTGTAGGTTATTACCATTTCTACGCCACACACCTGCGTACAATCTGCCGAAAGTGATGCTTGCCCTGGCTATCCTTGTACACACTTCATCATTAACGTTGAAATCTTGTGATAGCGTACTACCTAGGTATGTGAATCAATTCACCACATTCAGGACTACACCATTGACCTTTAGAACTATTCTTCTAAGTCTATCGTATCGCTGGAGTACAAACAATGATTCGTCACTAAACCAAACCCCTCTCCAGTCTTTCCCAACGATCCATTGACGATGCTGGGTCGCCAACTGCAATCGGTTCTGGCGATGCCGATTCGTAAAAACAGGACTTCTGTAGGATCTTCTAGCCCAAAGACCAGCGTCGTGCAGCCGGTTCATGACCGTTTGATCTGAGATGATTTTTTGAGTGGACTGTGGAGGACACAGATTAAAATCGTTTTCTGAGATGACGTAGCCGTATGACACGGTCGTCGGCTGGAGTTGTGACTCTGGGTCTCCCACAGTGTTTACGGTCTGCCACTGAGCAAGTTTCTTCTTCTTATTCTTCTTCTTCTGCGTTCGTTCTCAAACTCCTGCAGATTAGCAGGATGGAGTCCGGAGAACGGAATGCGTTGTGTCATGGTTTATAACATTGCTGCGATATCTGCGCCTTTCGGCTTGACACATCCAAATCAGCATGGGTCACTGACCCTATATGGGATGGGACAGCCAACTCCATCCCATAACCTCCTTAGTCGCCCTGTACGATAAGCGTGGAAGGTAAACAGTGTTGCTATTCTATGCTCCCCTTTCGGACCCCGGCAACACACGGGCGAGCCAGTTTGTTGAAATCGCCTCCAAAGGCGACTAATGATGCGTCTAACTACTTTAAATTGTCTGGCCATTACACTTTGCAATTGTCCAGTCTTTAAGCATCCAATGATTATTTATCGTTGTTCTGTAGTGAGAGGAACCATATTTGTACATTGAGTTTTCAATTGAATTTATTGTTTGTTTGTTTGTTAAATGGGGGATTAAAGCCTCTTAGCTGAGGCACGACCCTTTCAACCTAAGACAGAAGTCTATTTTGGTTATATCAGGCCGTATTAGCTTTTATCTAAATGTGACCTAATGGTCTGGTTGTTTGGAAAGCCGTGCGTGCTATTGCTATGTATTATCTATATTGCTAGGTGGAGTTTTTGTTTATTTGTGGCCAAGATGCCTTTTATCTAAGTGTGGACCTATGGTCTGGGCGAATTGAGAACCGTGCGCGCTATTATTGAAAAAGAATGTTATGTTGCTAGTTGTATTAAACTGTTTATTTCCGGTGGTATTGCTTTTTTTATTTAAGAGTGACACTAATGCCTGAGGGAGTTTGAAAACCGCGCGTGCGATTATGCCAAAAATTGTCCATATTGCCAGTCATATCCTGTGGTGAGCGTTCCTCAGTTGTTATTTGTTGAAAGCTGTGGAGAGAGACCTGTAGAAAGACTGATGACAAACAATGACTTACTTTGTTTTGACTTGCTTAGAGTTTTAAATTAGGGCTTTAGTCCTGGTTATAAATTGTTTAATTAGTTTTAGTCTATCTGATGGTACATCATGGCCCAGAACCTTTTCTAATTTATATGGTATTTTATTGTTTAGGTAGTAATCTTTTAGGTCTTGCCTATGATGGTTGTATTTATGACAATGGAGTAGGAAATGATATATTGTATTTTCTTCTTCAGTCTTCACATATTGGTTCAAGTATATAATGTAATGATTTTCCCAGTCTAAGTCGTAGTAGTTTCCTATTGGCAGGGATTTTCAGCTCTTCCTTTATTTGAGTGGTCCTAGTTGGTCCTTTTAGCATTGCATGTGCATGTCTTCCTTTTGCACTGTTGTCCCATTTTTCTGTCCATTCCTTAAGTATTGTATCCTTTATTATGCTTCTAGTTTCCGATCTGCCAAGTCCTACCTGGATTTCTGTTCCTTGTGTTCGTCCTTTATTGGCTTCCTTGTCCGCTGCTTCATTTCCTGGTATTCCTACATGGGCTGGAATCCACATTACATTAACCCTCGTACCAACGTGAACTAGGTTTGTTGTTATGCGTAGTATATCTTCTACTATATCTGGCCTTTGGCTGTCTTGTTTATTTTGTATAGCTTGGACTGATGATAATGAGTCAGTCAGGATTGTTAAATTTTTAGGTAGGTTATCATTTATTATTTCTAGTGCTTTTAGAATTGCAACTAGTTCAGCCGTGAATATTGATGTATGTTCTGATAATTTAAAGCTCTTATTGATATTCCTGTCAGGTATTACTATTCCTGCACCAGTTGGGCCTTCCTCTCCTTTGGACCCATCTGTGAATACTTTTAGACTATTTATTGTTCTATCATTTATGTGGTTTATTGCTCTATTATTGGTTGAATCTCTATTTTGGTCTTTTTTCCATATATAAGATAGGAAAATGTCAGTTTCTGGTGATATTAACTCCCAAGGGGGTATTACTACTTTATATTGGTTTTGATTACATATTAGCTCTCTAAGCTCTGGTATTTGGTCAAGCTCTGCATTTGATCGCCACCCTGCTGGTGTTCGGTAGCTTTCAATTGAGAACTTGCCTGTGTTATCAAAGCTATTGAATGATTTATATGCAGGATGTGAGGTATCATTTCCTAGTTTAGACCAGTAGCTAAGTCTCAGTTCTTTCCTTCTTAGGGATAATGACATTATTCCTAGAGCTACTTGAACTGCTTCAGCAGATGTTCCCCTGGTCGCCCTAGCTATTGTTGAGAGAGCCTTTTTTTGAATTATATCTATTTTAGAGATATTGGCTGGTGCTGTCGACTCATACACAATGCTGGCATATTTTAGTTTACCTCGTATAAAGGCTTTATAGAATGTCGTCATTGTCTTAGTCGACGCTCCCCAACCGCTACCACTCATGTACCTAAGCATATTTAGGGCTCCTCTGCTTCTGTCTACTATATAGTTTATATGTTTATGCCATCTGAGGCTTTGATCTAATACCATTCCCAAGAATTTGGTGGTTGGTGAGAATGTAATTGGTTCGTTATTTATAAAAATATCCATTTTATTTGTTTGAGCCCCATTTCCGCTGAATAGCATTCCTACTGTTTTGCTAGCATTAATTTTGAAACCCCATTTTGCCATCCAGCTTGTTACTTCATTTATTTGTCTTTGTATTCCTTCTTTTAGATAACTGATGTTATTGTTTTAGTATTTGGTCAACAGTGCTCCGGCGACTCCGGAAGCCCGCTTGAGTTGGACTATATATATTATGTTTATTTAGGTGAAATACTACTCTTGTATTTATTATTGTCTCTAATATTTTACCTAGGTGAGAAGTTAGTGATATTGGTCTATATGAGCTTACTTCTTTAGCTTCTTTATCTGGTTTTAGTATTGGTATTATGGTGGCAGACTTCCATGCCTTTGGTATGGTGCCAGATTGCCATATGTTATTGAATAGGTGAGTTATTATCATTAATATATTAGTTGGTACTTTTTTAAGTATGGCATAGCTTAGGATGTCAGGTCCTGAAGCTGTGTTTGATTTCTCACCTATTGCTTTAATTACTTCCCCTATTGTTATATCTGCATTTATATATGATATTCTGCATTATTTATTGGTTTAGTGTTTAGTTCCTGCAGAATTGTCTGACGTCTATTTATCTCATTTAGGTTTAGGTTGTTATTAGCACTAACTGAGTAGAAGTATTCGGCCAGTGCATTAGCCTTCTCTTTATCAGTTTGTGCTTTATTTAATGCTGGCATTATGCTACGTTTGGATTTGCCTCCACTGATAGCTTTCAGTTTATTCCATACTTCTAATGATGGCGTTCTGAAGCTTATGGTTTCACAGAAAGTTCTCCAGTGGAGTTGTTTAGCTTTAAAGATTAGTTTATTTGTTTGATTTCTTATTTCTTTATAGTTTAGTATATTCTCTTCTGATCTCTTATATCTAGCTAGTTTTAGTGCTTTATCTCTAATTTTAATCTGCTCATCCAGTTTAGGGTTCCACCATGGTACTGGGTTTTTAGGTTTATGTCTGTTAGTTCTTGTTATATTTACTGGTTTAATATTATTGGGCATGTTTTCATTTGGTATATATTTTACTGCTACTTTGAGTAGTTCATTTGTGAGATCCTCAGCAAATTCTTCTACATTGTTGGTATTAATATTATTTATTCCTACTGTCATTAGCTCTGTTGTTAGTGCCTCCCAGTTGGCTTTTCTATAGTTAAATGTTGGTTTTTGTTTACTTCACTGAGATTACATTTAGCTCTAATATTAATTTCAATTGGTAGATGGTCAGATCCACTAGCATTTAGTGTCTGCCACCTGGTTGTAAATAGGTTAGTTGTTACAATCCTCAAGTCTAAGGCTGAGTCTTTGGAATTTATTCGAGCACCGTCAATCTTTTATAGGCATTCAATAATATGGCCTGAGAATTTTATGATCAGTAAGTTTCACGGCATTCTCATAAACCTGCCACAAGCTGTTGCCAAAAATGTTTTTTTTGACGTTGACCTATTTTATAACATCACGAATCATGAGGTGAGTATAATCCCGGTAACCACAAAAAGCTAATGACCAGTTGGACACAGCCGATAGTTTGAATGATGTCCAATCAGTGAATATCTTTTATAAAACGCAACTCCAAAAAGTTGCGTATATTTTTTTTAGACAGTATATTTAAATATAAGAACCGTACTGTTCTTTTGTCCGTGGAATTAGGTCTTTTCTAAACGTTGAGTGGTATCGCTGGTACACATATCGCTGATAGGACCGTCCCAATGTATTATTTACGTTTAAGTTGTGTTCGTTTAATATTTTCTTGATGATGTTCCTATTGGGCGCGTTATAGAAAATCTCTGTGTTCATTGTTTCTTATTTCTCCTTTACAATATGATACACCAACAGACTACCATCAGACAGTATACCACAGCAAGCTATGCTACACAGATACAATGAAGGCAGACCTAGAGGCCGACCACGAAAACGAAGGACCACCGAAATAAAAGAGGCGACAGATTCCACAATATACGCAGCACACAAGAGGGCCATCTCCAGAGAACTCTTCTACCCCTGATGCTGAAAGGCAACACAAGTTTTAGCGAATAGATATAATATGTTACATCCGTATAGAATGTTTTACTATTTATTAGTTTTACTAGTAACAGTAACAATAGTAAATTATCCTTTGTGTTATCACTTCAAATTTAGCAATCAGAACAGCAGGTCGTATGCATATCTCAAGTTATTTATGTTATGTCCACTAACTGATGTTTACTGAACAGTATCGTGAACTCCGACTAAACTTATAAGACCTCTGCACAGAATTAATTAGGATTTCATTGGTTATGTTTTTGATTATAACCTTGATTTTCGTTTTCCACTATTTATATACCTTGTCTATTTTTGGCATGCAACTAACTCTAAGTATATAAATAGTGACCAACGAAAACACGGCAATAATACAAAATAAAAAAGGTAAATGAAGTACTAATTCATTCTGTGCGAGGTGTTCTGATGTTGAGGTATCAACTGGTTGCGATATGTTTTCAAAGTAGATGACACTAAATATAGTGATTGAATTAAAAGTAACTATCTATCTATACGCTGTGACCCTTGTTTGCCTTGCGGCGTCAGGAGTAGAAGAGTTCTCTGGAGATGGCCTTCTTGTGTGCTATTTGTAAGCTTGTTCCTGTGGCTTCTATGATTTATGTGATCAATCTTTTACATGGCTTTATAGCTAGTATATCTAGGTGTCAAGGCCATTTGTGGCATGCTATCTGTTGGTAATCTGGAAGTGTGTGAAAGCCACTTGATCTGTTGTCTTTTGATGTGTTCCAATACTAGTATTGTTTTGGTTATCTGTCTGATGTTATGTGTCTATCAGATAACAAGATTAAAAGCATGAACCAAACAAAGAGAATCGAACAAGTTGTGCAGGTTCCCAACAGAGATATAAATAATAATGTAACTATTGCCAGTGTTACAGAGGAGTTCAACGTACCAGGTTCTGAATACAACTTTACTGATGTTGTGATTCCCAGAGATCTGCTCAGCAACGAGGATCTAGACGTGTTTATCATCGTGGTCATGATAGCCATATGCAGCCCTATCACCCTGTTCGGGTTGATGGCTAACACCATCAATGTGGTAATATTCTATAAACAAGGATTCACAGATGCTGTCAACATCAGCTTGTTCGCTTTATCGATATCCGATCTAGGATCACTTCTCACAATCCTCTATTCAAATATCAGCCTGTCTCCGTGGCTAGCGTCTGCGAATCTCAACATACAACCACGAGATGTTATGTTTCTTGTTGGAGCATGGCCTCATATCTCTTTTTCACGAATTACCTGTTGGATCACAGTTTTCATTACATGTGAGCGATGTTTGTGTATATCGATGCCATTCAAAGTTAAAGTTATATTCGTTCCTAAACTGGTTATTCCTGTTCTGATCGTTATTTTTGTTATCTCTGCTGTGGGCATTGTCCCTGTGTATTTTTCTTTCAAACTGAAGTGGGACTTTGACCCGTTTCGAAACATGTCAATTCTGCATCAAATCGTGGAAGCAGAAAAATCGGAATTAATTGCAAGTACATACTTTCAAATATTTTTACAATTCGCCTCATTCGCCACAATAACTATATTAACAGAAATACTTATTATCAAGCTTAGACAGACAACTAAATGGCGAGCATCCGCTGCATCAGGTGGCGAACAATCTGGCGCAATTTCAAATCGCGATAGGAGAATCGTTAGAATGATTATTCTGATAACGTGCATTCTTATAGTGTGTTATATACCAAGCATGTTGCTGCAGATGGTGTGGCTGATCGAGCCGAGATTTAGTACCGGAGGACAGTACAACAACACTCAGATGGCTTGTTGGCTGATTGGGTTCCTCACTGAGGGCATCAACTCTAGCGTCACTATCTTAGTCTACTACAACATGAGCTCTACTTATCGACAAATATTTGTATCCATTTTCGGAATTAAGACCGAGAAAACAGTCAACAAGAAGTGAAGTCTACAAATGCAAGATGCAGAAAACAGTCAACAATAAGTGAAGTCTACAAAAACAAGATCCAGAAAACAGCCACCAAGAAGTGAAGTCTACAAATACAAGAGCGAGACAACAGTCACCAAGAAGCGAAGTCTACACATGTTCTCAGCGAATGTATTTGTTATACTAAGCCGTTAACATTTGTATAGAGATATTCCGTACTTCAACAATGTTTCTATAGACAGAACACACAGGCAGTCAACATATGTCGTACGAGAAATCAGTAGACTTTCAATATTATTATGGAATAACTCAGTAGACTTTCAATATTATTATGGAAGAACTCAGTAGACTTTCAATATTATTGTGGAAAAAATCAGTAGATACTAAAAGTTATTTCAGAAGGATACATCTGATTGACACACCAGAAAGAGTTTAGAACATAGTCAAAACTGGCAAGAACAACTAATAAATAATCAAGAACAACTAATAAATAATCAAGAACAACCCGTAAACTGCCAAAGAACAACTCGTAAACGACCAATAACAACTCGTAAACAGCCAAGAACAACTAGTAAATGGCCAAGAACAACTCTTAAACGGTCAATAACAACTCGTAAACAGCCAAGAACAACTCGTAAACAGCTAAAGAACATCTCGTAAACAGCCAAAGAAAAACTCGTAAACAGCCACGAACAACTCTGGAATAGTCAAGAAAAGCTCGTAAACAATCAAGTATAACTTTGTAGAAGTCAAGAGCAGCTCGTACACTCGATAGAGAGAGAGAGAGAGAGAGAGAGAGAGCGAGAGAGAGATAGAGAGAAAGAGAGAGAAAGTGCTGCTATATAAACAGATCTGAAAAACCTATAACCAGGAACTGTGATTAATATAATATGTAGTGAAATATTACGAGACAATAAATCTAATGAAAATAATAATAATAATAACAATTAATACTATGTAACACGGGGTGTCCATGAAGTCGCTGTGCACTCATTTACACGGCTGGTAGACTCACATTCAATTTTGGTACTTTGTGCAGATTTTGTGACGTCATTGACGCAACAATATTTATGGGAAAAACACTAACGTTCCCTGTCAATAGCGTATTGGGAAATTGACTCGCAGCACATTAGCACATTAATGTTATTTCTACATCAGATGCTAGAACTTGTGCACTAGAAAACTTCTGCGCTAATGTTGTGATAACATCTTCCATAGATTTACCTAAATTATTAAATAATTATTGAACCGCAAATACTCTTTATGCAGTGGTAAGTAACGTTCTTAGATAAATGGATACACGTTAGCGTTTGCAGCTAACAGTACTCTGCTGAGTTGAGCTATACTTTGGATAATGGAAATCAAGACTGATTGCAATAGAAGACTTTTGCACATAATTAATTAGATTTTCATTCGTTCCTTTTTTGATTTCCGTGAGTTCTTTGGTCACTATTTAAATACTCGGAGTCGCACGCCAAAAATAGTCAAGGCGACCTCAAGTATATAAATTGTGGCCAACAGGAAGCACCAGAATAATCAAAAACGTAACGAATCAAGGCCCAATTAATTCTGCGAGCAGGTCTTCTATATCATCAAAGGTCATGATGGAAATACGCAGCTTCAAATGACGTCATATTGAGCACATACTTTATTTTCAAATTCAGTGCACAGTAGTTTTATGAACACCCTATATAAACAACTTAAATAGGGACATTGTTTACATTTTGACAATGAGGTTTTTAATGAAGAAACATAGGCACAACACGAACAAAAAAATATTGAACAATACATATAAATAGACAAACCAGAACGCATTCACAAAGTGTCTAGCAGTAATGAGAGGACTAACAACAACTGACTGGAACACTAAGCTTATCAACTCTGAGATAGTTGACAGACTGGAAATCTGAGCACTTATGGGAATGTGTCAGTGCCACAATGCTGTTTCCTAATCAAGAATCAACATATTCATCCCTAACCGCTTGTACGTTTTACTGAAATCTCATGCTGGCTCGTTTATTTTCAGTGAAAGAAAGCATAATACATAAATATAGCAAACAATCAAGTGTAATGTCCTGTGGCGTAGGCGATCACGCTTCTCCACAACTCTCTCTCTCTCTCTCTTGTGTTGTTAACAAGTTCAGTTGGTGATTCTTTTTGAGCCACGGTGACAACCCATCTAGAAATGTCCCTATTTGTTTATTGTTTTTTTCTCTCCTTGAACTTTCCGGTAGTTACTAAATGTTCAAGTTTTTTCACATGCCATAAAATCTTGACTGTCTGCTTATAGTTTTTGCTATAATTTGTCGTTTTACTCCTGTATCGCAGATAATTTCTACTTGAGTTTTCTTGGCTAAAGAATTAGCAATGTTAAATAAAGGAGATCACACAAAAGGAGGATAAAACATAGCGCAGTAATTTTATCTTGTCGACCAGAATTTATCTATTAGGAACATATACAAAAAGCTTCACGGTTCGTGTATTGATAGGAATATATCTAGTGGATTTCAATATCCCCTATCGTGAACAATTAAGTTTGAAAAATTTCTTAGAGAATTTGAGTCGTTATTGCACATCGAGCTCCTTTAGATTTACATGATGTATTGTGTGTCTCTATACATAATATATTGTGTGTCTCTATACATAATATATTGTGTGTCTCTATACATAATGTATTGTGTGTCTCTGTGCATAATGTATTGTGTCGCTCTCTATACATGATGTATTGTGTCGCTCTCTATACATGATGTATTGTGTGTCTCTATACATAATGTATTGTGTGTCTCTGTGCATAATGTATTGTGTGTTCTGTGCATAATGTATTGTGTGTCTCTATACATGCTGTATTGTGTGCCTCCCTATACATGGTGTATTGTGTACCTCACTATACATGGTGTATTGTGTGCCTCTCTATACATGGTGTATTGTGTGCCTCTCTATACATGGTGTATTGTGTGCCTCTCTATACATTGTGTATTGTGTGCCTCACTATACATGGTGTATTGTGTGCCTAAATATACATGGTGTATTGTGTGCCTCTCTATACATTGTGTATTGTGCGCCTAACAATACATGGTGTATTGTGTGCCTCACTATACATGGTGTATTGTGAGCCTCTCTATACATGGTGTATTGTGTGTCTATGTATATGATGTATTGTGTGCCTCACTATACATGCTGTATTGTGTGCTTCTCTATACATGGTGTATTGTGTGTCTCTGTATGTGATGTATTGTGTATCTGTGTATATGATGTATTATGTGTCTCTCTATACATGGTGTATTGTGTGTCTCTGTATGTGCTGTATTGTGTATCTGTGTATATGATGTATTATGTGCCTCTCTATACATGATGTATTGTGTGCCTGTGTATATGATGTATTGTGTGTCTCTCTATACATGATGTATTGTGTGCCTGTGTATATGATGTATTGTGTGTCTCTCTATACATGATGTATTGTGTGTCTCTCTATACATGATGTATTGTGTGTCTATATATGATGTATTGTGTGTCTGTGTATATGATGTATTGTCTCACTGTTGGAAGAATGTATTCTCTCTCGTATTTTGAGATTTTGCTTCTTAATTTTTTTAAGATAAAGAGCTTTATTCTCGCTGTAAATTATAGTTTCTTGAAATTTGTTTGGGAATTAACATTCCATCCTTGTAACATTTAACTATGTACAGGTCGTAACATTTAACTATGCACATGTCTTAATAATTCCCTGAGAGGGTCCAGAATCAAGGAACATGTTAGCCTTACATAATTGAAAAGCTAATTTGGATGTTGGGAGATGCATAGCTGGCCGCCCCAGTCAACAAGTGACTATAGTCCAGAATTGGGTTGCTGTGGAATAAGCTTATCGTGGGGAATCCAATAAGTGACTGTGGTCCAGAATTTGGTTGCTATGAAAACACTTAACAGAAAAGAATGTCTGGCAGGGGCCGAAGCTCATAACTGCAAACTCTGCATGCTGCTACAATATACAAAATCCATAAAATCTTTAATTGGGAGACTTTATTTTAAGCATTGAATACGGCTGACAGTTTCTCTTCTGGGCATGAGATTAAACTCTGGAGAAAACCATCTCCATTGCACATTGGAAGTAAGAGCTAATCACACGTAATTCTTGGGGAGGGAAACAGAAATAAAAACATCGTTATTTATTTTTGTAAATTTGAGATCAACATTTTCCTTCTCACTGTTGTTATTGTTTCTTTGACTTTTTGGGGTATTTAATTTAAACTGGTGGAAAGCCAACCACCGCACAGAACTATGTTTAGTTGCCTCTGAAGACACGTATGTCAGTTTGCAGTATTGCCAATCATGCCTACTCTAAGAGACACAGGTAGGACGAAAGCATTAGAGAACATACTCATTAGTGCTGCTATAATCATTTTCACTATATATAACTACTATGCAGTAAAGATATGGGAAGTCACCATGTCATCCTTGTGCTGATCATTATTATTATACCGGTTAGTGCCCTTAACATTTTAATCAATATTTTATGCACATTTCTGTTCTTTGATGCCACCAAACAAAACAAAAAAACAACAACCCCCCCCCCAAAAAAAAACAACAACAAAAAAACAACAACCTATATTCAGATGAAGCTTTTCTGATTGTAAAATGTAAGAAAGACATACACGATCTAACTAACTTTAAAGTAGCAGAAAACAAAGACTGATATCTTTTCTTAAATAACAAGACGTCAGTAGTAAGGGTTGCTTGTAAAAACAAAATCTCTAAGCGCGTAAGATCAATATTCAAACAGATCCACCAATTCAAATATTTCTGAACAATAATAACTTCAGATGTAAGAAGTTGAATATAAATAAGAAACAGAATAGGGCAGACAACGGTAACAATACTAAACATTAAGATATACTATGTAAGATGCCCCTGTCAGTACAGGCGAGGAAGAGAGAGAGTTCTTCAGAGTTACATAATACAGATTCTAACATATGGACGCGAGTCTTGGACAATCAATAAATAGAACAGTGCAATATTAGAGATAGCCAGAGATTTGATTCTATGGAAGAATGATGATAGCAATATGGACAAATGTAAAGACTAACCATGCGATACTGAAAGAGTCACAAACGATACTGGGGTTATTTGATTTTATCAGAAGTAGATAATCTGAAATAAAATAAATAATAGATACAATTAATGACCTTAACTTGCTATTTATCTAAGTATGCTATGAGCGGCTCACATAACACAATTGGAAAGTACCTTCAATACCTGATGGGCAATACAGTATCGCCCTTCATTCGCGTAATGTGCCAAATTTCAGACTATGCGCGTATAACATAAACATGTTAGCTACTTTTATATTTAAATTTATATAGGGTCTATTGCATTAAACACAATTTATGTAAGTGCTATATAAGTTATAGCATTGTTGATGTTAACTTTTCCCGAACTCTCTCCTCACCGATGCCAACAATTTTTATGTCTCACACCTATCCCAACCCTAAAACTTTTAAAAAGGAACTCATAGACAATCCCGTTGAATACTATACAAAACATAACATGAAATATAAGGCACCTTCCCGTTGCTAAATTACATGTGCTCTGCTGATGAAGATAATTGTTCACGAACGGTTAATTACATCTTTACAATAACAATAACAAAAAAATATAACTATTACACCCCCTTGATAATAATAAAAAAATAATCAATAACCTTTGACCTCTCGGTCCGTGAAAACTTTATTATACGTAGATTTGTAGGTGTTCAATTATTTTCCTGAACATTTAAAGAAGTTTTGTCTGAAGTTGTTACCAGCTTGCACAAGGGAGGTCTAGTCATTGCGTATAATTTGTCTTCATTTCTGGAATCAAGGACATATCAATGGGCGTTGTTCGAATGAGAGATTGTGGTTCACGAAGTCACGTTTGGAATATGTCACGTGCGGGATCAGTTTGCGGTCAAGGTTATCAGAACTTCTAGAATAAATAATCCTGAAATGTTGCTACCCCACATTTTTTCGTACAATCACACACGCGCGCCGGGCGTACGCACGCAATAAATCACTTAATGGTTTGCGGGCATTTATATGTACAAACAATCACCAACTTTTTCGGAGTTAATTCTTAAACTCCCGTTGTATACCAATTTATAGTCAGGATAATATAACTCCCCGCGATGTGGTTTAAGTTTCACAGGGATATAAGCGCCTTTCTGTCCGACACATGAAGTCAATATGACACGTGTTGGCTATTTTGAAGTCACACATTTCGGTGCAGTAATTTAAACCTCCTTAGTCCACTCCTACTGCAACTATGACATAACGCAGTGGTAATATTTTAAAATAAGACACTCTTAGGGTGGAACACATTATGTCACAATTCCTACTGTATCACACATGTTGCAATTCTTAATTTTGCACACATGTTCAGTTTATAATGTGCTACACATGTCGTCATGTCGTAATTAATATTATATCACACATGTGACAATTCCTAGTGTACACATGTGACAATTCCTAGTGTACACATGTGACAATTCCTAGTGTACAAGTGTCACAATTCCTAGTGTACACATTTCACAATTCCTAGTTTATAAATGTCACAATTACTAGTGCACACATGTCACAATTCCTAGTGTACAAATGTCGCAATTCCTAGTGCACACATGCCACAATTCCTAGTGTACACATGTCACAATTACTAGTGCACACATGTCACAATTCCTAGTGCACACATGCCACAATTCCTAGTGCACACATGTCACAATTACTAGTGTACACATGTCACAATTCCTAGTGCACACATGTCACAATTCCTAGTGTACACATGTCACAATTCCTAGTGTACACATGTCACAATTCCTAGTGTACACATGTCACAATTCCTAGTGCACACATGTCACAATTACTAGTGCACACATGTCACAATTACTAGTGTACACATGTCACAATTACTAGTGTACACATGTCACAATTCCTAGTGTACACATGTCACAATTACTAGTGTACACATGTCACAATTCCTAGTGTACACATGTCACAATTCCTAGTGTACACATGTCACAATTCCTAGTGTACACATGTCACAATTCCTAGTGTACACATGTCACAATTCCTAGTGCACACATGTCACAATTACTAGTGCACACATGTCACAATTACTAGTGTACACATGTCACAATTCCTAGTGCACACATGTCACAATTCATAGTGTACACATGTCACAATTACTAGTGTACACATGTCACAATTCCTAGTGTACACATGTCACAATTCCTAGTGTACACATGTAACAATTCCTAGTGTACACATGTCACAATTCCTAGTGTACACATGTCACACAATATGAACTTCTCACGATTCTGAACGATCTAACTCAACCAAGGGCAGTGCATAAAGTCTGAGATGTTTCGTGTCCATCGTTGCCTTAAGCGGCTATTTTCACTTGCAGCCAGCAATCTTACCTTACATTTCTAGTTTTTTCATGATGTATGTCTATTGATATGGTCATACTCCGACGAAGACGAATGTGTCGTCTTCTAAACAAATACAAAGAGCTAGTGATGCCTTAACCTTATGGGCAAATAAATGGTGCGTCAGCATTAACACAGATAAGTGCAGCACTACACTCTTTACCCTCTCACCAAAACAAAAATCCGGTGTTAACAAAAATAGATGGAGAGCTTTTGAAAGAAGACAAACAACCTACATACCTCGGAGTTACTTTCGATGATAAGCTGACATGGAAACAACACCTAAAGCAACCACAAAAGCCAGGAGGAAACTAAGTGGAACCACATGGGGAGCCAGTGGTAATATACCCCGTAAAGTTTACAAGTAAGGCATAAGACCACACCAGGAATATGGTTCAGCTGCGTGGTGTCCTGCATCAAACACCACATTACAAGATCTAGATAAAGTGAAAAATCAGGCACGTAGGATAATGTCGGGAGTAATAAAATTAACACCCATAGCAGAGATGCAGAAAATGGAAATAATGCAAACACTTGGCGAACGCAGAGACACAAAAGTACTAATTCAAGCAGAAAGTTTCAGTGTATGCCAAGTCATCTAATGAAGGAAAGATTCCAAAATCTAGCAATGGGATGACTGAAAAAAGCAGCTTTATCCATCAAGCTAAACGACTCAGTAGACAACTTACAGACCTGCCTGAAATTGACAGCCCCTTAAAGTCTGTACCAGAACAAACCACTTGGAGTGAAAGGCATGGAATGCCAATATACATTCAGAACCACGTGAAAGGAATACTAAACGAGGACGAACAGAACAGTGTGCAGCGAAGGACAGTCACCCTCAGTTTCCTGGATGAGGAATATCCACAAGATATATGAGTCAGAGTATACACAGATGGGTCAGCACAGAATGCAATGAGGAATGGAGGTGCAGGTGTATATATATAATATCCACACAAGCCTAGAGATACGATCAGAACACCAACAGAGAAATTCTGCAATAATTATGATGCAGAAATCCAGGCAATTAGTGTGGCACCTGAAAACTGCTGAACTCCAACTCTGGCCTACAGCCAGTGGTATTCCTGACAGATGCAAGGTCAGTGCTTCAAGCTCTCCAGTCTGGAAAACTAACAGACTTGAAAAAACTACTTAATGAATTGTCTTACCAGCATAGGGTAACCATGCAGTGGATACCCTCTCACTGTGAAATACCAGGAAATGAAAAAGCAGACCAACTGGCCAAGGAAGGTGCTGCTGAAGACCAACCAGATTGACCAATCACCTACCATCAGAAAAAAAAGAAGATAAAGTCAATAAGAAAGCCACAAACACCAACACAAGATGACTATCACATTATGAACAGATCAGAACAAGTTATAATTCTACGCCCCAGAACAGGACACAACCGACTCCGCAGTCACATGTATACAAAGTTCAAGATTGGCAACACGGCCATGTGCACATGTGGACAGGCAGCACAGAGTGCCAAACATATACTTCAAGAGGGTTCTGAGCATGAAACGCTGAGGCATACATATTGGCCAGAGGAAACAACACTGGAATCAAAACTCTATGGGACACTGTATGAACTACAAAAGACAGTGAGTTTTATTAAGGAGACAGAATTACAGATATAGACATGTTTCAAGTGAACGAAAGAAGAAGAAGAAGAGTGTAGAATCTTGATAGTCTTTGAACAAAGGATTTCCGGTACTCCAGTGAAATAAAGAGTAGGACAGAACAAGTCAGAGTAATATAGAACAAGCCAGAGTAAGATAGAACAAGTCAGAGTAAGATAGAACAAGTCAGAGTAATATAGAACAAAAAAGAGTAAGATAGAACAAGTCAAAGTAATATAGAACAAGTCAGAGTAAGATAGAACAAGCCAGAGTAAGATAGAACAAGTCAGAGTAAGATAGAACAAGTCAGAGTAATATAGAACAAAAAAGAGTAAGATATAACAAGTCAGAGTAATATAGAACAAAAAGAGTAAGATAGAACAAGTCAGAGTAATATAGAACAAGTCAGAGTAAGATAGAACAAGTCAGAGTAATATAGAACAAAAAAGAGTAAGATAGAACAAGCCAGAGTAAGATAGAACAAGTCAGAGTAAGATAGAACAAGTCAGAGTAAGATAGAAGAAGCCAGAGTAAGATAGAACAAGCCAGAGTAAGATAGAACAAGTCAGGGTAAGATAGAACAAGCCAGAGTAAGATAGAACAAGACAGAGTAATATAGAACAAGTCAGAGTAAGATAGAACAAAAAAGAGTAAGATAGAACAAGCCAGAGTAAGATAGAACAAGTCAGAGTAATATAGAACAAGACAGAGTAAGATAGAACAGGCCAGAGTAAGATATAATAAGTCAGAGTAAGATAGAAAAAGTCAGAGTAATATAGAACAAGACAGAGTAAGATAGAACAAGACAGAGTAAGATAGAACAAGACAGAGTAATATAGAACAAGACAGAGTAAGATAGAACAAGACAGAGTAAGATAGAACAAGACAGAGTAATATAGAACAAGTCAGAGTAAGAGAGAACAAAAAAGAGTAAGATAGAACAAGCCAGAGTAAGATAGAACAAGTCAGAGAAATATAGAACAAGACAGAGTAAGATAGAACAGGCCAGAGTAAGATATAATAAGTCAGAGTAAGATAGAACAAGTCAGAGTAATATAAAACAAGACAGAGTAAGATAGAACAGGCCAGAGTAAGATATAATAAGTCAGAGTAAGATAGAACAAGTCAGAGTAATATAGAACAAGACATAGTATGTGTGCGATTCATAACATGTAGATTTAAACAGTAATGTCCAAAGATCTCCGAAAACAAAATGTATTTGTAAACAAGACGTCACAACACCGGCAACGAACCAGCGACCATTTGACCCTAAGGTAAATGGTTTGAATGCTACGACAGGAAGATCTTCTGCAACAACAGCTGACGTAATCATTCCAAGCCGGCGACACTACGGAAATAAGTCATTTGATCCAATACTCAAGTTACACACGAGGCGAGATCGAAAGTTGATAACTCGAATGTATCGCTGAGACATGTTATCTCAGATGTTTGTCTTCTTACATGTTCAATCTTGTAATCATGATATGTCACATCCCAAAATGTCATGTTTGTTGATCAGGCATTCTCAGATAATCTGATGAGTTGGTCGTTAATGCTACTAGTACCGATGTCAAAGAATTGTCGGAGCGTGACTCCTGTTAGCAAAGTACTAAGTCTGTTGAGTGATTTGGATTTCAGACTACTAGTTAACGACATAAGAAAACGTAGATGGAAATAGCTGGTCACGTTTTAAGACTAGATGAAAACATTATAAACCAACAAGCCCTAATGTGGACACCTGAGGGTTAAAGAAAACGAGGGAGACCTAAAGCAACCATAAAAAACACCATACTTAAAGACGAGGAAAGAATAAGCTTCACGACCATAAAGAACTAAAACTGCAGGCAGCGGGCGCAATACACAGAGAATAAAAACCTCTGCTCTATGTGCCGCCTGCGGCACGAAAGATACAAACTAGTTAACTATGAGGTTCGAAAACTGCAAGTGACTCAATTTTCCGCGTCCATAAGTGACTATGATAAGGCTCCCACGAATATGATTGACTCTGCTGAAAATGTGAGTGAATCAACTGAAGATATGAGTGACTCAACTGAACATATGAGTGACTCAACTGAAAATATAAGTGACTGAACTGAAAATATGGGGGACTCAACTGAAAATATGAGTGACTCAACTGAAAATATGAGTGAATCAACTGAAAATATGAGTGAATCAACTGAAAATATGAGTGAATCAACTGAACATATGAGTGACTCAACTGAAAATATGAGGGACTCAACTGAAAATATGAGTGACTCAACTGAAAATATAGAGACTCAACTAAAAATATGAGGGACTCAAATGAAAATATGAGTGACTCAACTGAAAATATGAGTGACTCAACTAAAAATATGAGGGATTCAACTGAAAATATGAGTGACTAAACTGAAAATATGAGTGACTCAACTGAAAATATAAGGGACTTAACTGCCAAGTTTGTAAGTAATTCTATTTTTAAATTCTTTTATTTGATTTCGTTATAAATTATGTGAATGACTCAACCAGCAACTTTGTGTTTGCATGTGTGTTTGTGTATGACTGCATGCGTGTGTGGTATTGTGTGTGTATGCTAATGTGTGTGTATGATTGTGTGTATGTCTTCTTCTTCTGCGTTCGTTCTCAAACTCCTGCAGATTAGCAGGATATAGCCCGGAGAACGGAATGCGTTGTGTCATGGTTTACAACATTGTTGCGATATCTGCGCCTTTCGGCCTGACACATCCGACTTCAGCATGGCTTTGGGTCATTGACCCTATATGGGATGGGACAGCCAACTCCATCCCATAACCTCCTTAGTCGCCTTTTACGACATTTGTGGAAGGTAAACAGTGTTGCTATTCTTTGCTCCCCTTTCGGGCCCGACAACACACGGGCGATTGTGTGTATGTGATTGTGTGTATGTGATTGTGTGTATGTGATTGTGTGTATGTGATTGTGTGTATGTGATTGTGTGTATATGATTGTAGCGTATTGTGTCTGTGATTACGTGTGCGATTGTGCATATGACTTTGTGTGTGATTGTGTGTATACTTGTGTGTGTGATTGCATTTGTGAGTGTGTATGGTGAGTTTGTTGTGATCATGTGTGATCGCATTTGACACGGTCAACAGAAATCAAATGGACATTTAGTTGCCCTGATAAATTTATCATCAAGCTTCACGAGGATATGATGACCAGTGTACCATGCGATGGGAAGCTACCAGATCGTCAGTCAGCTTCAAAGAGGACATGAGGACCATTGTGCCAAGCGACAGGAAGCTGTCAGATGCATTTAAAGTTACACATGTCCGGCTCTGTGGCGGCGTGGTAGAGACGCTATGGCTGCCAATGTAAGGGTTCGAATCCAGCCACTGGCAACTGTTCATAAAGCAATGACAAACTGCTGGACGTATTTATATTTCCTAGAAAATTACTACAACCAAACAATGCTGGATTGATGGCTACGTCCTGAAAAAGGATATGCTACCATTTATTTTCATGTCCTTAACAGGTCTGTGTACAGATCCAAATATTCTTCATGTCGCCAACAGGTCTGCATACAGATTCCAACATTGTTTATATCGTGAACAGGTCTGCGTACAGATCCCAACATTGTTCATGTCGTGAACAGGTCTGCGTACAGATTCCAGCATTGTTTATATCGTGAAAAGATCTGCGTACAGATCCCAACATTGTTCATGTCGTGAACAGGTCTGCGTACAGATCCCAACATTGTTCATGTCGTGAACAGATCTGCGTACAGATCCCAACATTGTTCATGTCGTGAACAGATCTGCGTACAGATCCCAACATTGTTCATGTCGTGAACAGGTCTGCGTACAGATTCCAGCATTGTTTATATCGTGAACAGATCTGCGTACAGATCCCAACATTGTTTAACATGGTGTTCACTATCCTGCTCATGGACAGTCTCCAGAGTTGTTAAAACAATGAAATACATATTTAATATAAGACAAATAAAGAGATATTTAATCTTAGACGACTACAAGCTTCCACCAAGTTGAAAGAGACAGACATCACAAATCTGCGGTTCGCTGATGGCCGTGCATTCACTGTCAGCTCCGCAAACGATATGCAAGCCAGTATGGACATCTAAAATCGATAGAATTTGGTGTTTCGGAGGAGGACAATGACATGGTATAAAAACACTTACGTGGATCTGTGTTGTAAGGTCCCAGTCTTTTCCACAGTGGCCAGTCAACATTCATTCTTGTTTGTTGTTTGTTAGTTGGTGGATTTGCCTGTCTAGAGTCGACACACCCCTTTCAACCGTGGAATGGTTTTCCTATAGTTATATCAGGCGTATATTGTGGATCAATCGCCTGGGTTGTCCTGTTAGGGACTGGTGATTTGACCTGGGGTCTGGTCTGCGTGTCCTTATAAGGACAAACAAAATATTGGGGGATTGGGATGCAGTCCTAAGAAGGACTTGTTTTATTTACTTAGTGCCTTTGGTGTTAGGCTCGTTGGTCTTGGTTCTTCTCCTAGAAATAGATGATTGTGGGTCTTATGTTGGCATCCAAAGGTTTGAATGGTCTTGTAGACTCTGTGGAGGAATGTTTTTTATTTTGTATTTATTTTTGTTAATTATTTTTTAAAATTTATTATTTATTATAATTTTAAAAATATATTTTTAAAAATTCAATAAATGTAAATTAAAAAAAACAAAACGACTTCAATGTTTATATACATATATAGTATTTTTCCATTAAGCAGTGGGTTCTTACACACACATGGTCATACATATATACATGCACCCATGTACTTTACATTTGGAAAAATACACATGCATCCATATACTTTGCATATGAAAAAATACACATGCACCCATATACTTTACATATCATAAGTACACATTCACCCATATACTTTACATATCATAAGTACACATTCACCCATATACTTTACATATCATAAGTACACATTCACCCATATTCATTACCTATCATTAATACCCATTCACCCAAATACTTTACACATACATGTCATAAATATCCATACACACTTGTGCTTTACATATCATATACTCATGTATCCACATATTTTACATAACATAAATATTCATGCACTCAGATGTTTTACATACCCTTACATACTTATACAGTTGCGTACCTCGATAGTACGTCTCGATATACTGGTATTATTGGCCTTTAATACTTCATTCTCACGATAATACCAGTATTTTGGACCTCCCCCCTCCCTTGTATAAATTATACTTGAGGTTTTTTTGGGTTTTATTCAGTCTGTTGGTTGAGCTTTCTTCCCATTAGTGATTGTTATCTGATGGTGTAATATTTAATGTTATGGTGTGGTATGAGATCTCCTCGCTCTTGCACTCTTGTTTTTATTAGATTATATATCTGAACTAGGTGGTTATATGTCATCTGTATTATGAGGGTTTATTGTCTTGTCTGTTGTATTTTGGGTATCTGTCTGTCCTGTCTGGTTCTGGTCTTGTGGGTATGAATGTAGTGATTTGAGTGTGGTGGTGGTGGATCGAAACTCATTTTGGTTTAGCACTGTTGTAGGGTTGTGTTTTGTTGATTGGATTGTGTATGTTTATTGTTTGACTGGTCTGGTACTGTGAAACTCTGGTCGTGCACAATTTTTGGTTGTTTATCAGGGGTTGGGACTAGTTTTGCGTGAAGTATGTTGTGCTGAAACTCTATAGCACTGGCATAGTGATGTTCAGTGTTTGGAGTGTGTATGTGTATTGGTTGATTGGTCTGACTGTTTGGCGGTGAAGCTCTGGCTATGCACAATCATGTGGTTGTTAGTGCGGGGTGGGTTTGTGGGACTTGTGTTATTGAAACTCATTTGCACTACAATTTGGTTGCCTAACCATGTTGTTAATAAGTGGGCGGTGTTTGTTTTGTGAGGGATGTCGTGTAGAAACTCATGTGCACAGCTCTGTAGTTGTTATTGGGTGGTTGGGAATGCTTGTAATTTGTTGAAACTCATGTTTGCACAATCGTGAGGCTGTCATAGGGGATGTTATTGTGTCTAGTTAAAACTTTTTACCTACAAGATTGTGTGGATGTAGGCTGTTGTATATTTGCTTGTGTGATTATTTTGTACTGTCATGTGTTTGTTAGTGTATTGTTCTTTATGTGTTTGTGTCCATGACTAATGTTTGAATAGGTATCAGATGTCTTGTTTACGTAAGCCCTCAATCTAGTTGGCAGATTTATTGTGGGAGTCCTTTGTCGTCTTGTTTGTGTTGTTGTTTTGTCTTGTTTGTTTGGTCGCTATTGTGCCCTCGCGAGGAGCTCTCGTGTGTTGTTTCTATAGTTTGTTTGTGTCAGATTATCCTGTATCGCTATTTCCAGATAGTAGTTTTTATTTATCAATTTCGTTTCTTATTATATTAGCTCTTTGGTTCGAGATATATATTGTTTGACTATTTTCTTAGAATCTACGTCCACTGTGTTGGCCTAGTGTGTTTACTAGGTTTTACTCTATATTGTTGTTTTTGAAAAAATCTAGCATCGCCGTTCTTTGTTGTCGGTATTTGGCGCAGTCTAGGAGGTAGTGTTCAATAGAGTTTGCCTCGTAATACTCCTCGCATATTGGTTCATTTATTTGAACGATGCAACTCCTAGTCTGAGCTTTAGGTATTTCCTATTGTTAAGAATTATCAGCTCGTCCCGTATTTTAGTTTTTCTTGTAGGAGCTTTTAGGAAGGAGAAGGTATGTCTATCCTTGGAGCTGTTTGACCATTTAAGTGTCCATTCTTTGTTGATTTCCTTTCTAATGAACGGTTTGATTTCGGACATTGAATGTATTATCTTTTCTGGTTGTGTTATTGTCCTTCTTGCTTTAGCCTCGATATCGGCCAACTCGTTCCCTGCTATACCCACATGCGCTGGAATCCACATAGTTGTGAGGTGTTTTCCTTTATTGTGTCAGGATGTGTGTATGCGTAGAATGTCTTCTACAAGGTCGGGCCGTTCACTTTCTTTCTTAAGTTGAAGCGCTTGTACTGAAGATAGGGAGTCCGTTAGGATCGTGGTATGCTCCGGTGGGTTCTCTCCTATCAGCTCTAGTGCTTTCAGTATGGCTGTAAGCTCAGCAGAAAATATTGAAATATTGTTAGGGAGTCTGTATGACCTTTTAATTCTTCTCTCTGGGATTACGACTCCTGCCCCTGTAGTACCATCATCCCCTTGTGAACCATCTGTGTATATTTTGAGATGTTTGTGCGTGTGTTCGTTAATGTGATTGACAGTTCTATTCTGGACTTTATAATTTTCTAGATTGTTTGGAAGTGTTTCCGTTAATCGTGTATCGATTGTTGGTCGCACAAGTTCCCATGGAGGGCAATCCGCCATGAGGTTTTGCCTAGTTGTTACCAGGTGCCAGATATCTGGATGTTGTAGTTTTTCCTGGTTTGTACGCCATCCAGCTGGGTATCTAGGCTTCGTAAGCTTGTAATTACCCTCCTCTACATCTTCATAGAGAGATTTGTAGGCTGGGTGTGTGCTGTCACTTCCAATTTTAGCCCAGTAGTTCAGTCTTAGCTCCTTCCTTCTGAGCCCTAGGGGCAGAATACTTAGGGCAACTTGAAGTGCTTCTTCTGATGTGCTTGGTGGTACACTGGCTATTGTGGTTAGGGCTTTATTTTGGATAATCTTTTATTGGGTCTTAATCCTGTTTGAGGAGTGGTATTATAGTGGCTCTTTTCCACGACGTGGGTATTTTCCCCTCTTCCCATATCTTGTTAAATAGAGGTGTAATCATTTGAATGATGTTAGGCGGTACTTTCTTCAGTATAGTGTAGTTTAGTATGTCTGGTCCTGCTGCTGTGTTTGATTTTCTGGCTATTGCACTAGTAACTTCTTGTATTGTGATGTCTGCGTTGAGATATGTAGCTTCTGGTATTATATGTGGTTTTTTTTTCCATTTCTTGAATAAGTTTTGTTCTTCTGTTTAGTTCCTGGAGTGTTAAGTTGTTTTTGCTGCTGACTGTGTAGAATTGTCTGGCTAGCACGTTTGCTTTTTCTTTGTCTGTTTTTGCTTGTGCGTTGTCCAGGGCTGGCATTGTGTTTCTTTTGCTGTTGTTTCCATTTATTCTTGTTAGCTTTTTCCAGACATCTGATGTTGTGTTCCTGAAGCTAAGGGTCTGGCAGAATGTTCTCCAGTGGTCATTTTTGGCCTTATTGATTGTTTTATTAACTTCTTTGAAAGTGTTTTTGTAGTTTATAATGTTTTCCTCTGTCTTGTTTTTCCGCATTTTTTAACGCTGCGTTAAAAATCGCCACCAGAAATCCATTTTGATTGCTCCGCCTCGCGAGCCGTCACAGATATTTTTTTCTAGGGATGGACATTCCCTGTTGTTGCCCTTTGGTTGTCTCTTTGCGAGGAAATTCTACGCTGTGAAATTTGCCGGTGACTGGAGTAGTCGAGACGCCATTTTTTGGTCTATGTCGAAGATATTGAGTTCGTGAGTCAATTCCGTGTGTTTCATTAGTTTCTAAAGCATATATGAAGAGAGGAAAAGCAGAAAGAAGTACAAGAGGTAGACCTAGAGTACGCTGGATCGACAACATCAAAGAGATATTACACGAACTCCAAAACACATTATTTTAATTCTCCCAGAACAGCAGAAAAGAGAACACTGTATCTCTCTTGACACCCGTAAAGGGTAAGAGAGGAAGGAAAGAAGAAGCTCACTCTTGTAAATCTCTGCGTATATCTTCTCCTCCTGTATGTTGGGGATCTCCTCTCCCAGCAATCTAAGCCTGGTACTTCGGAAAGCTTCATCATAGTTGGTGTAAATGGATAAGATAGCAGTCCCACATTCAAAATTCTTAGTGGCCTCGAATGTCAGTTGAAAGTGGTACTATACGTTGATCCCCGGTCGGGCTACAGTAATATAACACTCTTAAAATAATACAATAATATCCTGTATAGGTCATGACTATTTAAGTTCATCTCTTAGTTAGTGGACCACAAACTAATTCGACCAAAATGTTAATATACTGTGGGACTATCGTCCACTCTATCTACCAAAGAACAACACAATGCCTTACTAGAGTAGAATGTATTCAACATTGCTGTTTTAGTTTAGATATTCAGTCAAGATTTTCCTGCAATCAATCAATCAATCAATCAATTAAATGTGTTTACTAAGTCAAGCTAAACACGATCAATCTATCGATCAGGTCTCCCTCGGCAGAAACAATTTAACCCAAAGCAAATAAACGCTGTGGGTATGTTTATACAGTCTAATAACAGAAGACATAAGATGTTGTTGACAGAGACCAGGTCCACATTCGGGTCTCGAAGACGATTGGACGATGACAGAAACATTAAAGAAACACGAGGTTTGAATTTCTTCCAATCTGTTCCAAGTGTTCATATAAATACTTGCAGGCAGACCAGATAATTTCCTAGAATTACGTCATTGATATTTGCGTTAGTATTGGGTTTCAGAATAATTTGAGTGGAGGAATTGAAACGGTATCGACAAGGTGGAGTAATAATAGATCTTTGGGGGTGTCGATAAGTTATGTGAACAATTCTTTAACCCCTCCCCCTCTCTTGTCAACACTTGTCAAAAATTCTTGAATCCACACTCGCTGTTAAATTATGTCATAAAATTACCTACTCCACTCGACTGAACAACATTTGTAACAGAAAGGATGTGGAAAAAAACGACATAATATTTTCATATTTTTAGAAATAATAATTCATATTCCAACAGTTTCATTAGTGTATTAAACAATAATTCACATTCCAACAGTTTCATTTGTGTATTAAACAATAATTCACATTCCAACACTTTTATTGCGGCATAAAATCAGTTTTGTTGACAACAATGTTTCTCCCACTGCTTACTTAAGCTTGTAATATATGTCAGTCTGACTTTCTAAATATCGGGTATCTAATCCCTCACCTAATCCTCATTAATCAACTCTTACAATATGAATATCAGGTCGCATGGTTAATACCATTGCTTTCTTTCAGTCCACATCGTGCTAACATTCTATATTTCCTCATTCTGTCTCGTCTCTAGTACATCCTCCTGGATTACCATTGATTCCCACACACTCTTATATCCCTACACTTTATCTATCCCACATACACTCCGGTTTTCTACTTCAACTTCTCACCCTTCATCACTCACTCTTCGTTCATTCCTCCTTAGTCTGTCAAACCAAGAAAATAACGTCTCTATCCATTCAACATCCAATTATTACAAGTGAATAATCCACAAAATATCCATGAATCACTTTAGATATGTCTGGAAATAAACGAATCCCCCAGCAACATATCGTAGCCCCGCCTATCTGTTACGTAATAAAGACACTATTCACAATGATTGGCAGGATGGAGTTTGATTCGATTCTCACAAATTGAAGAAGAGATTGCTGTCTCTTCATCAACTCAACGGAAATTATTGCACACATTTCTTATACGCTTTCAACTCGGACATAAATATTTCTCGTTTGACAAACAGAGAATGTAGATTGTCAGGATTAAGAATAGAATTTAGATTGTCATTATTAAGTAATAACCTGGATTAGACAGAAGATTATATAGTTATGCCAGTATTGGATTCGTGATTATATGATGACAGCAGCACACTGTCACGTGACAATAGATGGCGTAGGAAGTGTGTCATATTTCAAGACAAGAACAAAGAATGTTTGTCACATCTTTTCACGAGAATTATAACACAGAGATGTGAAGAGTTTACGATTCCTACTACAGGTAACCTGATTAAGTGATGATTTCACCACAGACACTACTAGTATGTCAGTGGATGTGATGACGATGGAAGTGATGGCAGTGGAGATGATGGAGATGGAGGTTATGTTGGTGGACGTGACGACGGCGGAAGTGATGGAGTGGTGGTGATGTCGTTTTTGATGATGGCGGCGATATGGACAATGATATGATTGGAGACTGAAAAGGTTAAGCTACATGTGCCTGCTATTTAGAATCTGTGAGTATACTTAGATGATTCAGTCTAGCTATCTTACGTCGACCTGATCCGATGATGGGCTAAAGACTTCTTCAGAAAAGGCCTGTGTTTAGATCCCAATCAGCGTCACTTATCTTGGCTGATACGAGTGATTATTAGTGATTGTGAGTAGTTTGTCTATCGACATCCAATGAAAATCGTCGGATCAGCCAAGATAGGTGACGCTGTTCTGGATCTGAATGCGAGACTAGTTAGTTATTTAGCTAGTCGTCGAATCGTGATCACTGCAAACTTTACTCTCCATAATTGCTCCGATCTCTCCCTGAGTGTATCCGCCATTACACTTCTGCTGAAAGTACCGGTCCTCTGCTGGTTGACCATTATTCTTCTGCGCCCTCCAAAATGTTCACTTCTAGAAACACCGCATTTCAATCCCTGATCTTTAATCCTAGCCATTGAAACGTAATCATCATCCATACTAGTCTCACTCTCGCGTGCAATAATCTCTTATGGAGTTCAAAACGTTAGCGAGACTATTCTTGAGAAAAACTTGACTGAAGAAATTTATGAAGAAATATGACTGAAGAAATATGACTGAAGAAATATGATTATGTCAGTTAAACATCACAAGAAACCCCACAACTAGAGAACATATGATTATGTCAGTTAAACATCACAAAGAGACACGCCTTTCTCTCAATGCAAATAAGTCAAAAATAATGCATTTCAACAGAAATGAGCTCACACCTACAACAGTCATTGACAAAGAACCACCAGAAAATGTCAACAACTGTAAATGTCTCGGGTCAATCATCATCAGCCTAAGATCAGAAAGATATTAACAATGTCCCTACAAAAACACCACAGATAAAAAAGCCATCGCAAGGAGCAAACAGAAAAACAAGGTTACAAATATTAAGAAGCTATATTTTCTCAGTGGTAACATATGGTTGTGAGACGTGGGCAATGACATCCGCAATGAAAAATAAAATATCGAATTCGAAATGAATTATTATTGACAGATCTTAAGAATATTGTGTAAAGGAATAAAGATTAACATTGACGGCGGCAAAGACCTGAACATAGACGAAGACTGTCTCCTCAAAACTATCAAACACCGCAAACTAACATACGTTTAGACAACTATCAAACACCGCAAACTAACATACGTTTAGACAACTATCAAACACCGCAAACTAACATACGTTTAGACAACTATCAAACACCGCAAACTAACATACGTTTAGACAACTATCAAACACCGCAAACTAACATACGTTTAGACAACTATCAAACACCGCAAACTAACATACGTTTAGACAACTATCAAACACCGCAAACTAACATACGTTTAGGCAACTATTAAACAACGCAAACTAACATACGTTTAGACAACTATCAAACACCGCAAACTAACATACGTTTAGACAACTATCAAACACCGCAAACTAACATACGTTTAGACAACTATCAAACACCGCAAACTAACATACGTTTAAAAAGTTGAATCTTGGAGGGAAAGGTTACAGGGTGGCGAACAAGAGGTAGTCCAAGACTACAATGATACAGGATATCGAAGACCCTCTGAACATGACACTGAATGAGGTCGGGAAGCTTGCACAGAACGGTGAGTCTTACAGAGTGAAGAGAGGACACTCTTCTGTAAAGGATACAGCACATAGATAAACTGATAAAATAGTAATTTTTTTCGCATGAAGTGTTTTTAGAACTTCTTTATTCGTTTTCTTATATTTTGTTTCCATAAAACTCTCCCGATTCTCCTATATATCCACACCTCAAAGATATCAAATACGCCATCTATACATCAACATTTCGAAGGCGTCAATTTTGCATTGTTGAAAAGATTTTATTGCATATACAAACATTCTTAAATACAGACATCTCGGAACTATTGAAACTCAGCGAACTAACATGCCATAATTGTTTCTCATGCATCGTGCGACATCGCACCATATTCTACAAAACTTTACCCACAATTCACTTCAATCTTCCTTATATTTCTGACAGCAATGTATATCCTGTAAAAAATAACAACATATGTTTTCCTTTTGTATATAACCTCAATAGATGCTTTGATCTTGTATATAATCTCAACAGATGTTTTCCTCTTGTATGTAATCTCAACATGATTTCCTCTTGTATATAATCTCAACATGATTTCCTCTTGTATATAATCTCAACAAATGTTTTCCTCTATTCCTGTGAGACTTATTGCTCTGCAACTCTATAAATTATTCACAATCTCACAAAACATAATTGTCTGCTCTTATTTCTACATGTCTTTGAAGGGGTTGTCACATAATTTTACCGTATCTTATTTCAGTTAAGGACATATTCCAAGTGTTGGTCTCTATCGTTGACTGTGTCATCTGCCACCTAATCTCACACGTGGATTAACTTATGCGGTCCAATCACATATCATGTGCCAAACACACAGTTGTTTAAAGTTATCCGCCGATTGCAATTGTTTAGTAGTTTGTGACGTCACTCTGCCAGTTCATTTCTATTAACGAAATGACTGCCATGTCAATTGCTAAATTAGCTTTCGACTGATAAGTACATACGTAACCCGAAAATACAACCCTGGGGGATAGGGGGGATTTTCAGTACGTAGCGCCCAGATAGATTCATCAGCAGAAGTCCCTAACGTCTACGATCATCCCGTCTCCTCTGATGCGCATTCGTTGCAAATCGTGGCATGATTTAATTTCTGCTAAACAGATATGTATAGAGTTTAGGAGGTAGTTATAACCCTACCCATAACACCCACCCCCTCATAAACTCTAGAATCATCCCTTCTCCTCCGATGCGCATTCATGGCATTACATAGTGACATAATTTAAACAGAAAACACTGAAAGTCGTCCCGTTAGGGAGTTGCAGGGAGAGATTTTGTAAAAACAATTAACATGTCTTGTCATTTCTCATACACCTGTGCCGATAGGCATCATGGGAAGAAGTTGTCATATTTCTTTTGCTGTGCTGCCGCTGACATAGTGCAGCACTGATGATCCAGTATTTTTCTATTGTCATCTATCCATCTTCTTCTGTTTATCTTTTCAGATGATCTTCTATTGAAGGCTATCGATGGAATGCGATCTGGTTCCATTCTGATCAGTGGCCAATCCATTTGATCTTTTGTGTGTTTGTATTCTTTGCGCGATATTGTTTTCATCAGATTTCTTATAGTGTCATTGTCTATTCTATCTCTTTATTGTTATCACAAGGCCTGTTTCCAGGCATTTAATTTCGCATACTGCACGATTTTGTTTTAGTTCTCTGTCAGAGTCCAGGTCTGGCATTGGTAGCACAGTGTCGACATGAACGCTGTGTTTATTAACGTTCTTTTGCAGAGCCTGTCAATATTCTGGTGTTTCAGAACAATTTACAGAACAATCTCAGAACAATTTACAGAACAATCTCAGAACAATTGACTAAACTCATTAATTCACTTTTATTCAAAACTCATAAGTTTACTATTGTCATATTCAATAATTTACATGTGTCATAAACTCATTACTTTACATTTATGGTAAATTCATTGCTTTACTTTTTGTTAAGGGGAGCCGCGTTAGCGCAGTGGTTAGCGCACTGGCTTCGCATATGAGTGGTCCTGGGTTCATTCCCCAGTTGAGGCGGAAATGTTTTCAGATCGCAACGGCTCCCAGGTCGACCCAGCCTTAAATGGGTACCGGATTAATCCGGGAAGTAAAGACTGCGAGGGAGAGGAGATGGCTACCGCCCTCATTTGCAGAGCCTGAAATGTGAGATCGCTAACATCTCACACCCCTACGGCATTAATAAATGCTATGGGTTACTTTTTTTTATGGTAAATTCATTACTTTACTTTTGTCATAAACTCATTACTTTAAATCTGTCGTAACTTATTATTTTGTATTTGTGTTCTAAAATCGTTATTTTACTTTCTTCATGAACTTATTACTTAGGTTTTGTCATATACCCATTAATTTATTTTCGTCGTAACTGTAAAATGTCTCAATTTGGTCATAAACTACTTTATCTTTGTGATATGCGAATTACGTGACTGGTAACTTAAGATCATTACTTTGCTTTTGTCATTAAATAATTGCTTTACATGTGTACGAGTATCATTGTTTTACTTTTGTCACGAACTCAGATACAAGCCTGTTCCAAGCGAAAGGAAGACAGAAGTTATTAACTCATTATTTTACTTTTGTTTTAAACGAATTACTTTTTCTTTCCCAAAACTCATTACTTGCCCTAAACACATAAATCATGTATTTATTAAGTTCGTCTCTAGCAATTCATACACTAGGTGGCACCCAATGCTCTGTCGGAAACTCATAACAGAACATTATATATGATTATCTATGACATGTTTTACTACTTATTGCATCTAAGTCTATATTAGTGTAAGAAATTATCTTCCGGCTGTGTTGTCTCATGTTCCCCTTGCTCCGTCTAATTGTAAAAATGTGCATGACCTCATACTGCTGGCTCTATTATGGTAAAAAAACCTCCACCCATTCTTCTTCAGTTTCCCATTATTTAATTAAACCATTTCACGATACCATATTTAATGAAACCATGATTTCACGATACCATATTTAATTAAACCATGATTTAGGAGGACTAAGGAGCACACCTATAACATCAATGGAAGCAACAGCAGGATTACAAAACCTAACAGACCGCAAGGATGAGAAAATCACAATAATGACAGAAAAATTTAGACGCCTGAAACATCACCCTATGCATGAAAAAACAAAAGAACTAACACAAAACAGACTGAAAAGACCAAGCTTCAATCACCTATCAAAAAAACTTATGAAAGCCAATAAAGAAGTAACCAACAACAATCCGGATGAATGGGAACAGCTAGAAGCATATTGCAACATCACAAACACTTCACACATATATACTGCAAAACTTACAATACCAGGCATTGAGAGCAAAACTATGGAAACCCCTACTGCCCTTAAGGCAAAAACACTTGATCACCTAGACACCCAATACCCTACCTCACAGTGGATTCATGTCTTCACAGATGGATCATCAGAGGGTGCAGTAAAGAAAGGAGGAGCTGGGATACTAATACTCATACCAAACACCCCAATACTAGAACTCTCAATCGCTACTGGCAAATTATCAACAAATTACAGGGCAGAGCTACAAGCAATCTTGGAAGCATCAAAGGCTCTAGAGGAACGGAGGCTCAAAGGAGCTAACATAGTCTTCTTGTGTGACTGCATGTCAGTACTCCAAACCATCCAAAAGGAACCTAAAGATCTCCTAACAAAAACAACTGTAGAACTTCTAAATCAACTATCTGCCAACAATAAAGCTGTGCTGCAGTGGATCCCTGCACACTGTGGAATAGCAGGAAATGAAGGAGCTGGCAAAAGCAGGTGCAAAAAAGGAACAATTCCACCACAGAATATCACTGACTGAAGCAAAAACCCTCATCAAAGGAAAATACAAACATACATGGAGTCAGAGAACAGGCAGTAACTTTCCACAGGACCCTATTCTAAAGCTAAACAGGTCACAACAAACCACAATTATTAGACTTCGCACAGGACACTGCAGACTACAAGCACATCTCCACAATATTAAGGCTGCCCTAACTGACCAATGCCCATGTCAAAAGGGTCCCCAGACTCCAGAACATATTCTGCAGACATGCCCACTCTTTGATGACGTGAGAACCAAAATATGGCCTCAAGAGACAGATCTGAAGGTGAAGCTGTGGGGCAACCGTGAGGACCTCTTGCTGACGACTGAATTCATGGAGGCGGCCCTTCTTCCTGTATAGACTTATGAGCATAGGAAACTGATCGCAGAAGAAGAAACCATGATTTCACGACACCATATTTAATGAAACCATGATTTCACGACACCATATTAATGAAACCATGATTTCACGACAACATATTTAATGAAACCATGATTTCACGACAACATATTTTGTCAGTGCAATGAGGCTACTTAGCTGTAAGAAGACGGTGCATAGAGTTGCAATGACCTGAAAGTATTGTTCAAAATAATGATTACTATTCAAATTCATGCATGCAGGAAAAAAAAAATAAAACATTTCAACAGACGTCAATGTTATTCATGTCCATGTCTCAAGACACACAAAATAACAGGATGTTATTAATTGGGTGGGTGGTGGGTGATTCAATTTAGAACATCCGCAATAGACAAACTATAAAAACTGTGCGCTTAAAGCAAAAACAATCAGACTAACGTCACTGATTGATCAATCTATACCTTACTAGGATCTGTCAGTGTGAATAATTTTACACCCTAACATGGTTGTTTTACCAACCCTTGTCATCCTAGCTCTAGGCGTGGTTTGTTGCAAGGCTGGAGTTGTTAAACGAGAGGTAGGTTGATAAACTGTTGACTATTTATTGTTGTATCTGGTAGTCATCATTCTTTTAGGCATCAGGACACTCATAATTCACCTATCACCACACTCATAATTCATCTATCGCCACACTCATAATTCATCTATCACCACACTCATAATTTCACCTATCACCACACTCATAATTCACCTATCACCACACTCATAATTTCACCTATCACCACACTCATAATTCATCTATCACCACACTCATAATTTCACCTATCACCACACTCATAATTTCACCTATCACCACACTCATAATTCACCTATCACCACACTCATAATTTCACCTATCACCACACTCATAATTTCACCTATCACCACACTCATAATTTCACCTATCACCACACTCATAATTTCACCTATCACCACACTCATAATTTCACCTATCACTTCACCTAACACTCATTATGTCACCCCACCCATCACTCCACCTATCGCCCCATTCTTCACTCAACTCTTAATTCCACCTATCACCCATCTCATCATTCTACCTATCACTCCACTGTTCATTCCGCCATACTCCTCACTCAAACTGTATTTCCGCCTAATACTCCACTATTCACTATACTCTTCATCGAACCTATTACTCCACATATCACTCCACTCTTCACTCCACCTATCACTCATTCTATCAATACACCAGCCTCTTCATCCATCACTTCAAATACCATTCCACCTATTACATCATTGAACACTCCACTCATTACTCCACATATCACTTGACATTCCACTTGTCAGCTTGTTCCTTACTGTTGTCATCATGCAGGTTCCAGCATCTTTTCTGGACATCTGTACAGCAGGACTCGTGGATGTCTCTGTTGGAACTAGTCTATTCGTCTACAGCAGCAACATTGACAGCCATGACAGCACTTACGAAAGCAACACGGACTGTTCCTCGGTTCTGCAAACAAGCACCGAACCTTTGATCCTGTCTCTTACATTCTTGTAATACACATATTATTATGTCTTTGAGTAGTAATCTGTAGCTGTAATTTGAATTCTTAAATCATTATATTAAATAATTATGTCTCACATTAATTATTTATCTTGCTAACTTTGACACACATTAATTACGTTTCTAGTAAACTATGCCCCAAATTAATTATTTCTTTAGCTAACTATGAATCACATTAATTACTTTTTGTTTGTTGCATTAAACTCTCATTCAGTTCAACAGTTGAATCATCTGGTGTTTCTTACATTGAAACTTGCCTCAGTTCAACATTTGAATCATTTTTTGTTTCTTGCATTGAAACCTGCAACAGTTCAACAGTTGAGTCATCTTTTGTTTCTTGCTTAGATATATGCAACAGTTCATTTATAAATCATCTTTACATTTCCTCTAATAAATCATCTCTGATGTTATTTATCACATTATTTTTGTGAATCATCTTCTTCCATCATTTCCTAACAATTAACTCTCAAAATTTTCTAGCAATCAACTGCCATCATTTTGTAAGAATCTTATTCCACAATTTTTGCAACAATCCTCTCCAATAATTTTCCAACAATCAACTCCTTTATTTTTGCAACAATTATCCCCTATCATTTTCTAATAATCTCCCATCATTTTTGCAAATAAAAATCTCCCAATATTTTCGAAAGATCAACTGCCATCATTTTTGCAACAATAATCTCCCATTATTTTCCAACATGCAACTCCCATCATTTTCTAATAATGAACTCCCATGATTTTCTAACAATCAACTGCCATCTATCTAACAATCAGCTGCAATCATTTTCTGATAATCAAACTGATAATGTGTCCAATCATTTAACAGTCTAATAATGTTCTCCCATCATCTTTTTAACAAACTTCTCCTATCATTTATCGAATAATCCTCTCGCATCACAATTTTCTTCCATATCTTTCTTGTCCTATCATTGAACAATTTTATCACATTGTCTAACAATATTCTCCCATCCGCTATACATCTTCTTGATTCGTAATTAGAAACTAGCTTCACAGCACGTGGGGAACTTCCAAAAGTGCTCCGACCTCCGTTCCAGCAGTCATCTCAGTGTATGCAGACTCAAAGTTCCGGTCAGGTGTTGATTGCATGATCTTCAGAGCCTTCCAAAATAATTACTTAGTAATATAATTAAAAAGTAATAGTAATAGTAATAAAATAGTAACAGTGATAGTAATAGTAATAGTATTAAGTAATAAGTAATAACTATAAATCTTCTCCAATTATCTACAATCTTCTACCATTATCTAACAATCCTCTGCAGTCATCTTCTAACAGAATTCCCCCATAATAGTCTAACAATATTTCTTCCATCATATCTCTAACAATCGTCTCTGTTCACTAACAATTTCCTCTCAATATCTACAATCCTTTCCCATCATCTATCTATCAATCTTCTTCCACCAGCTCAAAAAGAAAAAAATATTCTCACATTATCTATCCAAAAATCTTCATCCATTAGCTACTAATAATCGTCTCCCGTCATCTAACAATCTTATTCGCAGACTTAGCTGCGTAAATTATTTTCCTAAATATGTTTGACATCATTATTTCTATCATTAGTGGTCATTAATGTTTGACATCATTATTTCTATCATTAGTGGTCATTAATGTTTGACATCATTATTTCTATCATTAGTGGTCATTAATGTTTGACATCATTATTTCTATCATTAGTGGTCATTAATGTTTGACATCATTATTTCTATAATTATTTGTCATTAATGTTTGACATCATTATTTCTATCATTAGTGGTCATTAATGTTTGACATAATTATTTCTATCATTAGTGGTCATTAATGTTTGACATCATTATTTCTATTATTAGTGGTCATTAATGTGTGACATCATTATTTCTATCATTAGTGGTCATTAATATTTGACATCATTATTTCTATCATTAGTGGTCATTAATGTTTGACATAATTATTTCTATCATTAGTGGTCATTAATGTTTGACATCATTATTTCTATCATTAGTGGTCATTAATGTTTGACATCATTATTTCTATCATTAGTGGTCATTAATGTTTGACATCATTATTTCTATCATTAGTGATCATTAATGTTTGACATCATTATTCTCACAATACATGCCACAATAATAATAGTTTACATTACTGGTGGGTCAAATAATGAATGCTTCATTAATTATGCGACTATATTAGAAATGTCTCCCGTTAATGTTGTCTCAATAATTTCTTGTTACCTCTTGTTTGCACTCTCCTACAATATTTAGACCAGAGACGACCCACAGTTTCTGCTCTCCAACTAACATCATTGAATACTTGATCCATACCTCTAGTTCAGACTTGGGCAACTTTTCTAGATAAGCGATCTTCGTTTCCTTCTTTTATTTCACAGTTTGACATGTTTACTCAGCAAGTCCGGTTTTCTTGATACATGCTGTTTTATTTGAAAGCCCCTCAGTGCTCCCCATACAGTTTTCCGTGGATATAAGTCTCTCTGAGTGCCAATGTTATTCTCTTAACTGATTTAATGTAATGCATTCGTGCGGGATATGTCCCGCAGTATGTGCTACCTACCCACATGGACACAGGTTCATGTTGCATGATACCATGGTTGCTGTCTCGCCTCTCGGCCTGGTATCTCCGACTTCAGCAACAACTGCTTGCTTGTGCACAACTGTAGTATTTCTCGATGTTACGAATGGCCTAACCAATCCAAGTGGCTACTATTTTGCCTGGAATAAGCCCTCCCACCTTCCCTTCAATGAGTTTGCCTCGATTAGGCCAATTAGAATACCTGCATGGAATGAGGTCCTTAAGATTCTTTTGTAATCTCTGTTTAGTTCACTGAAGTTCAAAACAACGTATAGATTGTCACAAATATCCGAGGACTTTCACTGCATTTAAAGATTCAAGTTCGTGTGAAATCTTCAATATCGAATATCAGCTGCTAGCACCACTGTTTTCAGCTATCACCATAAAAGATTTGACGCAACTATTTTCTCCTTATCGTTGCTTGACATCGTATTTCCGCAGTTTGGCTGAGATAGCACGAATTAAGAGAGGTGTGGATATATCAACTTTTTAAATCAGCTTGACGGACCCATAAAAATGATGTCACAGACTGGATCTGGCATGCGGGTCGTACTTTACTCATTCATTTTCCAGACTTATATCTGAAAAATATTCGGCAAGATAGCAGATGTTTTGTTACATAACCACAATCACAAGTCACATTAAGAAATTAAAACATACAATGACTAATACATACAATGTCAATCATTGATTACGTCAGAAGACAGATTCAGATTAAGTGATATTATCATGCCCTTAGACTACCATCAGATCATCATCAGGTAACACAGGTAACATATCCTGAACAGGATGTAGCAGTCATAACAGTCTGTTGAAACGTCTGTCGATCTTGAGCAATTCTTCCTGCTTCTGTTGCTGTCATGTTCTAGTAGCTATTGATGTCCTACTCCCATCTTCTTCTTAGGCTGCATTTTGTTCGTCACTGGCATCATCCTAACATCAGATAGTACACATAACTTCAAAAAATAAATAAATACCATACAAACACGATGGCAACACAGCAAAGGGCAAACCTTGTTAGGGGCAAACCATACAAAAGATGGATTACAGAAATAAAATAGTTATCGAAAACAAACATATATGGAGAACACAGAAAGGTCCAATCCAGATAACTCTTCAATTCCTGACGCTACAAGGCATGAAGTATTCAATAATTTAATCATATTTGGTATCTTATATTGAAACTAGCCTCAGTTCACCAGTTGAATCATCTTTTCTTTCTTGCACTGATTATCTGCGGCAGTTCATCCATGGTATCATCTTACACATTATCTAATTAATCATCCATGATGCCATGTATAAAATCACATTAATTTTTTATAATCACGTCTGTCATGATTTTCTAAAAATGTTGTAAAATCATTTTCTAACAATCTTGTCCGTCATCCAACAAACGTCTCCCAGTATCTAAAGATCTGCTCTAATCCCTCAAACAATCTTCTGATCTCATCTAAGGAAGCATCTCCCATTCTCTATCTAAAAATCTTCTCCAATCATCTAACATAATTCTCGCTTTATCTAACACCTTCTACCAATATCTATCAACTTTCTCCCATCATCTAACAACCTTCTCCCATCATCTAATAACCTTCTCCCATAATATAACAATCTTCTCCCATCATCTAACAACTTTCTCCCATCATCTAACAACCTTCTCCATCATCTAACAACTTTCTCCCATCATCTAACAACATTCTCCCATCATCTAACAACTTTCTCCCATCATCTAACAACCTTCTCCCATCATCTAACAACCTTCTCCCATCATCTAATAACCTTCTCCCATCATATAACAATCTTCTCCGATCATCTAACAACCTTCTCCCATAATCTAACAACCTTCTCCCATCATCTAACAATCTTCTCCCATTTTTTAAAATACTTTCTCCCCATCATCTATCTAACAATTTTGTCCCATCATCTAACAATCATATCCCATCATATTTACTCTCATCTTCTATCCTACCAATCTTCTCCCATCAGTTGATAACAATTTTCACAAATCTTCTATATAACAACTTCTGCCATCATTTATCTAACAATCTTCTGTCACCTTCTATGTAACAATCATTTATCTAACAATCTTCTGTCACCTTCTATGTAACAATCATTTATCTAACAATCTTCTGTCACCTTCTATGTAACAATCATTTATCTAACAATCTTCTGTCACCTATGTAACAATCATTTATCTAACAATCTTCTGTCACCTATGTAACAATCATTTATCTAACAATCTTCTGTCACCTTCTATGTAATAATCATTTATCTAACAATCTTCTGTCACCTTCTATGTAACAATTATTTATCTAACAATCTTCTGTCACCTTCTATGTAACAATTATTTATCTAACAATCTTCTGTCACCTTCTATGTAACAATTATTTATCTAACAATCTTCTGTCATCTTCTATGTAACAATCATTTATCTAACAATCTTCTGTCACCTTCTATGTAACAATCATTTATCTAACAATCTTCTGTCACCTTCTATGTAACAATTATTTATCTATCAATCTTCTGCATTTAATTACCTAGCAATCTGTGGTCATCATCTAACAATCTTCTTGAATCTTCTATCTAGTAATCTTCTGCCATTATCTACCTACGAATATTCTGCATCATCAATCTAACAGTTTTCTGCCATCCTCTAACAATCTTCTGCTATCAATTTTTTCACATCATCTATCTAACAATCGTCTCTCATATATCCACTAATTTCTGTCTGAACTCACAAGCATATTGATTTTTCTTCCTGACAGAATGGAGAGTATTGAATATGAAAGATACTGCAGTTTCGATTCATTGTGTGTCGGTGGACTCCGCTTCTGTGGAGACTGGGCCAACAAGAAAACATTCTCATTCCTAGTACCAGAGTACAGTAGTTTCACTCTTCGTTTTAAAACTGACCTTTCTGTCAACAGACGTGGATTCCATGTAAGTCACGTTGTTAGAATACACTTTGGCAACAAATAGATATCAACCTGTGAAATCACAACATCCTACCTTCACTTATTTCTCCGTAAGAGTTTAACCCCTCTGGCATAGGAGGCTTCTGTGTATTAAATAAATCTCTGGAGAACAATCAGAAAATCCTCATTGCACTAAAGAATACAAGAGCTCAATTGCTCGTAAATGCTGGCGATGGAAGCAAGCAAACATCTCTAAGAAGTCATCCCTGTTGGTAGGACCGGAACTGGGAGTACTGAATAGATGCACTGTCCCTGCCATGCAGGTTGTAGGAAACGAATAAGGAAACTGAATGTGGGATTCACAACTCTATAAAGCGATCTCTTATTTGATTGAATATATTGAAGACCCAGGATTTGATTGCTGGGAGGGCATCAAGTCATTTATGTGCAGCAGTAATTGGAAACATACGGTCCGCGTGACATATCCGGCAAATAAACATTTTTACTGACCAGTTAGACTCATTTAACACTAGTATAAATACCATCTCATCAGTTCTGAACATAATTACTTGCTACTTAGACAGACTAAAAGAGAGCATTCTGGACGCCACTCATACTGAGAATGGTCAGTCATGCCCACATACATAATTTGTGTGCCCACAATTGATTTGCAACATGCCTTATAAGGTTGTATGATAAACATGGCAAAGTCCACTCCGAAATACAAAAGTGTAATAGCTCGCGGAATTCCACCATAAAATTCAAATACAAAACAGTAAATATATGAATATCAAATACCACAACAATAATCTAGATGACCAGTGTCACTGACAGAGCTGATATTCCTAGCATTGACACTATTCTGATGCTGTCACAGATTCGTTGGGCAAGTCATCTGGTACGTAAGTCTGATCATCGACTACAAAAGATACTCTTCTATTTTGAGTTGAAGAAAAGTACATTCTCAAGGTGGCCAAAAGAATCTCTACAATTATTACGGATCTCACTGAAAGTCTTTGACATAAACCATGATCCATGGGAACACGCAAAAATGGAGCACAGTTACTCGGCTCTCTACAGTATTAAAAGGTGTAGCATCTTGTGAAAAGTGGAGAAACTCTGCAGCTCAATAGTGGAGAGTAACTAGAAAGTCATGGGTAGATAAAAAAAAAACTACTTTCAGTGGTCATCCCATACCCAAACTGTCCAAGGATCGTTGCTGCCAGAATGGAACTTATTAGCCATGTACAAACTTACAGTCAAAGAAAAGAGAATCTTGAAAGTAATTTAAATGTGAATGTAACCAATGGTCATCTTCAGCATCATGTGACGGATGAGCAAAAGGAGTGAAACAGTTATCTTAAGCGTTCAAAATCTCTGGGAAAACATTAACATGCAAAATAATACAAGAGAAACACCGGCCTGGAGTTTAAACTGATTGAACAACAAGAGCAACAAGAGTGAGAGACTCATACACCCATTGTATTATATCTCTACCCTTATCTGGTAAGATTTGCCCATTTGCTTCAGTGATAAATGTGAACCTCAATGTACAATATAAGATTTAATGATCTACGGTGTAGTTTATGAGTGTAAGTGATTCTTTAAGCTCTGACTCCTTTTTTGTTGTTATCAGAGATGGATAGTTAACATTACATGACAAATTCAAGTTAACACAACATCTCCTTAATAAAACATAAAACAGTAATGGAGTGTATGATTTAAGAATATATTATCATTATCTAGTAACATATCCCATTGATGCTACACCGAAGACGGACGTATAGGGTCATTTTGGTGCAAATAAAACTGCGACAAACGCATTTCCTTTCTTTGGACAACGTTCTGCTGGAAATCTAGTATGGACATTGTCCTGTTACAAGAGAGATCCAGCGGGAGTTTGAGAATGAGCACAAAAGAAGAAGGCAGGATGCAGCAGTGATCACAGCCTTTCGAAACTCCTGGGGATCTTGAGCCAAGCCTTCTGCTTCTGTGAGTGGTATTTTCAGGTAATCTATGACATCATGTGTACATCTTCTTCGAGGCCAATCTCCTTTCCATTGCCCTGTCATGATTCCCATAAAAATTGTATTCCATAGGCTGTCATATCATATCATTTGGTGAAAACATGGTAATTTTCTGGAGAGAACTTTATACCAGGAACGGAACTTGTTTCTTAACATCACTACATTATATTGTTGTTTAGCCAGTTTTATTTTACGCTTAATTATTTCAGAATATGCATAAATTGGGGATGTTATTTGGTTCATGATATTCTGAAGATTTCTCTGTAGCATTCTGTTTTAAATGCTGCAATTTTTGTTCTCACCTTTTTGGTGATTGTCCAAAATTCACATCGATATATTGCAACTGGGAATATGCATATTAAAGAGAAAGTTTAATTTCAGGTAAGGCAAATTATTAAAGGTAATTTAGAACACATAATGTCGCAAGGCTGTGAGACGTATAATATTTTGCAGTACTACTTCTGCGTTTTTATTTTGATGTGAGGTCCAATGCTCTTCCTCGGTGTCATTTATCTTCACCAACTGAATCAGTTGGGTATCCATTATTTCATCTTTGAGTTAATTCGTTGTCACACTCTCGACAGTAAACATGATGTAGTCTGGAGAACGGAAGGCATTACATCTTGTTTGTTTATGCCTTATCTACGTTTTTAAACCCGACACATCCAATTTTTGCATGTCATTATGGATCTATGTAACCTTCTAAAGAATTTGAGGGTTAAGAAAGCCTCTATGTTGATGACTATGCGTCTTTAAAGACGGTCAGAATGCAGACAAGTGTACACTTTACAATTAACAATGAGATCTCAAATGAATTGTCGAGGCACATAGTCCTTAGCTTTCACACATGATTACGTGCTCGGACCGGTGTTATAGTGAAATTCCATTACCCATTTAAACTAACACACTCTCGACCCTGCTGGGTAGCTTCAAGTTCAAGGAAACTTAAATACACATGGAAACACGCAGAAGTACAGGAGATACCGCAGGTTTAATACACAATATATGCCTTATGGTCTTCCCTCCAGACTTTTTTAGGGGTTTACTGCCTTAGCCTAAGATATCCCCGTACTAGCACACACAGTAGTGTAGGTCAAAATAATATTTATTTACATATATTCACGCACACCTTTCATGTACCGAACCCACACAGGCTATATATCTACGTACAGCTGTGTCGAGAGTAACCTGTCATAGGTTTTAACCGGGATTTTCAGATTGATAAATTGCAGCAGTACTAAATGAAAATTGACGATTATGGAATTTTTCAACCAGCGAGCTGCTGGAACCATCATCATGCATAATCTGTGTCGTGTGCTAGCAGAGACCAGGAACGTATAGGTATGCCCAGCTTGTGTTAGCCTAGATTCAGCAATTAAAGAGAACTAAAATATGGAAAGGTAAAGTTACGTGGGGACTCGCGAAGAACAACGCGTTATGAGACAGGAAGGTTTGGAATTTGGAAAACAGTTAAAACAGGCAAGACTGAAGGTAAGAGAGTCAGAGGGTGACAGCATTGGAATATATTGGACAGTTTAACAACTTGGCACAGCATAGAGTCAACAGTGAACCTAATACATTACTAATGAGAGAGAACTGTGGAGATTAATGAGCGCCTGCGCCAGTCGGCACGACACCTGATGATGATGGCATCTTATGGTGAAGCACGCAGTTTTCAACCAATAACTACAGTATAATTAAGATATATCCGAGCTTTAAACCATAAAAATAATAAAAGTCATGAAAACAAGAGTTGTATGTACATCTCCCTTTCATTGGGGCCTAAGTAGATGTTATTTGCTTTATGCTTACCGTATGCGTCTGTAGGTCTCACCAACGGCCCACTAGACACACCACCCATGCAACAGATAACCTTAGTAGATGAAATGCCGTTTTATTGAGGTTCTCTTCTTGTAGAAGTGCTTCATGGCACGTTTTCTATACAATTACGCTTTTCATGCTTTTATTTTGTTTTTCATTGTGTTTTAGGCTTTGTTATTTGTATATATGCATGTACCCTCTGTGTTTGGGATGGAGCAAGAGGAGTATTGTGCAGTACTGCAAAGGGAAAAACTGACTGCACTGTTTTTCCTATGGTCGAGGTCTATCATAGAGGCACAGTGAATCAGGACTTTTGTCTTTAACCTTTGGTTGCATGCCAGGAACAATTGAGAAGTTCAGCATAACCAGTAGGCAACTGGTCGCGGGGAATGAGCACAGAAAACCGTTTCTTGGCTGTAGTGGTTCGGAGCAGTGCATAGGTAGAAACATACCTTCCAGGTGGTGTGGTAGTTAATTTCTGGCTCTGACGCAGGATAGGTCAAATATCCACAGATTTCCCAGCACAGCGGGTCAAAGAGCATGAACCCATGGACATCTGGATCAGCCAACCAATTAGTCTTATGTTAAAGAGTCTCGAGTTCGAATCCCAGGTCGTAATGTCTTGTTTACAAGTACAGGCTTTTGTAGATTCCTGAGGAAGATGATCTGAACTAAATTAAATAAACTAAATAATTACGTGCTGTGGGTGGTACTTTAATAGGAGGCGTACCTCTTGGTTTGGAGTAGTGGAGTAAAAAAAGAAATTATGACACATACTTGACAAGTACATACAGACATGACATTTAAATGATGACTTGGCATGTATATACGGACATGTCATTTATAGGCATACATGACATTGAAGTAGAAATATAGCGAGTTGACACCATGATTACACTCTCTTCAGGTACAAATACAAGCCCGTGTAGCAGGAAACGAAGGCATTGTGCAGCCTTTCGCTGGTACAGCTTCTGCTGCTGGAGATGTAATCTACGACAGTGTAACATATCATCAGGGATTGCAATACACCTATGTTGACAGGTGTGCCTCATCGGAATATTCTAGTGTGGTCTATAATTGGAACGTCACAACACCTAGTTACAACACCAACCGGTACCCAAGAAACTCCACTAATTATCTCGAAAGCACAACCCAGTACCCAAGAAACTCCACTAATTATCCCCGCAGGACAACCCAGTATCCAAGAAACTCCACTAATTATCCCCGTAGCACAACCCGCTACCCAAGAAATTCGACTAATTATCCCCGCAGCACAACCCGGTACCCAATAAACTCCACTAATTATCCCCGCAGCACAACCCGGTATCCAAGAAACTCCACTAATTATCCCCGCAGGACAACCCGGTACCCAAGAAACTCCACTAATTATCCCCGTAGTACAACCCGCTACCCAAGAAATTTCACTAATTATCCCCGCAGGACAACCCGGTACCCAAGAAATTCCACTAATTATCCCCGCAGGACAACCCGGTACCTAAGAAACTTCACTAATTATCCCAGCAGAACAACCCGGTACCCAAGAAACTTCACTAAATATCCATATAACACAACCTGGTATTAGAGTTCAAGGAGTTCACGTACTTAGGAATTGTTATATTGAGTGAAGGGAAAAATAGTAAAAATATACAAAACAGATGCAAGAAAACAATCATATCCTATGATAGCAGACAAGTATAGTTAAGAGCAAATACGTCAACATAGACACAAAACTTGCGTTAAGAAGACTATTATTATCCCATCACTCTGTGCCATTACCAGGTCCAAACATGGACAACAACATTTCTACAACATCTCCACTCTTCTACCGCTTACGTCGCAAGGCAAAGTAACATCATACAGACAGATAGATAGAAAACCTCGTACCCAAGAAACTACACCCCATATCCCCAATTATCCCCATAACACAAACTTGTACCTAAGAAATTCCACTTCTTATCCTCGTAACACAATCTTGTATAATTAGCCCCATAACACAAATTTGTACCATAATCCACATTACAAAAACTTGTACCCAATGAACTTCACTAATTATTCCGATAGCACAACCACGTACAAAAGAAACTCCACTCATTATCCACATAATACAACCTGGTATTTAGAAAAAAAAACACGACTGGAAATCTAGTTAATCCTATCTGGTAACTATAAAACTCGACTCATTTTACATTAAACACAACAATATATTCGATAAATTCGACTGTATCCTCAAAACGCACCTACTATCCAAAATCTCACATTTTGTTACTTCAACACAAGCATGTCTCCTTCAGTATCTTTAACACATGACGGCAAGTTTTCCTATATCACGATGACTATAAAAAAACCCAGATATGATGGGAAAATCCTGCGTTGTGGCATCATCGGTGGTTACAGAACAAAGGGTGACAATATTTTGCAAAGTTTTCAAAACATTGAAATCATTAAGAAAAACAAACCTTGTATAGAAAGAACTGACTAAAACAACCACGCAAATTTACTCGGTATAAAACGTTACTTTCTGAAGAAGCTGAAATAATTAGAAATTATGGAAATACGTAATACGTTGTTGCTCTTAATAAAATACAAATGATGTCAAGTTCTTCCTTGATAACATAAATGTAAGTAATGTTTGACTTCATTAATATTTGTCGAATATATGATGTGTGTACTACGCATGTTGGTATGTAATCCTAACACTTATTAGTGGTAGGTGTACGCATGTGCGTGAAAGTCTCTTTGGTAACCCACTAGACCAACCAAAATGCAATGATAGTAACTACATAGAAATTAATTATCTATCTATCTGTCTATCTATCTATCTATCTATCTATCTATCTATCTATCTATCTATCTATCTATCTATCTATCTATCTATCTATCTATCTATCTATCTATCTATCTATCTATCTATCTATCTATCTATCTATCTATCTATCTATCTATCTATCTATCTATCTATCTATCTATCTATCTATCTATCTATCTATCTATCTATCTATCTATCTATCTATCTATCTATCTATCTATCTATCTATCTATCTATCTATCTATCTATCTATCTATCTATCTATCTATCTATCTATCTATCTATCTATCTATCTATCTATCTATCTATCTATCTATCTATCTATCTATCTATCTATCTATCTATCTATCTATCTATCTATCTATCTATCTATCTATCTATCTATCTATCTATCTATCTATCTATCTATCTATCTATCTATCTATCTATCTATCTATCTATCTATCTATCTATCTATCTATCTATCTATCTATCTATCTATCTATCTATCTATCTATCTATCTATCTATCTATCTATCTATCTATCTATCTATCTATCTATCTATCTATCTATCTATCTATCTATCTATCTATCTATCTATCTATCTATCTATCTATCTATCTATCTATCTATCTATCTATCTATCTATCTATCTATCTATCTATCTATCTATCTATCTATCTATCTATCTATCTATCTATCTATCTATCTATCTATCTATCTATCTATCTATCTATCTATCTATCTATCTATCTATCTATCTATATGTCTGTCTGTCTGTCTGTCTGCCTGTCTGTCTATCTATCTATGTCTGTCTGTGTGTCTGCCTGCCTGCCTGTCTGTCGTCTTTTCACTACTGCTGGTGTAAGGCATCGCATGAGTGATTGTCGATAGGTTTTCGGGCTATGGCACGTTTGATCAATTGATGTTTGTTAGTCCTCCTTCTTCTTATTCTTCCTATGTATCTTGATGTTTTCATTTTCATGGTGTGTGCTCTTGCCGCTAGCGAAAAATGGTTCTTTCTCATTAAGTGGTCCAACCATTTCAGTCTCAGCCACAGACGTTGTTCCAACAGCTCTTAACATCTCTTCATTCCTTTTCCATTAAAATCCCTACAGAACATGACCTCTCTTTCTTCCTTTACTATCTCACCTAGAGATTTCCAGCCCTGCACGTTCATGTTCACATTGCACGCATACACGTTCAGGAGCCCGAATTGGTGTTGCACATTTTGTACTCTTGACAGTTTTCAACTGAATGCCGTCACTATCCCACTCACACGTATATATCTATTTGCCTTCTCGTACAAGAATTACTTGCGCAAAGTGTCTCCTATTGTAGAATCTATGAAAGCCGGTGATTTGGAGACGGTTTTCACCCCCAACCACGATTCCTGTAGAGCCATAGAATATGAGCTATACTGTCGCCTTTCGACGCTAGTGACATTCAAGAACAACACACGTAACATTTTCAGAGACTGACTAACGACATTTGATCTGCGGCGTCTTGCTCCAGCACGTCGACCTTGTCGCTTGGCCCCGCCCCGTTTGGGAAGTTTACGTTTGCCAACCATTTTTGTCCCTAGGCTTGTAATTACTTGAAAAAAACGGCCGCACTCATGAAAATTTCAGCTCAGCTGCACGTACTCCGTCTCACCGGCGAAGATCCTGATGAGTGGACCACCTTGCCAAAATAACTACCACATCCTAGTCGAAATAATCCATCAAGTGATGCTGACGTCACACACAAAAAACACCAAACAAACGAAAACACACGTCGATATGTTCGCCATTTTGATTGGAAGTCCCTTAGATCTTGGGAATAAAGGATAGATCTTTAGGTAATATAGCTAATATGCAGGGAAGAGATCCTGAGAAAGTTATGATTGATATGAACTTAGTATGCATAAACTACGTGCGCATGACAAGGTTGGCGGCTAGGAACAGCGTCGAGGACAGTATGATTGACTTGGGCTTGGTGGCGACTAATATCACACCCAGATGGGATGTACTTGAGGCATCACGGCATTGACCTTTTGCCATGTGTCTTGTTGGTGAACAAATGAAAAAGTAAACAACAGACAGCTAAAGTTAACACCTTACGGTATGATCACATTGTGTCGTTCATAGTAAGGAAAATTAGCAAGATAATACGTAGAACACACACCACCAAGGAACATGTGTGGAATAAAACCCCCTGGTGGAATGATGAGGTTCAATGTGCATGGGAGAGCAAAAGCAGCGCAATCGCAAAGTGGCAAAAAACAAAGAAAAAAGTGGCCGCACAACCAGATCTTTTTTTGTAATTAAAATAGAACAAAGACGACAGGCTTCAGCATTTCAAAGATATCGCTAAATCTGCAAAGGAATAAAAAGGGAAGACTTTTGTCAGGAGATTGCAAACGAGAAGTCACTAAAACTTTTCTCGCGCCTGCATAAATCAATGAACGACCCAAGAAAACGTATACCAACCACCAATTTTCAAAACCAGACTTAGTACGGCAGAAAACAGATGAGAATAAGGGGGTGGGGGGCAACACTGATGGCTCACTATAAGGCACACCATTGGTCAGATGAACTTGGGGAATTACAATGAAATCATGAAAACAGTCACAGACCTGTGCATTAAGCAAATTATGGAGAGGGGTAATGCGATTACTTTTGCACATATCAAAGTGGTACTGAAAAGATGAAGAAACGCAGCGTCAGGACCTGACAGTATTAGGGGCAACGATCTCAGAGGCAGGTCAGACGAGGACTTTGAGAACTGGTAGTGATGTTCAACATGAGGTTAGCGAAAGGCACAGTAGAAGGAGACTGGTTACATAGTTACTTAATCAAACCTGGCAAGAGTCATGCACAATACAGGTTTCATGCTCATTACCATGCAGAATACGATCGGCAAGTAGTTAGAAAAGATCGTTGTGTGGAAACTGTCCTAACATCTAGATAGGAACAGCAGACCACACACAACGTCAGAGGCTATCATCCTGGTAAGTAGACTTGTCACAACGTCAGAGGCTATCATCTTGGTAAGTAGACTTGTCACAACGTCAGAGGCTATCATCCTGGTAAGTAGACTTGTCACAACGTCAGAGGCTATCATCCTGGTAAGTAGACTTGCCCCAACGTCGCTGTATTTGGGCAAGACGTGTTCGAAAATTTCGATGCAGGAATGTAGACGAGCTCTGTTGCAATATACCTGGAAGATGCTTACAATAATGTGCATGGAACCTTTAACATAAAGATAAATATAGAAAAAACTGATGTAATGAAGATAGAAAGAACAGAAAGAGACACTAATGTATATATTGAAAACAACAGGCTTAAACAAGTAACAGAAGTACCTAGGAAGCAATATAACAACAGAAGGCAAGAGCAGTAAAGAAATACACAATAGATGTATTAAAGCATACCAAGCCCTAGGGTAAATGACACAAATATTCAGAAACAAAAATGTAGATTTTTTTGGACACCAAATAACACAATCGAAAACTATTATTATGACAACGCTGTGCTACCAAGCCAAACATGGACAACGACAGTACAAGACAAACGTAAACTTGTGACAGCTGGAATGGCATGCTCACACAGAATCCTAGGAATATCGCTAAGAGGCAGAGTGAGGAATGAGGACATTAGAAAAGAACCGGCATCCCATCAATCTTGGAATATATTAAGGGATAACAGATAAAATGGTTTGCACACATCAGCAGACCACCATCAGACGGCATACCACACAAGTTATGCTACACAGATACAGTGAAGACAGATCTAGAGACCGACCACGAAAACGATGAACCACCGAAATAAAATAGGCGACAAATTCCACAATATACGCAGCACACACGAGGGTCATCTCCAGAGAACTCTTCTACCCCTGACGCTGAAAGGCAACAAAAGATTTAGCGAATAGACAGATAGCGACAGATAGATGCTTACAACAGAAAGCCCTTGGATTTATTGATGAACGTGATGCTGCAACTTAATGTAAATCATACTATTGTCAGGTGGATTGCCACAGCACATTTTCAGAGACAGGCGGTTCTTAAATGTGAGGGTTGGTCATCGGCACAACAGTCATAAGCCCGTGACTACCACAAGAGTCACCTATGTCCTCAGTATTATTCAATGTGAATATATTTAAAATTACGAGCTGTCAGATTTAGGACCGGGGAGAACTATGTCCTATGCTGAGGACATCTTGGTATATAGGCAGGGCACATATAGAGAAACGAGCGCCAGGACTTTACAAATGTAACTTGATCGTATAGGGCAGCGGTGTAGTAATTCTGGAGCTTTTGTTCATCCATCAAAAGCATCAATAACATGGTTTTCCCTAAATAATAACATAGTAAACACGTCCACGCCATCGGTTACTTTGAGAGGCGATGTTTTGGAGAGAACCAGCACAGTGAAGTACTTGTGGATCGTGTCAGACTGAAGTCTGAGTTTCAAAGATCATGATGACCACATCATTGTAAAAGCTGATAAAGGTCTTGCGGTGATGAAAGTTACGGCTGCTGCTCAGTGTAAAAAGATGCTGCTATATTAGGGATTGGTGGTGGCAGTGGTAGAGTATGCGCTGGTGATTACGAGTCAGACGCAAACAGAAAGATTAGATTATATCCAGAATGAGGCAATGCGAATCATACTGGGGTGTGCGAGTGATACGTCGGCACATGCGATACTTACTAGATTGCCCAATTGCTGTGCAAAGAATACAGATGTGCTGGCCGAGAAACTACCTACAAATCACCGCTGATAAATAGCACCCTCTACACTCTGAAATTCTCAAAGTGAAAGGCAGTCCACTTAAGAGAGGAAAGTCATGGAGAGGGTGCGCAGAGGATATTATACAGAGTGTGTGCAGGTTGGAAGATGTGCTACCTGTTGCGAAATGGAGTCGGGCGCCCTGAGAGTGTCCGACAGCCTTCAAAGTATTAATAGCATCCAATAGAGAATGGTGTCCGACCGTGGTGAAGTCGGAGGCGCTGTTCTGATCTGTGAGAATTCCAGAGGGAAGGTTGTATGATTATTTATACAGAGGAGTGGGTTGAGAAACACAACAGGGGTGCCTGGACATTCACGCTGAAAGTGGGGCCATCAGAGAGGAATGTGGTGTGTTTGCTCCGATGACAATTAGCATGACAAAGCAGATTTTGGGAGTAGCCAAAGCTTTGAAATGGATGTGCTCGCAGACTGCAACACATGCATGTATACTCAGTGACTCGATGAGTATGATTATGAAAGTGCAAGCTGGGTGCATTCGGGAACAGTGGCTGGATGCGGTGAAGAATTCCTGTGTGCGGTAAGTGACTTATTTTTGTGCCCGGAAAAAAAGTTAGTTGAGCTTTGGATCGGGTAGACATTTTGAACGTCCTAGGTGAAATGACGAATGGTGAATAAAGCGCAAGCAAATGACGGTATAGGTTACGATGAATCTTGTTCCATAACTAGAATAAGGGCGCATGGTTTGAAATGTGGTGTCACTAGAAATGAAGCGACTTCGTGGTCGAGGAAGAAGGATAGTCAATCAACGGCGTACTAGGACCGTCAGTCAACGTGTAATGGCGGATACACTCAAGGAAAGAACTGATCACATATGGACCTGTCCGGAGTACAGTGACGATGACCCAACGATTAACTCTTTATTCCTCACATGATCTATTCTTGTTCTATTTGCTGCTGTTTAGACATATCATTTCTCGCATAGTAAACCTTTCTCTTTTGTTTCTTTTGTATTTGTTATTGTCCATATCTGACATTGATAACAAAATGTTGTTATGAATTTATAATTTGAATTTTAGTTTCCATCAGGATGGATTTGTGTTTCGTAATGGTAATAAGTTTATAACTTACATAGTTGACTTTCTAAATGTTTTTGTCTCGATTTCCTTGTCCATTATTCCGTCGTCTTCAAAAATGCTCCCACGATATTTTAAAATTCCTTTTAGATGACGTGGCTGTATAGTCTTTCTTCTTGTTGAAGTCTTACAATAATTTATCAATACCTGAGGTGGTTAAAAAATGCTACGTTGACCACATCAGGACCACCATGACATATCTTCATTCATGCATTGGTGAGCTAAAAAAAACAATATGTAATGACCCAAGCATGACCATCTACAATATATCTATCTATCTATAAACTCGAAACTCCTGGTGATCGCAGGGTTACTACAATGGATGCATTACCACACAAAGTCAGGGTCGTAGGGGTACCATATTTGATGTATCAACACACAAAGTCAGGGTTGTAGGGGTACCACATTGGATGTATCAACACACATAGTCAGGGTTGTAGGGGTACCACATTGGATGTATCAACACACAAAGTCAAGGTCGTAGGGGTACCACATTGGATGTATCAAAACACAAAGTCAGGGTCGTAAGTGTACCACATTGGATGTATCAAAAGACAAAGTCAGGGTCGTAGGTGTACCACATTGGATGTATCAAAACACAAAGTCAGGGTCGTAGGTGTACCACATTGGATGTATCAAAACACAAAGTCAGGGTCGTAGGTGTACCACATTGGATGTATCAAAACACAAAGTCAGGGTCGTAGGGGTACCACATTGGATGTATCAACACGCAAAGTCCTCCAGCATTTTTTATCGTCAACAATACGAATGAGTGAAGACAAATCCTGCCCTGTCCAGTTGTTGACGTTGTCTGATCATGCTTTTATATGCTCCCCTCTGCTTTTTCCACCTTCAACCGTTGTCGCCCTACATGTCCAAACCATGTACGTTTTCATCTTTTCATAATTAAAAGTAATTGTTCTTGTGAACCCGATAATACATTGCAATATTTCAGAGAGAGAGAGAGAGAGAGAGAGAGAGAGAGAGAGAGAGAGTTGGTGCACACCACTGAGAGTTGGTGCACGAAAACTTGAGTTCGTGCACACCACTGAGAGTTGGTGTACGCAAATGAAGGTTGGTGGACGTCGCTGAGAGTTGGTATGCACGACTAAAAGTGGATGCAAACCACTGACAGTTGATGCACATCACTGAGAGTTGATGTAGACCACTGGTACTTGGGAGTCTTATATGTATTTAATTTGTTCGTTCGTTTCAAACTCTCGCTCTTGTAGCAGAACTATGGTCATATTATAGCATATTCCACTAGCTTTATCCTTAAGCAAATATAATTATCTGATTAACCGTCTAACGTATAAATGTCATGTTTGCATATCATGTAATGCTTGGTTAGAACCAATAAATATAGAATTTATATTTGTTTGTCATGTCCAGTTTGTAAAAACGAATGAAATACTTTGATCTTTGTATTCATAATAATTATTGTGCATGAAGAAAAGACATTTTACCACTTTAAACTTACACCGGATACAACAATAGATTACAGCAAGGCCTTTGACAGAGTCCAACATGAAAAATTAATCAAATGTCTTCAAGAAATAAGCATAGATGGAAAAAAACATCAGGCTAATTAGAAATATATACTGGGAACAGACTGCATCAATAAGGTGTGAAAACAGCTACTCTCCATACATAGAAATAAGAAGAGGGATAAGACAAGGATGCATTTTATCACCAAGCCTATTTCATATCTACACAGAGAATATCTTTAAAAATATAGAAGAAATGCCGTAACTCAAGATCAATGGGAAAATAATAACCTGAGATATGAAGATGACACTGTTCTTTCAGCAGAAAGTGAACATGAACTAAAAAGACTAATAGACCAAGTCAATAAATCAAGTAATGAATATGGGCTGGATATAAATATCAAAAAACAAAACAAACACAATGATAATCAGCAAAGACACAGAAGAACAGGAGCTAAACATTAACATACATGGAGAGAAACTACAACAAGTAAAACATTATCAATATCTTGGACACATAGTCACAAATGATTAAGATGTGAAACAGAAGTTAAAAGGAGAATAAGAATGGCTAAAAGTACCTTCAATGACATGAGGAAATTATTAATATCTAAACAAATTACAAACAAGCTAAAAATGAGAATTATAAAATGCTATATCTATTCTATATTAATGTATGGCTGAGAAACATGGACACTAAATAAAGAATTGGAAGACATAATTTATGCCTTTCAGATATGGGTATATAGAAGAATAGGGAGAACATCATGGAAAGAGAAGAAAACAAATAAAGAGGTGCTAAAGACACTTAATATGAAGAAATAACTACTAAGAGAAATAAAGAGCAGGCAAAAAAATATTCTGGACACATTAAAAGGAATGACACCTTATCGAAGACCTTACTTGAGGGTAAAGTCAAAGGGAGGCGAGAAAGAGGTAGGCAGAGATACAAGTGGGAGTGTAACATCACACGATGGACAGGTTACAGTCTAACAGAATGCACCATCAAGAAAAGAGACAGGGGATGTTGGAGATTCGTTGCAGCAAACTTTCGTTGCGGAGACGGCACTAAATGATAATGATGATGAGTGAAACGTGTTATAGTTTGTAACGCTTGTGAAACGTGCTATAGTTGGTAAAGCTGGTGTAACGTGCTATAATTTGGTAAAGCTAGTGTAACGTGCTATAATTTGGTAAAGCTAGTGTAACGTGCTATAGTTTGGTAAAGCTAGTGAAAAGTGTTATATATTCCAAATACAATATAGTCCATAGAATGAAAGTGCATCGTGTCGCCATTTTATTTGTCACAATGGCCCGATAAATTCTACTTCGGTGGTGCTAACTAGTATGTAATTATTCTTCGTATGAAATACAGTAAAAAGCAGATGTCACTAGACGGATTTGAACCAAATTCAATCAGCTTAAAGCTATATCCCAACTTGGAGTTAACACGTTATTTTGAATTCTACTAAAAATCTCAATTTAATGGATAAAAAACACATTCAAACACAAGGATACAAGCGCTCTATTGCTCTTAATTTCAGAAAATCTAAACAAACACACATTGGAGCAGTCGTAAAGCAGGTTATCCCAACGCTAGCTTTCCTCTTTAAGAACATATTTCTATTAGTAGTCATTCTTCATAATATTTCTACGAGTTAATCTTAACGTCATTTATATTGTCTGAATCGAGCATTAATTTATTTGTCATGTTGAGTACAATATGTGCCCTCAGCTAATGAAAATCACGGTAAAAGACGGATTATACACGACAAATGACGTTGTTTGGAGTCTGCACACATAATTATTGTGAAGAAGGGATTGATGAAAAATCCAGTTATGGAGAAAGCTACGCAAGGGCGAGTAAGAAGTGTGAAATGAAACCTAAGGGGAAAGAATGACAATTAGACAATGGAAATGAAGCGAAATAGAAATATTAAAACATGAAATATGTAGCAAGAACAGCAACACACAGGTATGTAAATTCACATAGAACTACAAGAATGCGGATTGAAGGAGTTACCAACATTCTAAGGCGACACAATATTAGTGATTAGTGCATATCAAGCTACCCGAAAACCGATCGTTAATCAATTCTGCGTCTGCTTGTCCTTACAGTGAAAGCAGACACAAGACAATATTTAGATACAACTACAACGAGAGATACACAGACAGATAGATAGATAGACAGATGTATATATATATATATATATATATATTTATATACATATATATATATATATATATATATATATATATATATATATATATATATATATATATATATATATATATATATATATAAAGATATATAGATAGATAGATTATAGATAGATTATAGCTAGATAGATAGATAGAAAGATAGATAGAAACATAGATAGAAACATAGATAGATAGGTAGGTAGGTAGGTAGATATGTAGATAGATAGATAGATATATAGATAGATAGATACATTCACACACATGCGGACACCTAAGACTAGTAAATTTTAAGAATACATACTAACACACGTACACAAATCACATATTCTACAAATAACATTAAACAAATCACATATTCTACAAATAACATTAAACAAATCACATATTCGACACATAACATTAAACAAATCACATATTCGACACATAACATTAAACAAATCACATATTCGACACATAACATTAAACAAATCACATATTCGACACATAACATTAAACAAATCAAACATTACTTACATTTATGTAATTCTGACATCAGTTGTTTATTTTATTTCGATCAGCAAAGTTTTACAAGTATTTCCATAATTTTTAATTATTTCAGTTTCTCCAGAAAGTGACATTGTATACGGAGAAAATTTGCGTTTTTGTTTAAGACATTTCTATACAAGATTTGTTCTTCTTAATGATTTTGATGTTCTGAAAACTTTGAAAAACAATGTCAATCGTTGCTCTTTTCTATACCGCAGACGATGCCACAGATGGATATTTTTACTGCAGATCTGGGTTTTTTAAAACCGATCTTGGGGTGCTGGAATTGTTCTGTTTAAATTTCATGTAATCTATTTTTTTTTATATAGGAAATCCTCCTTAGGAAAACAGAAAACGGCTCTTATTTTAGTACTTGGTATATAACTAAAAGATGTGGACCCTACCCCTCACCTTTTTCCCTTAACGTTTTTTTGAAAATGATCAACAAAATATAATGGAATCGAAGGAATTTCACACGAAAATAAATAAATGCCTTTAAAAAAAAAGACATAAAAGAAAATATCAGTCCCTGACATTCTTTAGATGCATTACACAGTCTATAATTATCTGGGGTTTTTCAGGACCATCTGGGATTATTTGTAAAATGTCAGTGGGAACTATCTATCTATCTATAAACTCATAACACGTCAGTGATGTAGGGGTAGCACGTTAGATGCTTCAGCACACAGAGTCCTCTAGCGATTCAATCACTTCTTCCGACTTTTGCTTTATTCTGTTCAGCAGCATTTTGAGCATCACTTTACTCGGGAAGATTGTAAGACTAATGGTTCTGTAATTCTTACACACTTGAACATTTCCTTTCTTGGGAATTTGTATGATTTGTAATTGTGTCCATTCAGCGAGCCATTACTTTGTGATACATATATTTTGGCAGATTTAGGTCATGATATTTACCACATTAATTGCCCCGTATTTCAAGAGTTATGTTGGAATGTTGTCCCCATCAGGTGACTTCCCTCCTTTCAATGTTCGTATGTCCTCTTTTATTTCACCTACTAGAATTTTTGCATTTCTTATTTGTCTGTTGCTTAGTTCAGAATTCTATAATATCGTGTAGTCATGATAACACTTTTAGCTATACAGCTTCTTGCAATACTCTGTCCATCTAGTGTTAACTGTGTATACACATAAAATGAAATTACAACTTTGTCGAAGAGTTTTTTGTTCTGTGAAACTATTGTATTGGAATTTCTTTCTGGACTTACACAAAATTGTTACGTTGATTGATTCGTGAATTGTTTAATCGCGTTTCCAGTGTCTTGTTTTTGATGCAAGCTGACACTTGTCTATCACCGAAATTTCTCATTTAATTTAACTCATAGAACTTCTTCAAATTTCATAATTTAAAAATTATACACAGTTTTCAAAGACATGCACAGAAACATATGAAGCTAAGATTCTGTAGAGACTTATACAGTTTTAAATCTCTTGGCGCCCTTAAATTAATTGGGACTTCAATTAATCAATTAATAAGTGTGGGTTTGGTTAAAGTATGCTGAACATGGGGGGGGGGGGGCGGGTGAGGATAGGGTTGTATAGAAACAATAAATGACGAAATGATTTGGATACTGGCTCGATTTTTAATGGTACCAAGTCGAGTTTATCGGATAAATGGATGTGTTACAATGAAATTGAGCCGCGTTTCATAGTTACCCAGAAAGGATTGATATGATTTTTAGTCGAGTTTCTGTGATATCAGGTTGGGTTGTACAGGATTTCTAGTCTAGCTTCTTGAATACCAGGTTGTGTTACGCGGATAATGAGTGGAGTTTCTTGGGTACCAGGTTGTGTTATGGGAATAATGAGTGGAGTTTCTTGGGTACCAGGTTGTGTTATGCGGATAATGAGTGGAGTTTCTTGGGTACCAGGTTGTGTTATGGGAATAATGAGTGGAGTTTCTTGGGTACCAGGTTGTGTTATGGGAATAATGAGTGGAGTTTCTTGGGTACCAGGTTGTGTTATGGGAATAATGAGTGGAGTTTCTTGGGTACCAGGTTGTGTTATGGGAATAATGAGTGGAGTTTCTTGGGTACCAGGTTGTGTTATGGTGATAATGAGTGGAGTTTCTTGGGTACCAGGTTGTGTTATGGGAATAATGAGTGGAGTTTCTTGGGTACCAGGTTGTGTTATGGTGATAATGAGTGGAGTTTCTTGGGTACCAGGTTGTGTTATGGTGATAATGAGTGGAGTTTCTTGGGTACCAGGTTGTGTTATGGTGATAATGAGTGGAGTTTCTTGGGTACCAGGTAGTGTTATGGTGATAATGAGTGGAGTTTCTTGGGTACCAGGTTGTGTTATGGTGATAATGAGTGGAGTTTCTTGGGTACCAGGTTGTGTTATGGGAATAATGAGTGGAGTTTCTTGGGTACCAGGTAGTGTTATGGTGATAATGAGTGGAGTTTCTTGGGTACCAGGTTGTGTTATGGGAATAATGAGTGGAGTTTCTTGGGTACCAGGTTGTGTTGAAACTACTTGTTGAGGAGATCCAATTATAGAAACCACTAGAATCTTCCGGTAAGGCACATCTGTCAACATAGGTGTTCTTCATTTCCTGATGATACCTTATATTGTCGTAGGATACACCTTCAGCGGAGGATGCTGTGTTACCGAATGTCTGCACAAGGACTTTGTTCAAAGCTACACTGGCTCCTATTCGTACCTGTACAGAGTGTAGACATTCAGTCAACAGGATACATTTCACTTGAATGCCATGTATGTATATAAATGTCATATCTATATCTAAATGTCATATCAAATGTCTTAATTTACTCCACCTCACCCAACGAAGATGTACTTCTCCTATGAAAGTATCGCGCATAGCACGTAACTCACTAGTTTTAAACATAATATTCGGGAATCTGCAAAATCTGGAACTTGTCAATATAAGATATCCCGACCTGAGATGCGAACTCGAGACCTGTTAGCATAAGGCACATGACAACCACTACACCAGGGAGATCCATATACGAATCTAGGTTGTCTTAACATTTATTCTTTATGTACCGGAGGTCTTGGTGACTGGATTACTATTATCGTGACCTCTATTATTTTGTTATGGTTAAAATCTCTGTTGCATAATTCCATAACCACTAGCTTTCATTCACTACGTCTCCAGTTTGTCAATCAGATGTTGAAACCCGTGAAAGGTTACTTTCAAGTCGACCCAGCTGTACGTGTATCTATAGCCTGTGGTCTTTCTGTACATGAAAGGTGAACGTGAAAGGAATGTAAATAAATATTTCTGTGACTTACAATGGATATCTTAGGTTAAGGCAGTAAATTTCTACAGAAAATTATGGAGGGAAGAGTAAAAGGCATAGATTGTGTGTTAAACCATCTTCAAGCATCTCCTGCGATTCTGCTTGTTTCCATGTGTATTTAAGTTGCTTTTAACTGGAAATTTCCAGCAAACTCGAGAGTATATCCTTTTAAATGGGTAAAGGCATTTTCACTATAACACCAGTCCGGCAAGCAATTATAGGTGAAAACTAAGGGCTATGTCTCCCGGCAATTATTAGGGATATCATTATTAATTGTAAAGTGTACACTTGTCTGCATTCTGACCGTCTGTAAAGTGTACACTTGTCTGCATTCTGACCTTCTGTAAAGTGTACACTTGTCTGCATTCTGACCTTCTGTATAGTGTACACTTGTCTGCATTCTGACCTTCTGTAAAGACGCATAGAGTCATCCACATAGAGGCTTTTTTAATCTCAAATTCTTTAGAAGGTTACATGGACCCATAATGACATGCAAAAATCAGATGTGTCGGGTTTAAAAATGTAGATAAGGCAGCAACAAATAAAGACGTAATGCCTTCCATTCTCCATACTACATCATGTTAACTGCCGAGAGTGTGACAACGAACGTATTCAAAGATGAGATAATGGATACCCGACTGACTCAGTTGGTGAAGATAAATGACACCGAGGAAGAGCATTGGACCTCAAATCAAAATAAAAAAAGCAGAAGCCGTACTGCGAAGTATTATACGCCTCACAGCCTTGCCACATTATAGGACTTTGCTGTAATTTACTATTGCACTAATAATTTATATGTGCCTGATTTTAAATATACTTTTGGATCTGCATATGTCTAGTTGCAACAGCTAACAAGAACTAAACATAAACATACATGGAGAAAAACTACAACAAGTAAAACATTATCAATATCTTGGACACATAGTCACATGTGATGGCAGATGTGAAACATAAGTTAAAAGGGAATAGGAATGGCTATAGGTACCTCCAATGACATGAGGAAAATAGTAATATCTAAAAATGAGAATTATAAAATGCTACATCTATTATATATTAATGTATGGCTCAGAAAAATGGACACTAAATATACAATTATAAAACAGAATTGATGATTTTGAGATGTTGGTATATAGGAGAATAGGAAGAACATCGTGGAAGGAGAAGAAAACAAATAAAGAGGTGCTAAAACACTTAATATGAAGAAAGAATTATCAAGAGAAATAAAGTGCAGGCAAATGAAATATTTTGGACACATCACAAGATGGACAGGTTTAAGTCTGGCGAGTGCAGAAAACAAGAGACGGGGATGTTGGAGATCTGTTGCAGTCAACCTTCGTTGCGGAGACGGCACTTGATGATGATGAGTTGCAATATAAGGAAGTGAATCTCGGACAGTCACCAATAAAGAGCGAAACAAAATTCCAGCATTTGAAACAGGATGTCATCAGAAGAGTCTTCAGAACACAGTTGACCACGAGATTCCCAATAGGGACAATCTGTGATTGTTGAGAGTAAAATAGATAAAACACCTGGTAAAACATCTTGCTCTCTTCATAAAAAAATACAATTTTTTAGCAGTGCCAAGCGAGATGACAATCTAGAAAATACTATTTTGAAGGAGCGTATGACTGGGCAATGAAAAAGAGGTTTCACATAGAAGAAGATGATGCCAAGGTATCAAAGACACATGAACATGACACTCAGAGAAGAAAGAAGATCAACTCAAGAACGACAAGAATTGTGAATGTCTGTGATTACTTCTACATTATATTCATGATGTGCTGAGTAATGAAGGAGATAAGCTTAATCTATTCTTAAATTATCCAACTCAATCATTGTTGTATGTTTTATGAAGGATAAGTTGTGTTAACTTATATTTCTTATACTTTTCATGTCATGCAAGTAACTAACAAAAGTCAAACTCATAAATTACACCGGGTAGATCGTGACGTCTTAAATTGTCCCACTATGTACACTAAGACAACTAAGTGAAAAAGCTATTGAATACAATCAAGATAACAACATTATAATTATAGACCAGGAAAAGGTATTCAATAGAGTAGATAGAAATATTCTCTGGGAAACATTTCAGAAGTACAACCTCTGTGGACAGCTATTGGACATCATAAAAGCAAAATACCAAAATTGCAAAAGTGCAGTGATAACAGCAGATGGAACGACCGAAACATTTGAAACTAAATCTGGGATCAGACAGGGCTGCGTGTTTTCCCCTTTACTTTTCAATATTTATATGGTTATAATAACGACAGAAGCTATTTTTCTAAAAGAGGAAAATATAAACAATGCTGACAGCACAGTAGATGAACACACAAGTGAAATCAATGAAGTTCTGTTCGCCGACGACCAAAGACTGATACACAATGACTTACAAAACATGTAAATCCACATAGATGCACTCTAAACAGCTTGCAAGAAGTATAACATTTAAAATCATCATACAAAAGAGGAAAGTTATGAAAATCAGCAAGTCACCAGCAACAATAGATATCACAATAGTCGTTTCAGCTGCGAAACAAACAAAAGAATTTAGGAAGTGTTTTTTTCCCAGAAATTGGGAAACATAAAGAGACAGACAATATCTACAATTTTCATACCAACACTTTGTTACGTGTCAAACATGGATTTTAGCTACCTCACAGCAGAGAAAAATCATCACATATGAAATGAAGTGTTTAAGAAAAGCAGCTATGGTCACCAAACTGGACAGAGTAAAAAACGAGGATATCAGAAAAAGAGTAGAAATAATGCATCGAATATATAGAACGTGAGCAGAAAAAGTAGTTTGGTCACCTTATGAGAATTAACCCAAGCCAATTACCACTGAGAGCTTATAACAAACGATCAGTTGGATACACGAGCAAAGGGAAGACAGAGAAAGAGATGGATTGATAACATTACGACCACCCTCCACAAACACGAACTCAGTACGACTCAGACATCGCATCTGGCCTTGAACAAAGATTGAACACACAGAAACGTACAGCTCCCACCCCTAATCTTAGCGGCAAGTGTGGATTCTGTGAAGCAGTTTACACCTGGGGATAGACAATTGACAATATTTACTGATTGGCTGGAGAGTGGAATGTCGCGAGCTATACACTCTTGTACTTCGAAGTGGACTTTGTCATGCTTGTCTTGCAATCTTAAGGCATGCTGAAATCAATTGTGGGCAACAATTTTATCTCTGCAGGCCTGATTAAATATTCTCAGTATGAGTAGGGACCAGAAATCTTTTCTGTTTAGTCTTTCCAAGTAGGAATTATTGTTTTCTGTACCGAAGAGCCGGTACTTATACTAGTGTTAAATAACTCTAGTGGGCCAGTACAAATAGTTTGTGGTGTAGTATATGTCCTGTTGACCATCACTGATGTAGATGAAAGTGTTGATTCCCTCGCAATCAAAGTCTGGGTCTTCATTTAATCACATCTGAGATCATTGTGTGTGGTAGGGGACCCACATTCAGTCATCTTAGTCGCTTTATACAACATGCATGGTAGCGACAGTGCATCTATTCAGTACCTTCCGTTCCTAGCAACAAGGATGACTCCTGCAAGATGTTTTTTTTGGCTTCCATTTCCAGGAATTAGAAATACATTTCCAGGATTTCCTTGTATCCTTTAGTGCAATGAGAGAAATTTCTCCAGAAATGTGTTTACCTAGAAGCCTTCCTTACCATAAGGGTTAAACCTCTCTTGTAAGGTAATAAGTGTAGGTAGGTTGTGTTAATTTTACTATTTAATATATGATCGTTGCCACTCTATATTCTAAAACAGTGACTTACATAAAATCCAGGTCCGTTGACGGAATAGTCAGTCTTAAAACGAAGAGTGAAACTGCTGTACTCTGGTACTAGGAATGAGAATGTTTTATTGTTGGCCCAGTCTCCACAGAAGCGGAGTCCACCGACACACAATGAATCGAAACTGCAGTATCTTTCATATTCAATACTCTCCATTCTGTCAGGAAGGAAAATTTAATATTTTTGTGAGTCTAGATAGAACTTATTGGATAGATAATGTGATACGATTGCGAGACAATGATTAGAAAAGATTGATAAAATGTTAAACGAAGAGATAACATTATTAGAAAAAATTGATATAATTGTTAAAGGATGGGATCTTAGAAAATTATGCGGCGCAAGGATTCCGCATTGCTCTTGGCTATTCAGGATTAGCAGTTAACCGATATACTAAAAGTACCTCCACGTGGTGACAACTGTTCTTGCTGTCTTTCTGGCCAGCACTTTTAAGCTAGTGTCCGTGGATGTGGGGGTTGTAAGTGGAATGAGAATTGCCTGCAAAGAGAGAAGCAATATCTCCGAGACCTCTACGTCAACACACCCAGCAGCACTGTCGGCACACAGTAACCTAAGGTATCGGGGCAATCCGTCTTGGTCAGTCAAGAATGCAGAAACATTGTAGTGGCGGCAAAAGGTCGATTTCCCGACACGAATAGATCCCACTAAGTCATGGTGATACTATGAGTACAAATTGATTCTGGTTAAGGTACCACGCGTTAGAGAGCATCGCATTGTATGTTAATCGTTAATTAGTTAGTCGTCGGATCATCATCACTGAAAATTGGACACGTCCATAGTTGCCCTTATCTCTCTTGAGTGTATCCGCCATTACACTTCTGCTGACAGTACCGGACCTATACTTGTTGACAATCATTCTTCTGCGCCCTCCAAAATGTTCACTTCTATCACCACCGCATCTGAAACTCTGATATTTAATTCTAGTCATTGAAAAGGAATCATCATCCATACTAGTCTCACTCTCGCTTTTAAGGACATTTTTAGTGATTTTTCACGTGTGATCTCCTGGCAAAATTCGTCCCATTTTGATGCATATGCTGACTTTGCAATCTCTTTGAATGTTCGGACTAAGTTATCGTTCTGTCGTTTCCATTGTGCGACATCCATGGGCTAAGCCGCCACACGTTTCCTTGCCCTCTGCCATAGTGCTACTACTTTTTGTTTCTCACTCCACGCCCTTCGCACCTCTTCGTTCCATCAGGGGGGGGGGGGAGATCTTATCCCAAGCCTAATTTCCCACTTCTTGAGTCCTACGTTTGTCTTGTCGAATTCTGCTCACAACATCCGCTCTTCTGCCATCATACTTAAAAGATCTGACTTGTGGCCTGATGTGTTCACTTTTATCATTTTTCACTCGCACAACACATGGGAAGTGGTCACTACCATGATGCCCCAGCATATCACAAGTGCAAATAGCAATAGAAGCCAATGAAATCAACGACAGGTCGATAGCACTATCGATATGAATCGATATAGTGGCAACGAAGCCACAATTGTCCATCATGAGACGGACTGGTGTAAGTGCTGGTAATACTCTAGAACACAGAAAAGCCGACATGTTCCATCACAACTGACCACATTCAAAGTAGGAGTCATGAATCTGATATTGGATACGCCAACTTGAACATTCACTCTTGGGTATGGAAAACAGCTGTCATACAGCTCCCCATTGCGCACAAGGCAAGCATTGATAAATGGGGGTATGGGGGGCACATTTTTCAAATTTACGATCGAAGAAATGCTGAGATTTCTACTCTGGACGCTATGGGAAACGTAGAAAAAAAGGGGGGGGGGACAATTTCTTGTTATTGGGAACGCAGAAAACCTAGCCCAACTCGACTATCGCTGTTTTCCAGCTCGATTCATAAAGAAAGAATTGGGTTCAGACCCAAGGGCTCACTGCGAAGTCCTTTACGAGATAGGCACAATCTACTTTCCTCTTTGGGTGATATAAAGTTAACACATAGCATTTATTAATGATGTATGGCTGTAGGATGTTAGCGATCTCACATTTCAGTGGTTCTGCTATATGAGGGCAGTAGCCATCACCACTACCTCACTCGCATTCTTTACTTCCCCGAATAATCGGGTACCCAATTAAGGCTGGGTCAACCCAGAAGCACTTGCGATCAGAAAAACATTTCTGCCTCAACTGGGGGATGAACCTTGTACAACTCATATGTGACGCCAGTGCGCTAACCACAACGCTATGCTATAGGGTGATATGGGCAATGACGAAAAGTAACAGAAAAGAAAGCCGCACCTGGCGATGGATTGAAATGTCATCACAGCCAGACGAGGCGAGTTCGTGAGAAATGCTAAGTTCACATTTCCAGACCCCTGTCGTGATTTGCAGCGCAACACCTCGTCTAGGAAGGTGTATCAGCCCTGAGTTTACTTCAGCTGTCACCGTTGCCCAAAAAGGCTCATGCCGAATAAATTAGGTCTGAGACCTAAATAGGAGAATCTCGACAATGGAATAATTTTCATAATTCACTAGAAAAGTAATTAATGTGAGACATATTTCACTAGAAAATTAATTAATGTGAGATAATTCACTAGAAAAGTAATTAATGTGAGACATAATTCACTGGAAAAGTAATTAATGTGAGATATAATTCACTAGAAAAGTAATTAATGTGAGACATAATTCACTGGAAAAGTAATTAATTTGAGATATAATTCACTAGAGAAGTAATTAATGTGAGACAATCCACTAGAAAAGTAATTAATGTGAGACATAATTCACTGGAAAAGTAATTAATGTGAGATATAACTCACTAGAAAAGTAATTAATGTGAGACATAATTCACTGGAAAAGTAATTAATGTGAGATATAATTCACTAGAAAAGTAATTAATGTGAGACATAATTCACTAGAAAAGTAATTAATGTGAGACATAATTCGCTGGAAAAGTAAGTAATGTAAGACATAATTCAGTAGAGAAGTAATAAATGTGAGACATAATTCAGTAGAAAGGTAATTAATGTGAGACAATTCACTAGAAAAGTAATTAATGCGGGACATAATTCACTAGAGAAATAATTAATGTGAGACATAATTAACTAGAAAAGTAATTAATGTGAGACAATTCACTAGAATAAAGTGATATTAATATGAGACATAATTAAAGATGTTGAACTAATAATTCAAATTGCTGCTACAGGTAACTACACAAAGAAAATAACAGGTGTCTTACAAGAATGTTACAGACAGGATCAGCGGTTCGTTTCTTGTCCGGAGAGACGATGAACAATCCATGTTGTTTTTGTAAGGATTGTTAACGGTGCCGATGCTGCTGCTGAAGACGTATAGAGGAGATTCGGTAGAGAGTTCTATGGCTGCGATGTCACAGATGCCCATAAAAGATGCTGGCTCCTGCGTGATGACAACAGTAGGGAACATGTTGACTAGTGGAATTTGGAGGGACAGGTGGAGTAATGAGTGGATTGTTCGGGAAAGCAATATGTGGAGTGGTATTTGGAGTGACGGATGAAGTGACGTGTGGAGTGATAGAATAAGTGATAGATGGAATGAAGAGTAGTGTGAAGACTGGAGTGAAAAGTGGAATTAAAATTGGAGTAAAAATGGAATAATAGGCGGTGGGAATAGGTGGAATGATGAAGTGGGTGATAGGTGGAATGATGAAGTGGGTTATAGGTGGAATGATATATTGAGTAAAGGGTGGGGCGATATGTAGAGTGATTTATTGTGATGAGTGAAGTGATAGGTGGAATTATGTATGGAGGGAAGTTTGAAGTTATAGGTGTATGTGTGAAGTTATATGTAGAGTGATAGGTGCAGCGATAGGTGCAGTGATATGTGGAGTGATGTGTGGTCTGTTAGGTGTAGTGATATGTGAAGTGATTTGTGAAGTGATAGGTACAGTGATATGTGGAGTGATGTGTGGTCTGTTAGGTGTAGTGATTTGTGAAGTGATTTGTGAAGTGATAGGTACAGTGATATGTGGAGTGATGTGTGAAGAGATAGACTGAGTGTTAGGTGCAGTAATAGATGCAGTGATATGTGGAGTGATATGTGGACTGGTAAGTGTAGTGATATGTGAAGTGATAGGTACAGTGATATTTGGACTGATAAGAGAAGTGATTTGTGAAGTGATGTGTGAAGAGATAGACTGAGTGTTAGGTGCAGTAATAGATGCAGTGATAGGTACAATGATTTTTGGACTGATAAGTGTAGTGATATGTGAAGTGATTTGTGAAGTGATAGGTACAGTGATATGTGGAGTGATATGTGGACTGATAGGTGCAGTGATAGGTGCAGAGATAGATACAGTGATATGTGGAGTGATGTGGGATGGTAGGTGCAGTGATATGTGGAGTGACAGTTGCAGTGATATGTGGAGTGACAGGTGCAGTGATATGTGAAGTGATATGTGGACTGATATGTGCAGTGATATACGGAGTGATATGTGGACTGATATGTGCAGTGATAGGTGCAGAGATAGATGCGGTGATATGTGAAGTGATATGTGGAGTGACAGGTGCAGTGATATGTGGAGTGATATATGCAGTGATATGTGAAGTGATAGGCGGAATTATGAGTGGGGTGATAAAAAGAATTATGACTGAAGTGACATGTGGAATTTGAAAAGAATGAAGTGATGGCTGCAGTGATAGATAACGTTATAACTGCAGTAATAGATAACGTCATAACTGCAGTAATAGATAACGTCATAACTGCAGTAATAGATAACGTGATAACTGCAGTAATAGATAACGTGATGGCTGCAGTGATAGATAACGTGATGGCTGCAGTGATAGATAACGTGATAGCTGCAGTGTTTGTGTGGGTGATAAAGGGAATTATGCATGGAGTGATATGTAGAGTGAAGGTGAGTGGATGAATGGAGTAATTGAGTGGATGAATGGAGTAATTGAGTGGATGAATGGAGTAATTGAGTGGATGAATGGAGTAATTGAGTGGATGAATGGAGTAATACGGAGATCAATACGTGAAGAAGAAATAACTGTATTACACAAATAAAAGAAAACATTTCCCAACACATATTGAATACAAATATCACAGACACAGTAAAAAGAACACTTTTACTAAGAGACATGCAGAAGTAACACTTTTTCTAACAGACACAAATAAGACAGAACACTTTTACTAACAGACAAAAGTAAGCCATAACACTTTTACTAACAGACAAAGGTAAGACAGAACACTTTTACTAACAGACAAAGGTAAGACAGAACCCTTTTACTAACAGACAAAGGTAAGACAGAACACTTTTACTAACAGACAAAAGTAAGACAGAACAACACTTTTACTTACAGACAAAGGTAAGACAGAACACTTTTACAAACACACACAAGTAAGACAGAACACTTTTACTAACAGACAACAGTAAGACAGAATACTTTTACTAACAGACAACAGTAAGACAGAACACTTTTACTAACAGATAAAAGTAAGACATAACACTTTTACTAACGGACATACAAGAAATAATACCTTCACTTACAGATATGAAAAGTTACTTGGGTGCAGACACCCATGTAATAACACTTTTACTAAAGACTTGCAAGAAAGAACACCGTCACTTACATACGGTACATAAAATGACACTTTTACTTGCAGACACACAAGAAAGAACACTTTTACTAACAGACAAAAGTAAGAAACTCCCCGTCCCTAAAAAAATGTTTACTACCGGATACAACATTAAATATTCAACAATTTCTTAACATACCTCTGGATAAACGAATCCAGCGTGACAACAAAACACTCCTAGAGCCAGGATGACAAGGGTTGGTAAAACAGCCATGTTAGGGTGTGCAATTATTCGCACTGACAGATCCTAGTAAGGTGTAGATTTAATCAATCAGTGATGTCTGTCTGATTGTTTTTGCTTTAAACGCACATCTTTTTATAGTTTGTCTATTGCGCAAGGTAGAAATTTAATCACCCCCCCCCCACCGCCAAATTTTAACACCCTTCGAAACATTGACTTGAATGAATTGACATGTTGCAGTTCTCTCATGGGATTCAAGTGGCGTGCGTGTATGGTTATGGATACTTATAATTATTTTGAACCTTACAGCAAACGTCGTACAACTACATACAGCCCCTTGTTACAGGTGACTGAGTCTTATTGTACTGACACAATATGATATCGTTAAATGAGTTCAATATGTGGACATCTTTGTGTAGAACAATGGATGGTCTGTTACCAGAATAAATCCGATAGGATGGGGACATCTACGGATTACAATTAGACTGAACAAAGGGAACGCGAGACAACAGTCCGAAGAGTTATTCTTAAAAAATATTTGTGCAATACATAATATATCACATTTATGTGCCCTACTATTTGGAGGTCACGATATAGAAATGTGTGTCACTTAGTCTGTGTTTGTATTAGTTAGTGAGAATAGAAAGGATAAAGTAATGCGTTTAGAACAAAAAGTAAAACAATGAATTTAGAACAGAAAGTAAAACAATGAATTTAGAACAGAAAGTAAAACACTGGGTTTAGAACAAAAAGTAAAACAACGAGTTTAGAATAAAAAGTAAAACAATGAGTTTATAACAAAATGTAAAAAAATGAGTTTATAAGAAAACGTAAAATAATGAGTTTATAACAAAAAGTAAAACAATGAGTTTATAACAAAAAGTAAAACACTAGGTTTAGAACAAAAAGTAAAACACTGGGTTTAGAACAAAAAGTTAAAATAATGAATTTATAACAAAAAGTAAAACAATGAGTTTATAACAAAAAGTAAAACAATGAGTTTAGAACAAAAAGTTAAAATAATGAGTTTATAACAAAAAGTAAAACTATGAGTTTAGAACAAAAAGTTAAAATAATGAGTTTATAACAAAAAGTAAAACAATGTGTAGAACAAATGTAAAACAATGAGTTTAGGACAAAAGTAAGGAATTTATGACTTATAATCTTGTGTGTTTAGAGCATGCTGAAATCTGAGTAGTGGAAAATGTGAACTAACGGGTTTATGACAAAAGCAAAGCAATGAGCTGTGGTATTCAATTAAAGTAGTGCTTTTATGATCATAGTAAAGTAACGAATTTATGTCAAAAATACTTGAATAGTTTATAACAAAAGTAAATTGACGAAATTAGAGCAAACGTAAAGCAATGAATTTACGTCAACAATAAAGTAATGAGATTGTGTCAACAGTAAAGTAATGAGATTATCAAAAATATAAAGTAATACGTTTTGATAAATTTAAAATATAAAGTTTACCACTAAGTAAATTAATGGGTCTTTGACAAAAGATATGTAATAAGATCATGTAAAAATTAAATAACCAATCTAGAACAAAAAAATAAATAAATAATGAATCACAACAGAACTAAAGTAATAAGTTTATAACAGAAGTAAATTAATGAATTTATAATAAAATTACACTAACGACTTTATCTATCTATCTATCTATCTATCTATCTATCTATCTATCTATCTATCTATCTATCTATCTATCTATCTATCTATCTATCTATCTATCTATCTATCTATCTATCTATCTATCTATCTATCTATCTATCTATCTATCTATCTATCTATCTATCTATCTATCTATCTATCTATCTATCTATCTATCTATCTATCTATCTATCTATCTATCTACTCGTATCTATCTATCTATCTATATATCTATCTATCTATCTATCTATCTATCTATCTATCTATCTATCTATCTATCTATCTATCTATCTATCTATCTATCTATCTATCTATCTATCTATCTATCTATCTATCTATCTATCTATCTATCTGTCTGTCTGTCTGTCTGTCTGTCTGTCTGTCTGTCTGTCTGTATGTCTGTATGTCTGTCTGTCTATTTATCTATCTATCTATCTATCTATCTATCTATCTATCTATCTATCTATCTATCTATCTATCTATCTATCTATCTATCTATCTATCTATCTATCTATCTATCTATCTATCTATCTATCTATCTATCTATCTATCTATCTATCTATCTATCTATCTATCTATCTATCTATCTATCTATCTATCTATCTATCTATCTATCTATCTATCTATCTATCTATCTATCTATCTATCTATCTATCTATCTATCTATCTATCTATCTATCTATCTATCTATCTATCTATCTATCTATCTATCTATCTATCTATCTATCTATCTATCTATCTATCTATCTATCTTTCTTTCTATCTATCTATCTATCTATCTATCTATCTATCTATCTATCTATCTATCTATCTATCTATCTATCTATCTATCTATCTATCTATCTATCTATCTATCTATCTATCTATCTATCTATATATCTATCTATCTATCTATCCATATATATATCTATATATCTGTCTGCCTGTCTGTCTGCCTGTCTGTCTGTCTGTCTGTCTGTCTGTCTGTCTGTCTGTCTGTCTGTCTGTCTGTCTGTCTGTCTGTCTGTCTGTCTGTCTGTCTGTCTGTCTGTCTGTCTATCTATCTATCTATCTATCTATCTATCTATCTATCTATCTATCTATCTATCTATCTATCTATCTATCTATCTATCTATCTATCTATCTATCTATCTATCTATCTATCTATCTATCTATCTATCTATCTATCTATCTATCTATCTATCTATCTATCTATCTATCTATCTATCTATCTATCTATCTATCTATCTATCTATCTATCTATCTATCTATCTATCTATCTATCTATCTGCCTGTCTGCCTGCCTGACTGACTGTCTGTCTATATATCTTTCTATCTATTGTGATGTTCGCAAGCTTGTTCCTGTGTGTTATTTGATTTATGTGGTCCATGTTTTACACGGTCTGTCTCTGGCTTTATAGCCGTTATGTTTATGTGTCATGGCCATCTGTTGCATGATATCTGTTGGTAGTCTAGAGGCGTGTGAAAACCACTCGATCTGTTGTCTTTTGATGTTTTCCAATTCTGGTATTCGATTTATTAATGCCACTCCGAGTATTCTTCGTAGACATGTCATTTCTGTTGTCACTATTTTTCTTTTGTCTTGTGCTGTCATTGTCCTGGGTTGTCACTTGTAGCATACTGATAGAATAATAATATTATTGTATAATGCAACTTTAGTGTCTATGTTTACATTTTTGTTCGTAGAAATACGTGTCATCTGTCCTAGGATCTGGTATGTTTTCTTGAATATATTGTGTATCACTTTACAGTTTTTCCATTCACTAGTTACAATGCTTCCTAAGTAAGTGAACTCATTTAGTTGTTTACGGTGTTTATCGATGGAGATGAGTTGTTGTAGTTTACCTGTCATATGGACCTGCTTCCTACTACTAAATATCGTGTTTTGAAATGTTAATCAAGTGGTGGGTGATTAAATCCTCAAATACGAAACGCATTGAAACCCAAATTCCTAGTCTATAGGCTTACCTGCTGGTAAGAGTCTAGGTATAAAGGAGGACTGAGCTTGCTGTAGTCACTTTATTTTTGTAGCTGGAAAATGAGCCACAAATTTCATGGAAACGCGCACATCTCGCAGCTAATCCTGAAGTCAAGCCACAAAAGACTCAATTTTCTTGGACACTTTTTTTTAAAACGTATTATTCTTAGCATGGAATGTTTCAGAGAACGCTGTGTCATGGTTGACCATTTTACTGCGATATCTCCGTACCTCTGTCTTACATATTCGATTTCAGAATATCTTTAAGTAACTGTGTCCGATGGGATGAAGATACCAATCCATCATGACACTTCCTAAGTCTTCTTTTACATGGCAAATCACAATATTGCTCCGGACTATAGCCTAATATCTGCAGGATTTTGAGAACGAACGCACAAGAAAAGAGAAGAAATATCCTCTTGTTTGAACAGATGAGTCTTTGACAGAAGATGCCAGATAAAACTTCAACATTTGAAAAAATCTGGCAAGGTTTAAAATCTGGTCACCATTTGAGATATTTATATATTTTTTTTCTAATAATAAGAGAAGATTAAGTTAATCCACGTGTGGGATTAGCTGGCAGATGACACAGAGTCGGCGATAAAGACTGATACATGAAATAGGATATGAAGTGGAATGAGATTAAGTTAAAATTATATGACAAGCCGCCAAGAACATGTAGAAATAACGGCAGAGAATTATATTCTGTGAGATTGTGAATAATTTATAAAGTTGGAGAGGAAAAAAAGACTCGAGGGATAGAAGAAAACATATGTTGAGATTAGATACAGGAGGTATATTATTGTTAGAAATGTCGAGAAGATTGAAGTGAATTGTGGGTAAAGTTTCCTAGAATATGATTCAATGTCACAAGACTTAATAAAATCTGGCATGTTTGTATGTTGAGTTTTAGATGTTTGGAGATGTTTGTATTTATGAACCTTACATAATCTATAGAATGTTTTCGTCAATCCAAAACAGAAGAAAAGTAATGTATATAAACAGAAATAAACTCACTTCTACAATAGTCATTGATAAAGAACAAGTAGAAAATCTCAGCAACTTTGATTATCTCTGATCAACTAATCATCACAACAGGAGATTGTCCATCAGAAAGTGATTAGCCATGGCCTTACAAACACATCACAGCGGAAAAATATATGGCAAGGGGCAAACAGAAAAGCATAGTGCTGATACAGATGTGATTTATACGGACTGTCGTGTTTACGTCCTGTAAACGGGTAGTCACCACCGATACGTATGGGTCTTTACTGCCAGATCAAAAGGAAGAACAGTACACAAAGCCAGTGGTGTCTTTACCGCAACAACAAGCAGTCTAACAATGGAAGTATTCATGGTAATTCAGGCACATAAATCGCTGGAATCGAAAGCCTATTTTCATGCTTGCATACTTCTTCTTCTTCTTCTGCGTTCAGCATCTGTGGTCATGCTATACCGTCAGGCCTATCGTCAAGACGAAGTCCACTGTCTTCTCCAGATCAGAGCGGCTGCCCCCATAGCTTTTGCCTCAAGTCTGTATCCTCTGGCCAGGTCTGCTGTCTCTGCTCTTTGTATGTTTCGCAGTCCTGAAATATGTGTTCCGGGGTCTGGGTTCCGGATCCACATGGACATTCATCTGTGTATGAGATCCTTAATCGGTAAAGGTGTCCCAACAGTCTGCAGTGGCCTGTTCTAAGACAAAATATTGTGGTCTGCTGATATCATTGGAGGAGATGTATTGCATCATGTACGTATTCCCCTTCCATTTGTTTCTTCCACTTTGCTGTGTATGTGTTGCGGATTATTGTTTTTGCTTTTCCGTAAGACAGTGGATGTCTGTGTTGCTCCATTTCCCTTTTGCCTTTGACAGAGCATCCGCTTTCTCATTTCCCATGATTCCACAGTGTGATGGTATCCACTGAAGGGCAATAGCTGTTGATTTTTTAATCTGTCTTAGCTCATGTCTGATGTTGTGCAGAAGGCTTTCGTTTCTGTTGCTCTGGATTGATTCCAGTAGGGATCTGCAATCTGTGAATATGGCTATCTTCTTTGGTCTTGGCAGTCCTGGTTCGGTGAATGCTTTCAGTGCTTGATGGAGTGCAACTGCTTCTGCTCTGAAATTAGAGGAGTATTTCCCTGTTGGAAAAGCTTTTGATATTGTCTTCTCATCTTTGAGTCTTATAAAAATTCCACCTCCTCCATTCCTTACTGCTCCTTCTGCCAATACATCTGTGTAGACATGTGTCCATTCCTTGGGATTGTATTTTATTTCTTGCATCTCCAGTGTCAATGTTTTTAGCTGAGGTGGCGTTTGGTATTCCTTATTAATTATTCCAGGAACCTGTGTTATTATGGAGACATTCTGGAGACTATTGCCTGGCTCTTCAAAGTCCGTTAGTGTTTCCATTTCATTTGGGAGGTTTGGGAGGATTTCTTTATGTTGTTCATGGAGATCTTTGGAGATGTGACAGAAGCTGGTTCTCTTCAAACTGCTTGTGGTTGATCTAGAAATTTTCGCATACTTCGGATGGTTTGGCATGCGCTTAATTTTTTCCCTTTGAACAAGCACTCTTTCTTCTCGTCTGTCATCCAGTGGGATGTTTACATGTTATTCCATTGCATGGATTGGAGTGGTTTTTATCCCTCCTGAGATAAGTCGAAGTCCTGCATTTTGTACTTTAGATAGGCGATCAGTATTTGTTTTTTATGCTGATGCCCAGGCTGTCATTCCATATTCTACTACAGGTCTGACTGTACCCATGTACACTTTTCGGAGAATATTTCCATTTGCTCCCCAGCTTGTGCCTGCACGTTTCTTCATCAAGGATAGCCTCCTGGTTGCTTTTTGCTTAGTGGTTATTAGAAGTGGTTTCCAGGTGAGTCGCTTGTCTAGTGTGACCCCTAGATATGTAGGGTTCTCCACATGTGCTAGCTCACTTCCATTTATTTTAAGATTTGCTTTTTCTTGGTGGTTTGAAAGTGAGAAGATGGTTGTCACAGTTTTGGAGAGGTTGATCTGGATTCCCCAGTCAGATTCACGTAAGGTGTCAAGTGCTGTCTGCATTCTGTTTTTTGCAGTGGATAGGTTACCTGCCGCACTCCAGGCAGCAAAGTCATCTGCATAAAGGGCCTTTGAAATATGATGTGACAGTTTCTCTCCCATATCATTGATGAATACTAGAAAGAGGGTAGGAGAGATCACTCCTCCTTGAGGTACTCCTTGTTGGAGAGTAACACGTTTGCTTAGTATACCATCTACTTTTACTCTTGCAGTGCGGTAGCAGAGGAAATCTTTTATCCGCTTGCATACTACGTAACACAATAAATATGATTCCGAAAGTCAAAACAGTTGATATATATAGGGAATGGGTTGATGCCTTTCCATATGACACATCGGTGATGACACAGATAACGTATCGTGGCATGAAAGCAAATTCAAACTTATTTGTAATGAAGTTATGATCAGCAGTTATAGCTCACTCGTCTAGTGATATCTTTAGATCGCCCCATACCAGTGCTATCATATACTCGCGGCCTGCGGTCTGTCATTGGTGATCGCCACAGCGCGGTACAGGTCGAAGTCTCGATCCTTCGCTCCTAGAGCGACATTACCAGCTTCTTCCAGCTCGTGTCGACCCGATACTCCTGATCCGGAGAAATATTCCGATAGGTCACTAGCTGATAGTTTATTTCTATTGATATGTATAACATTTCTTCTGTTATGGATTGACGAAAACATTCTATTGATTATGCAAGGTTCACAAATACAAACATCTTCAAACATCTAAAACTCAACATACAAACATGCCAGATTTGATTAAATCTTGTGACATTGAATCATATTCTAGGAAACTTTACCCACAATTCACTTCAATCTTCTCGACATTTCTAACAATAATATACCTCCTGTATCTAATCTCAACATATGTTTTCTTCTATCCCTCGAGTCTTTTTTTCCTCTCCAACTTTATAAATTATTCACAATCTCACAGAATATAATTCTCTGCCGTTATTTCTACATGTTCTTGACGGCTTGTCATATAATTTTAACTTAATCTCATTCCACTTCATATCCTATTTCATGTATCAGTCTTTATCGCCGACTCTGTGTCATCTGCCAGCTAATCCCACACGTGGATTAACTTAATCTTCTCTTATTATTAGAAAAAAAATATATAAATATCTCAAATGGTGACCAGATTTGTAAACCTTGCCAGATTTTTTCAAATGTTGAAGTTTTATCTGGCATCTTCTGTCAAAGACTCATCTGTTCAAACAAGAGGATATTTCTTCTCTTTTCTTGTGCGTTCGTTCTCAAAATCCTGCAGATATTAGGCTATAGTCCGGAGCAATATTGTGATTTGCCATGTAAAAGAAGACTTAGGAAGTGTCATGATGGATTGGTATCTTCTCCCCATCGGACACAGTTACTTAAAGATATTCTGAAATCGAATATGTAAGACAGAAGTACGGAGATATCGCAGTAAAATGGTCAACCATGACACAGCGTTCTCTGAAATATTCCATGCTAAGAATAATACGTGTTAGCGAAAATGTCTCCAAGAAAATTGAGTTTTTGGTGCCGTGACTTCACGCTTAGCTGCGATATCTGCGCGTTTCTTTTCTGATTTCAGCAAGACATTTGTGGTTCATTTTCCCAGCTACAAAAATAGAGTAGTCTAACCACGCTATGTCCTGCTTTACACCTAGACTCTTACCGGCAGGCAAACCTGTAGACAAGGAATTTGGGTTTCAAAGCGTTTCGTTTTGGGGTTTACCCCAACGCCTTAATTAACAAATCACAACACGATATTTAGTACTAGGAAGCAAGCCCAAAAGGCAGGTAAAGTACAACACATTCCACAATTACACAACGGTTTTTCTAAAAAAGAGATCGCTAGTAAAACCTAACAGTATGTGGAAACTATCTTTTTTTTTAATAGGAAAATCCCTTACTGTTACCGAAGCCCAATCTACATCCCTATTGATCTGGTTACTATTCCTCACGCAGGTCAGAACGTAATCTCTCTCCCATCATTCTATCTTAAAATTAGATTCTTTTCGTGTCTGGCTGTTTATAATTTTTACGGTGGATTTCCCCCCCTTGATATCATTGTTTATGCTTACCAGCATCATTATATTAAAACTAACAGTCATTTTCTTTTTTCCCACTTTTTTTTGACAAATATTCACGCAAAAAAATACAAACAATTTTACAAAATTCTTTAATTTACTTCTATTCTAAAATCTTTAATTTACTTTTGTGAAAAAACTGACACATGTAAATTAGTAAGTTTTTATTTCACAAAAATAAATTAATGAATTTATGACATGTAAGTTAATAAAAATTTTTAATTTATGTTTGTGAAAAACTTACTAATTTACATATGTCACATACTCAGTAATTTACGATTAAGGTAAATTAGTTAATTTTTTGGGTCATAAAGTCATATATATATATATATATATATATATATATATATATATATATATATATATATATATATATATATATATATATATATATATATATATATATATATATATATATATCGTCCACATATGTAAACTAACAAGTATCAACGGAGAAGATAACATGAAAGACCAATTTAACGAACTACTCTTTGCAGACGACAAAGTACTAATAGGGACATCAGAAAAACAATTGCAAGAACAGATACCACAGCCAAGCGGTAAACCATGACACAATGAACTTCGTTCTCTGGATAACATAAATTGATAACTGATGGGAGAAATTGCCAACTGATGGCAGGAAAATTGCCAACTGATGGTAGGAAAAATTGACAACTGAGGGTAGGAAAAATTGACAACTGAGGGTAGGAAAAATTGACAACTGAGGGTAGGAAAAATTGACAACTAAGGGTAGGAAAAATTGACAACTGAGGGTAGGAAAAATTGACAACTGATGGTAGGAACAATTGACAACTGAGGGGAGGAACAATTGACAACTGAGGGTAGGAAAAATTGCCAACAGAGGGTAGGAAAAATTGACAACTGAGTGTAGGAAAAATTGACAACTGAGGGTAGGAAAAATTGACAACTGAGTGTAGGAAAAATTGACAACTGAGGGGAGGAACAATTGACAACTGAGGGTAGGAAAAATTGCCAACTGAGGGTAGGAAAAATTGACAACTGAGTGTAGGAAAAATTGACAACTGAGGGTAGGAAAAATTGACAACTGAGGGTAGGAAAAATTGACAACTTGAGGGTAGGAAAAATTGACAACTGAGGGTAGGAAAAATTGACAACTAAGTGAAGTGGAAACTGACACTATGATGTCTATGCTTATATTCTCTAATACACAAGTGTCATATATCAAGTGTCATCTATGCTTATATTCTCTAATACACAAGTGTCATATATCAAGTGTCATCTATGCTTATATTCTCTAATACACAAGTGTCATATATCAAGTGTCATCTATGCTTATATTCTCTAATACACAAGTGTCATATATCAAGTGTCATCTATGCTTATATTCTCTAATACACAAGTGTCATATATCAAGTGTCATCTATGCTTATATTCTCTAATACACAAGTGTCATATATCAAGTGTCATCTATGCTTATATTCTCTAATACACAAGTGTCATATATCAAGTGTCATCTATGCTTATATTCTCTAATACACAAGTGTCATATATCAAGTGTCATCTATGCTTATATTCTCTAATACACAAGTGTCATATATCAAGTGTCATATATGCTTATATTCTCTAATACACAAGTGTCATATATCAAGTGTCATCTATGCTTATATTCTCTAATACACAAGTGTCATATATCAAGTGTCATCTATGCTTATATTCTCTAATACACAAGTGTCATATATCAAGAACAGATAATGGAAGATGTGAAAATCAATGGCAGCGTTAAGAATAGCTGGTCACAGAGCTAACAAAACAATAAAAAACTCGTGAAATGTGATGCTATTGAAAAAGTAACTTGCTCCGTGTCACCTCTCCCTTTTTACGACGTTCCACTTACCGATGTATTCATCAAGTATATAAAAAAAAATTAAACAGATCGTAAATGTATAATGATGCTTCTTCTTCCTTCATTCTCAAACTCTTCAGATTAGCAGGATGTAGTCTGAAAAGCGAAATGTGTCATGTTTTACAGCTCTGTTATGATATTTGCTCACTTCGGCCTGACACATCCGACTTCAGCATGACTTCTAAGTCAACGTTGTCATATTTTGGATGGGACAGCCAGCTTCATCTCATATCATCCTTACTCGTCTCTTATAACATGCATGGAAGGTAGACAGTGCTGCTATTCTTTGCTCCCCTTTCGGGCCGCGTACCACTAAAGTAAAAATACATTATAAGTGCAATCAGGATGGCCGTAAAATATGCATATATTCACAATCTTCTCAAATATCACAGACACACGGTCATCTGTTTGTCAGACATTGTCGACAATCTATCTGTTTTGTATCGACCTAGTGGATCCTATTTTGTGACCCAGACTGAACTCAGATAGACACGTTCTCAAAGAGGATTAAGTTGCAATCCTTAATTCCATAATGCAACAAAGATCGATCACAAATATTTATTCACAAGAAAAGAATCCTAACAGAATTACATCAAAAACTTTCTAAATTCCAGTTTGTTGAGTATAACATCTACATCCAAGCCTGAAATATTTGCTATGTCAAATTTGGAAATTTAAAATGTTATCATCCATTAAATTTATGTTTAAGCGGCTCCTTCCTTAAAAAACAGTAATGTGGACTCATTGGAAATCATCGTTCTAAAGTGACGCTGTTTGATTTTTTTCCGTGATATTTATTGGTCACTGTGTATGCTTTTAAACGACAGCTACTGAAGATAACAAGAAAAGTTAAACTTCATCACTTTAGAATGCTCATTTTGATTAGTTCATTCACATGACTGCGTTGTCGCAGGCCTAGGTTTAAGCATGACTATTCGTTATTTAACAGGCCCTGAATTCCTCCTTATTTTCTCATCACTGTGAAATGATAATCCGATTTTTAGCTCGCTTTTGAATGCCTGACGTCACAACGTATACAGCAAGTAACCAATTAAAAGCATGGGAAATGTCGGAGGAGCGTTTTACAGTGACACAATGGTCATTCCAGTTAACTGATGAAAGGTGAACGTTTAGATCCACTTATGTTACTGTTGGTCAGTGTGAAATACATTTTAAAATATATTTTATTATTTGATATTGGCGAAAATATGAAAAAAACCTGGTCTTTCCGGCAACTAATTCTGCTGATAGAATTATTTCTCTGGTAAATCAACACACACAGGAAAGAACAAGAATGGAACGTAATATCTTCAAGACAATTATTTAAATTAGATCTTATAGCTATATATAATTAAATTCAAGCCCGTTTTATGTTTTTAGTGGTCTGTGCATACTCATTAAGAGTTTGGCTATTTTTTTTACGTTGTATTTTGGCCATAAACTGTTCCATTTACGTGACAACACAGTCTAATGCTAATTTGTTGTTTTTTTTCGAACAAAGTACGTTAATACGGAGGATTGTTGGACTGGTTCAAAATCACCCCCACCCAGCGTTTAGGAAAATAGAAAATTACATTTTGGAATAAAAGAAGCAAATAAGAAAATATAATGATGTCTATTTCCTTGTCCGCTAATTCAATTTTCCATCTATGACCGACAAAATACTCTATTCTATTGTGTATCTTTCTCTTGTATCTTGTTGTTAGAATAGATATTATCTTGGCTTCCTGTTTTTGTATTCAACTTTTCTTTGTAACGCGTAATTCCCTTAAGGTGCTCGCACGTTTATCATTGAGCCTATTCCATAAATTGTGTACTCTAAATTCCGAATGTTTATCAATTTAAAAAAAATATATATATTTTGAAACCTGTATTACACGGCCATGTATTTTTTCTTCGTGATTTTTGATGATAAATTTAACGGTTATTTCCCTTTAAAGCGATATATCTTTATTGAACATTGAAGTTTTGAAATTACTGAAGCTAAATGAAGGGTGGCTTCTAAATACCATCATAAAAAGGAAGCTACAGTATTTTGGATTCTTAAAACGACAAGATGGTATTGAAAGGCTGATTCTAGAGGCAGAGTTCCAGGCGAGAAAAGAAGAGGAAAACCAAGAAGTTAATGGAGCAGCGAAATAGAACAATATATCCGCCGAAGACGGATGTGTCGGGCCATTGTCGCAAAGAAAACGGCGACACAACGCATTTCCGTCCTCTGGACAACATTCCTCTGGAAATCTAATAGGACCATGGTCCTACTACACGAGATATCCAGTGGGAGTTTGAGAATGAACGATAAAGAAGAAAAGAAAGAACAATATATGGACATGTTTCTGGCCAATGCAGGCCTGCTTGCCCAGAACAGAGAGGCGTTCAGCGTATCCCCGACGAAAACAAGGTTCTGGAAAGAATATGTCACTTGATATCATGTAAAACAATATGGTTTTCAAAATGTTTCCTTGAAATATTCAAAATGATACAACATATGTGTGCTATTTTCTACGTATTGAAATTTGTACAAACAATTTTGTTCAACAAATTGTGTAAATTAAAATATTTTTGCATTTTTACAAGGTATATTGTTAAAATTTAAATTCTCGTTAGCTAACTTTCTATAATGAAATATACATTATGTTCATAATAATTTAGTGTAATTATTCATTCAGCTTCTGTACAAGATATACTCTTTTCTCGTTAAAAATCATATTATAGAGAAAAGGGTACCACGCACATAGAATCATTAATATACAACTTTTCCAAATTGTATTTTTACACATTCTCATGTCTGAACCTAATGCTCTTGAAACATTCATTAATCATATTTTTATCACGTAAAAACGTAAATGAAGTAATAATTAACAGTTTTTCTTCTCTATTTAGTTTGTCGTATCTTAATATTATAGGCTTGTTCCGACGAATATTATAGATCGAAACGTCAATTCTTGTTATTCTTTTTAAAATTGTATTGTTCATATTAGTAGTTAAAGGTATTTATAATACATCTTTACTTAATGTACTTCCGAATATTTATTATTATGGCCAATACCTGATTGATGGATTTTCTCTGCGCCTTCTGGTAATTATATACAATCCGTAAGTGGTTTTTCCCTTACAAAACATCAAACAAGATCCTAAACTAGAGAAATGAAAAACTGTTTCTCTAGCGCATTTCGTTCTTCAGCAAAATATTTTTCTGCTTGATTTGTGATATTACTAGGCTTACATTATTTCTAAATGATATACAATTTATTACACATAGGGGGATTAACAAATCAGCAGCTTCTTGTTACATTATTGATCTACGGTTGGAGAAGAGCGGATGATTATTAATTATGTATAAATGGTATTGTTTTGCAAATTACGGCTAATGTTTTCAGTGTATGCCTTTATTATTTTTTCAAAGGGCATGTCAGAAACATGAATGCGATATATTTTATTGCTTGCAGTCCATGTATCACTAAGGTTCGAAATGTATTTTCTGTCGTTATCGATATCTAAATGCTGTTGAGTACTTCTATTCTTGTCAGCACAATGTCATTCTTAAAAATGTGCTGGTCTTCTGAATTTGAGTTAATGATGGTTGGTTGGTTGCTGATCTAGGAGTCCATGGGCTCATGCCCTTTGACCCAATGCCATTGTGTGATATATGCATGTGTTTGTGAGTTGTTGTTTTGTTCCATATAATGTGTTCCATTTATCTGGCCCTGGGGGGAGTTAATGATCAATAAAGTAAGTTAGTGACTGTTAAGGGTGTCTGTAGCAGCTTTTTCCTACCAGTTGAAATGTAATGGCAGTCAGTAAGGAGGTGTTCCACTATTGTATTGGGATGAGAGAAATGTCTAAAATTGTATAGTTGCTGGTTGTGATACGGTTTAAATGGTTATTCACCCTCGCATGTCCTATTCGAAACCGAAAGATAATGGATTGATAAATCCTGCAGAGTTTTTTATATTATCATTATCCTTAGGTCGTTTCATTTCACTAAATAAATGTGACCAATTAGTCTATATGCTGATCTGTTATAACCAGATTTCCTTAGTGTTGTTTTTGAGAATATGCTTGACTGTTCTCATTTTCACATGGTATTTACTTTTGTTGTTTTGAGGTACCTCGTTTTGCATGTCTGTGAAATGGGCAGCTCTGGAAAACGTGGTTGGGCTGGAAAATAAAACTAGTCTGAGAAGTGTGGCTTATCTGGGAATTGGAACAACTCTGTGAACTGTGGTTGAGCTTAAAAATGGACGTCAGCTAGGAAATGGGCAGCTCTGGGAAATTTGGTTTAGCTGAAAATGGATCGGCTCTGTGATTTGTGGTTCAATGCCATCACTACCACCGCCATCACTACCACCGACATCTCATCCAGCATCATCTCTACCTCAACCATTACCTAGATTTCCATCACCTAGACTCCATTACCTCCACCTCCATAATCTACACCGCAGCCACCTCCACCTCATCATCTCTACCGTCACAGACATCACCTAGACCACCATCATCTCCACCCCACCATCTCCACCGTCGTCACTTCCACCAACATAACCTCCATCTCCATCATCTCCACTGCCATCACTTCCATCGTCATCACATCCACTGACATACTAGTAGTGTCTGTGGTGAAATCATCACTTAATCAGGTTACCTGTAGTAGGAATCGTAAACTCTTCACATCTCTGTGTTATAATTCTCGTGAAAAGATGTCACAAACATTCTTTGTTCTTGTCTTGAAATATGACACACTTCCTACGCCATCTATTGTCACGTGACAGTGTGCTGCTGTCATCATATAATCACGAATCCAATCCTGGCATAACTATATAATCTTCTGTCTAATCCAGGTTATTACTTAATAATGACAATCTAAATTCTATTCTTAATCCTGACAATCTACATTCTCTGTTTGTCAAACGAGAAATATTTATGTCCGAGTTGAAAGCGTATAAGAAATGTGTGCAATAATTTCCGTTGAGTTGATGAAGAGACAGCAATCTCTTCTTCAATTTGTGAGAATCGAATCCAACTCCATCCTGCCAATCATTGTGAATAGTGTCTTTATTACGTAACAGATAGGCGGGGCTACGATATGTTGCTGGGGGATTCGTTTATTTCCAGACATATCTAAAGTGATTCATGGATATTTTGTGGATTATTCAATTGTAATAATTGGATGTTGAATGGATAGAGACCTTAATTTCTTTGTTTGACAGACTAAGGAGGAATGAACGAAGAGTGAGTGATGAAGGGAGGTAGGACGTTGAAGTAGAAAACCGGAGTGTATGTGGGATAGATAAGGTGTAGGAAGATAAGACTGTGTGAGAATCAAAGACAATCCAGGAGGATGTACTAGAGACCAGACAGAATGACGAAATATAAGTTTTGTGACATACTTTATAAGCGTTGGTGGATTCAGGAATTCTTGACAAGTTGTTGAGAAGAGAGAGGGAAGGGTTCAACAATTGTTTAACAATGTTGACGTTATTTATGGACACCCCCAAAGATCTATTATTACTTCACCTTGTCGATACTGTTTCAATTCCTCCACTCAAATTATTCTGAAACCCCAATACTAACGCAAATTTCAATGACGTCATTCTAGAAAATTATCTAGTCTGCCTGCAAGTGTTTATATGAACACTTGGAGCAGATTGGAAAAAATTCAAACCTCGTGTTTCTTTAATGTTTCTGTCATCGTCCAATCGTCTTCGAGACCCGAATGTGGACCTGGTCTCTGTCAACAACATCTTATGTCTTCTGTTATTAGACTGTATAAACATACCCACAGCGTTTATTTGCTTTGAGTTAAATTGTTTCTGCCGAGGGAGACATGATCGATAGATTGATCATGTTTAGCTCGACTTAGTAAACACATTTAGTTGATTGATTGCAGGAGAATCTTGACTGAATATCTAAACTAAAACAGCAATGTTGAATACATTCTACTCTAGTAAGGCATTGTGTTGTACTTTGAGCGATAGAGTGGACGATAGTCCCACATCATATGTCCAACTCGGTAGAATTAGTTCCTTATCCACATTGCTGTGGCGATATAATAAGACAAATAACATGTCAGGGTTCTAGGTATACCATTTTTGGAGACAGAGGCACAAAGAGTTCTCCTTACTCCACCCAAACCAAAGACTTCTGTCTTCAACCAGTCGGACTTGTATTGAAAAAGCACATATTAACGACATTGTTACCTTGATTCTTGTTACCTTGAAACTAGAAACTGGTTTCACAGCATGTGTAGCATTCTCATAAGTACTTCGCTCTCGGTTCCAGCAGCCATCACAGTGTATGTAGACTCTATGGGATCCGCGTAGCACAGTAGTTAGCGCACTGGCTTCGCATATGAGTGTTCCTGGGTTCATTCCCCAGTTGAGGCGGAGATGTTTTTCAGATAGCAATGGCTCTCAGATCGACAGAGCCTTAAATGGATACCGAATTCTTCATTATACATCTTCTCTGAGGAAATCCATTTCACAGGAACGGGGTTTATGTTAAATTTACAACCACTCCAGCATAAAATTTCAAGGGACCCCGTTATAAGCGTTCTCTGTGTTTGAAAGAAAGCTTGGAGAAATCTTCCCACTGTACATAGGAAGTAAGAGCTGATCGCTCACAATTTCTGGGGTTCGAGAAGAAGAAAAGAAGATGAGAGTTCTTCAAATCATTCGCCAACGATGGTCTTCATACGTGCATGTATACCTTAACTAAGATCGCAGTATTGTTTATTTCTAGTATTGTCATGTTTTGTTTTAAGCACCACTGCACATAGTCACAAATGATGGCAGGTGTGAAAACGAAGTTAAAAGGCGAATAGGAATGGCATAAAGTACATTCAATGACATGAGAAAAATAGTAATATCTAAACAAATTGCAAACAAGTTAAAAATGAAAATGATAAAATGCTACATCTATTCTATATTAATGTATGGCTCAGAAACATGGATACTAAATAAACAATTAGAAGACAGAATTTATGCCTTTATATAGGAGAATAGGTAGAACATCATGGAAAGAGAAGAAAGCAAATAAAGAGGTGCTAAAACATTTAATATGAATAAATAACTACTAAGAGAAAGATCAGGCAAATAAAATATTTTGGACACATTTAGTGTGTATGTAAGGGACATTGCTCTAACAATAAACACAGTTGCAAAACTGATAGCATTGCTCTACCACTCTACCACTCGCACATAGTATTTCTCTGAATTCCTTTATAACCAGGGACACAAATCTATATGACACCTTCCACCTTCGATCTCCCCACAGATTCCATCTCCCCAGAGTCAAGTCAATATTCACGAACTAAGCCCAAATCTATTTTCTAAGCACAGTTTATTCATAGTAACAGTCACTATTCGCTCCCTCTGAGTAGGAACCTTAATGTTTACAAAAAACAAACAACCCCTCAACAGAAAAACTAGACGTATAATGTAAAAAAATGTATCCTAGAGCTTGTTATGTAAGGGGCTGAAGCCTATCTGTAGTGTGACACATCCCTGAGTGTATACACGAATTTGGTAAGTACGTAAAGTGATAAAGTATATCTGTAGTGGAAAAACATCCATTTGAATTGAAGGCATGAGTCAATTTTGATTATATTAAGATGTTTGGTTAATAAAAATATTAAATATTAAAGTTGCGGTTTATCTGTCACAAAAAAAACAGCCAACAATAATTAATTAAGTAAACTAGTAATCGAACAGATTATAAAGAACCTTAAGGACTAGGACTGGAGTTGTGTTTCTTAGTCTTCAGATGTTTTCATTTCTGATTCTGTCTTTTATATTGATTGTCGTCTTCTAATAACTCTTCATGTTTCCTGCCAGCGTTTTAGTTCTACACTGTCAGTACGCTAGACCAGTCAGTTTTAGTTCTACACTGTCAGTACGCTAGACCAGTCAGTTTTAGTTCTACACTGTCAGTACGCTAGACCAGTCAGTTTTAGTTCTACACTGTCAGTACGCTAGACCAGTCAGTTTTAGTTCTACACTGTCAGTACGCTAGACCAGTCAGTTTTAGTTGTACACTGTCAGTACGCTAGACCAGTCAGTTTTAGTTCTACACTGTCAGTACGCTAGACCAGTCAGTTTTAGTTCTACACTGTCAGTACGCTAGACCAGTCAGTTTTAGTTCTACACTGTCAGTACGCTAGACCAGTCAGTTTTAGTTCTACACTGTCAGTACGCTAGACCAGTCAGTTTTAGTTCTACACTGTCAGTACGCTAGACCAGTCAGTTTTAGTTCTACACTGTCAGTACGCTAGACCAGTCAGTTTTAGTTCTACACTGTCAGTACGCTAGACCAGTCAGTTTTAGTTCTACACTGTCAGTACACTAGACCAGTCAGTTTTAGTTCTACACTGTCAGTACATTAGACCAGTCAGTTTCAGTTGTACACTGTCAGTACACTAGACCAGTCAGTTTTAGTTCTACACTGTCAGTACACTAGACCAGTCAGTTTTAGTTCTACACTGTCAGTACGCTAGACCAGTCAGTTTTAGTTCTACACTGTCAGTACGCTAGACCAGTCAGTTTTAGTTCTACACTGTCAGTACGCTAGACCAGTCAGTTTTAGTTCTACACTGTCAGTACGCTAGACCAGTCAGTTTTAGTTCTACACTGTCAGTACGCTAGACCAGTCAGTTTTAGTTCTACACTGTCAGTATACTAGACCAGTCAGTTTTAGTTCTACACTGTCAGTATACTAGACCAGTCAGTTTTAGTTCTACACTGTCAGTACACTAGACCAGTCAGTTTTAGTTCTACACTGTCAGTATACTAGACCAGTCAGTTTTACTTCTACACTGTCAGTACACTAGACCAGTCAGTTTTAGTTCTACACTGTCAGTATACTAGACCAGTCAGTTTTAGTTCTACACTGTCAGTATACTAGACCAGTCAGTTTTAGTTCTAGACTGGCAGTACGCTAGACCAGTCAGTTTTAGTTCTACACTGTCAGTATACTAGACCAGTCAGTTTTAGTTCTAGACTGGCAGTACGCTAGACCAGTCAGTTTTAGTTCTAGACTGGCAGTACGCTAGACCAGTCAGTTTTAGTTCTAGACTGGCAGTACACTAGACCAGTCAGTTTTAGTTCTAGACTGTCAGTACGCTAGACCAGTCAGTTTTAGTTCTACACTGTCAGTACACTAGACCAGTCAGTTTTAGTTCTACACTGTCAGTACGCTAGACCAGTAAGTTTTAATTCTACACTGTCAGTACACTAGACCAGTCAGTTTTAGTTCTACACTGTCAGTACGCTAGACCAGTCAGTTTTAGTTCTACACTGTCAGTACACTAGACCAGTCAGTTTTAGTTCTACACTGTCAGTACACTAGACCAGTCAGTTTTAGTTCTACATTGTCAGTACGCTAGACCAGTCAGTTTTAGTTCTACACTGTCAGTACGCTAGACCAGTCAGTTTTAGTTCTACACTGTCAGTACGCTAGACCAGTCAGTTTTAGTTCTACACTGTCAGTACACTAGACTAGTCAGTTTTAGTTCTACACTGTCAGTACGCTAGACCAGTCAGTTTTAGTTCTACACTGTCAGTACGCTAGACCAGTCAGTTTTAGTTCTACACTGTCAGTACGCTAGACCAGTAAGTTTTAGTTCTACACTGTCAGTACGCTAGACCAGCCAGTTTTAGTTCTACACTGTCAGTACGCTAGACCAGTCAGTTTTAGTTCTACACTGTCGGTACGCTAGACCAGCCAGTTTTAGTTCTACACTGTCAGTACGCTAGACCAGTCAGTTTTAGTTCTAGACTGGCAGTACGCTAGACCAGTCAGTTTTAGTTCTACACTGTCAGTACGCTAGACCAGTCAGTTTTAGTTGTACACTGTCAGTACGCTAGACCAGTCAGTTTAAGTTCTACACTGTCAGTACGCTAGACCAGTCAGTTTTAGTTCTACACTGTCAGTACACTAGACCAGTCAGTTTTAGTTCTACACTGTCAGTACACTAGACCAGTCAGTTTTAGTTCTACACTGTCAGTACACTAGACCAGTCAGTTTTAGTTCTACACTGTCAGTACGCTAGACCAGTCACAATGTTGTTCCAAAGTCTCCAAACGGTTAAACTGTGTTCTAATCTATCACATTCAGAAAATAAATCACATTTTCCATGTAGAAAACACTGAAACAATAAATTTGTATTTCCTTTTCGGCAATCAGTGATAATAAACATCATCCCGAACTATAACTGCAAGTATAAAATAGTTCACATTCAACCAAGGTAATGTGCATTTATTCACCAGTATTTCTGTGTTACTGCCTGTCTGAAATATATATTTACATTTTTTATAACTCGATTATATGTTTAACACCGACAATTATCATAAAGTCGAAGAGGATACTAAAAAATGGCATGTTAGATATACTTTATAATAGTATTTTTTTTATGTAGACGAGATTGATGATTTGTCCTACTTTTTTATGCTATAAATAATACGATCGTCTCTGATAATGCATCCAGGAAACATTAGTCGCAGAATGCTGTTAAATAAACAAGACACTGAGACGAGAATAAGAGAAGTCTGAAGATAATCTTTCTGGAAAATATATACTTTCAGGTCTAAGATAAGGGGCATTAATTCACCGTGTAAGATAGGTTCTCTCCCTTACAGGAAAATCTGATCTGATAACAAATAGTTTCCAAGTTAAACATTGCAATCTTGAAGATCTTAACATCTAATGTGATTATTGTGCGCATATTGAGATGTGTAAGTATAGGTCACATTGTAGAAGGGAATTGAATAATATTATTAAGAAATTTGAAGATTTTTTGCAAATAAATCTGAAGGTGGCAGGCGAGATTTGAACCAGGTTCATTCAGTCTAAAACCATAATTTAATAAGTATTCTATTTGATCAAATTTCGATAACGCTTCGATGCGAGTTTGTTATCATTTGAATATGTCTGGTTCAAAACTCGTCTGCTGCTTTTTGATTTTTTTGCTACAATGTTCCATGCATGTTGACTAATAATGTTCTTCTATATATGTGTGACGTGCCCTTGAACGTTATCCTCACTGCCACTCAGTAAGACTAACGGTTCTGTGCAAGCTGCCCAGCCTCTTCCAGTGTCATATTCAGAAGGTATTCGTTATCCTTTGTCCATCGCAGTATTCTCTTCCCTGTAACGCTTCCTTCCATGATTAATCCTTTCAAAACGTTGTGTTTCTTTTTGTTATGTCCGAAATATGTTAACTTGAATTTTTTGAGAGTGTAGAGGAGCCATTATCTTCTTCTTTGTTCAAGTCTGCGTTGTTTCGTATTACTGTTCATTTTTTTTCTTGGGACCTTTCTATAATACTTCATTTCCAATGCCGATAGTTTCTTTTCCATTGCTGATGTTAATGACCACATCTGACAACCACATTTTGCCACTGGACAAATAGAGCGTACTATGATCGCAGTCCAAATGTTTTCGTTCTTGTTTCCAATTAGTGCTTTACATGCGTATTTTGTTGTTAATTGATCTAAATATTATATCTATAAATACTCAGTAATTAATTGAAATATTAATTTCCTATGATTGATGATGATGATGTTCCTCCTTTGCAAGCGAAGATGAGCATGGCATGAAAAATAATAATTGCGATGAGAGAAGAAAAAAAAGATAAAATATAAAAAATTTATCTAATTTGCTTTGTGTGTTCGTAGATGCCCGATGAGTCCGATTCGTGCACGGAAAGTTCTATTGCAGTGCATGCAGGAGTGCTGAAGGTTCGGGGTAGGAAAATTTTCGGATTTGTCCTTCCGCTTTTTGCGCTTGTAGATTGCCCGCAGTGTTCTTTCTTTTTCAAATTTCGTGATGCCAGCATTGATATGGGTGTGCCAGGCTGAGCGATCAAGTGCTGTAGTCTCCCCGGAGCTAGTATCGATGCTGCAGTGCTTGAGAGAGGTTTTTTTTTAGGTGATACTTGAAGCGCTTTTTCTTCCCTCCGCTTGAACGTTTACCTTCGCACAGCACCTCATAGATTAATCTCTTTGGAAGGCGCTTGTCTGGCATACGGACGATGTGGGCAGTCCAGCGGTGTTTAGATCTAGCCAGCAGTGCATGTATGCTTTGCACACGGGACTTCTGAATGATTTCCGTGTCTGGCAATCGATCCTGCCAACGTACTCCCATGAGGTTTCTTAGGCACCGAAGGTGAAAAGAGAAAAGGATTATGGTTATTTATGTCTTACATAACTAATTTGAACCCTAACCATAAATATAATTATATTTAAACTAATAAATTATAAGCACAAACTGATAAACATAAGAAAGGGGAATAATCAAAATAATATCACAGGTAGTCACTAATTTGCGCAACGGGGGGTTGAAATGTGATCATTGTACCAAATACACTAAATATACTTTATTCATCTACTTTTGTTAAGTCTGAAACAGTCATGTGTCTGTTTATGTGTTGTTTGTGTTTTTGGACATTTAATGGCATGGATACCTATTGTTAAGTGCAGCAAGAAGGTCTAATGATCTATATTTAAAAGAAATGGTTGTGGTATTTATATTATACCATTCCTGTGCAAATTGTCTTGTCTGTCTGTCTGTCACGATCTACCGACACATATTCATAGTGACTTGAGAACACACATGTTAGATGTCTTAGTTAACATTGCATCTATGATGCAGATTGGCTGACTTTGTAAAACGTGATGACTCAAGCTGCAAGATGAATTAGTGCCATCTGAACGTTTCTGATTCAAATCTCGTCTGCTACTTTCTGATAGAAGAGACCGGAGAATGATGCCCTCTTAGGTCTTGTACAGCTTTTTTCTGAGAGTTATCAAACCATGTTGTAGTGTTATATTCCAGGTGTGACCAACCGATTTCGGACAATTTGCTTCGACCTCCCTCTGATTATTTGTGATGATCATTTGTTTTTGTGTGTATTTGTCTTGGTCCAAAGGAATTGCGAGAAATAGAGCTCTTGTAACCTTTTGTGCAGAAATGATGATGCTTCTCAGCATATATAATTCATAACCATAATGTTCCATTGTGCAGCAGTGTGTGCTATATTATCAGAAGAGGCATCCTTCTAGGAGTGGGTAAATACGGTATAGCCGGATTGAGCTCAGATCTATGGATGAATGGTTTCTTTCACACGAGAAGAGGTACATTTTTGTATAAGTAGTGCAAACAAAAGAATACCAACTAACCTATACGATGAGATATCTTCTTCTTCTTCTTCAGCGTTCTTTCTCAAACTCCCACTGGATATCTCTTGTAGCAGGACCATGGTCCCATTAGATATCCAGAAGGATGTAGTCCAGAGAATGGAAATGCGTTTTATCGCCGTTTTATTTGCGCCACTGGCCAAATACTCCGAACACATCCGTCTTCGGTGGAACGATGAGATATGATAGGTAAGAGAGAAGAGATGAAATTTGATTAGTTGAGGTAACAGGAGATGAGGTACGTCACGACTGGACACAACTAGATTAGACTTAGCTAGACAAGACAGAACAGGACAAGATTATAATAGTCTAGACAAGACAAAACAAGACAATACATAGTCTAGCCAAGACAGAACAAAATAAGACTAGACTAGACTAGTCTAAACAAGGCAGAACAAGACAAGTCTAGTCTAGGCAAGAGAAAACAAGATGGGAAACGACTAGACTAATATAGGCAAGGCACAATTAGACTAAACTAGACTAGAATAGACATGACCATACTAGACTACACAAGATAATACACGACACGACAAGATTAGACTAGACTACAATATACTTGAATAAGCTAGTCTAGACATGACACGACTAGAATAGAGTAGACTAGACTAGTCTAGACATGACACGACTAGAATAGAGTAGACTAGACTAGTCTAGACCAGACAAGACAAGATCATTAAGCACTAAGCGTATTATGTTTATCGATAACCAACAAAAAAAAGGGGAAAAGGATAGGCCCAGATAAGTGACGTTATTTATATCAGCACATGTCTTAATTGTCAACTGTAGCGTAATTATACTTCCCCGGTGTGAGACAGCTGGAAAACTACAGTTCACACACGTATCATAGATTTTGTTCGATCCTTATCTGAAAATAATTGTTTTAAAAAAAAAAATCATCGCAAGCCAAAATGTGCAGATAGTTTGTATCGATCTATTTCACACGGTGTGTATAATTAGTTAAAATTTATTTAAAATTAACGTCGACTTCTTCGTCACCTGTACACCCTTATATCCATGATCTGACCGCTATATCCATGATCTGACCGCTATATCCATGATCTGACCGCTATATCCATGATCTGACCGCTAATCATTCATTATCGAATGAGGTCAAGGGCATTGACAATATTGTCTGGTAGCAGGCTTAAATTTGTCAAGATGAAAAATGTCCGATGTTCATTTTCCAATATGAGCTATTTTGCCGTGATTGTATATTTGTACAGAGAAATGCATGCGGACTTCAAAAT
>CM067300.1:9666604-9716604 GCA_034231615.1 Meghimatium bilineatum
ATTACTGTTAGCGATGACTATAGGGGTTAACGTACGCGATGACTGGCGATGACTATAGGCGATGACTATAGGCGTGGCTGTAGGCGATGACTATAGGCGTGACTGTAGGCGATGACTATAGGCGTGACTGTAGGTGATGACTATAGGCGTGACTGTAGGTGATGACTATAGGCGAGACTATAGGCGATGACTATAGGCGTGACTGTAGGTGATGACTATAGGCGTGACTGTAGGTGATGACTATAGGCGTGGCCGTAGGTGATGACTATGGGCGTAACTGTAGGTGATGACTATAGGCGTGGCTGTAGGCGATGACTATAGGCCTGACTGTAGACGTTGACTATAGGCGTGGCTGTAGGCGATGACTATAGGCGTGACTTTAGGTGATGACTATAGGCGTGGCTGTAGGTGATGACTGTAGTCAATGACTGTAGGCGATGACTGTAGGCGAAGACTGTAGGCGATGACTGTAGGCGATGACTGTAGGCGATGACTGTAGGCGATGACTGTAGGCGATGACTGTAGGCGATGACTGTAGGCGATGACTGTAGGCGATGCCGGTGGACGATGAGTGGAGTATTGGCAAAGGCTAATAAGTGGACCTTATTGCGCTAAATCGCTCTCACCTGTTCCATCGGACACGATGGCGTGAATGGAAAGGAACGAACCGAGAACTTATCTAGTCTTGCCATCTGAACAGATTATCAGTCTAGGTACCTAACAGATGCACTTTGTAAGGGAGAAACTGTTGTTGAGACACACAAGCATGAGTCGGTATCGAGTCGGTAGTGCGCTAACTAGTTGTCGAATTTGTAATAGTAGTAATAGCAGAGGCCGCCTTTGTGGCGAAGTGGTACAGCGCGTCTGTGACGGCCAAGGTACCGAGTTCGATATCCGCCACAGGTATTTAAGCACCCGGAACTTTCAGAAAGCAATGGCAAACGACTGAACGTATTTATATTGCCTAGAAAATCACTGCAGCCAAGAAAAAGCTGGGTTGATGACTATGTCCTGAAAAGGGTACGCTACCAATTTTAGTAATAGCAGTAGTAGTAGAAGTAGTAGTAGTAGTAGAAGTAGTAGTAGTAGTAGTAGTAGTAGTAGTAGTAGAAGTAGTAGTAGTAGTAGTAGTAGTAGTAGTAGTAGAAGTAGTAGTAGTAGTAGTAGTAGTAGTAGTAGTAGTAGAAGTAGTAGTAGTAGTAGTAGTAGTAGTAGTAGTAGAAGTAGTAGTAGTAGTAGTAGTAGTAGTAGAAGTAGTAGTAGTAGTAGTAGTAGTAGAAGTAGTAGTAGTAGTAGTAGTAGTAGTAGTAGTAGTAGAAGTAGTAGTAGTAGTAGAAGTAGTAGTAAATGTATAAATGTAGTAGTAGTAGTAGAAGTAGTAGTAGTAGTAGTAGTAGAAGTAGTAGAAGTAGTAGTAGTAGTAGAAGTAGTAGTAGTAGTAGTAGAAGTAATAGTAGTAGTAGTAGTAGTAGTAGTAGTAGTAGCAGAAGTAGTAGTAGTAGTAGTAGTAGAAGTAGTAGAAGTAGTAGAAGTAGTAGTAGTAGTAGAAGTAGTAGTAGTAGTAGAAGTAGTAGTAGTAGTAGTAGTAGAAGTAGAATTAGTAGAAGTAATAGTAGAAGTAGTAGTAGTAGTAGAGATTGTAGTAGTAGTAGTTGTAGTAGTAAATGTAGTAGTAGTAGTAGTAGTAGTAGTTGTAATCGTAGTAGTAGTAAATGTAATAGTGAAAGTAGTAGTAGTAGTAGTAAATGTAGTAGTAGAATTAGTTGTAGTAGTAAATGTAGTAGTGAAAGTAGTAGTAGTAGTAGTAAATGTAGTAGTAGTAGTAGTAGTAGTAGTTGTAATCGTAGTAGTAGTAAATGTAGTAGTAGTAGTAGTAGTAGTAGTAGTTGTAGTGGTAGTAGTAGTAAATGTAGTAGTAGTGGTAGTAGTAGTAGTTGTAGTCGTAGTAGTAAATGTAGTAAATGTAGTAGTAAATGTAGTAGTAAATGTAGTAGTAAATGTAGTAGTAAAAGTAGTATTAGATATTGCAGTAATAGTAGTAGTAGTAGTAATAGTAGTAGTAGTAGTAGTTGTAGTCGTAGTAGTAAATGTAGTAAATGTAGTAGTAAATGTAGTAGTAAATGTAGTAGTAGTAGTAGTAGTAGATATTGCAGTAATAGTAGTAGTAGTGTACAACTGCCAAATTTATCCCCGGTAACATCGTAATACTAACAACAACTGGACAACAACAGTTTTAAGATAAAACTTGAGAATTTAACATTTATTCAGATAACCACACAAACTCAGATCTGCAACATTTTTTTTTTCATTTTAACAATACTACTGGTTCCGGAGTAAATGTGAACATTGTTTTCTATGCCCGTGAATTCTCAGCAATATTTAATGACGCCATTTCGCAAATGGCCTACCTGATCATGACATTCTGAATAAAATATATCTAGTGCCTGCGCATGTCAATGTGATCTCCATGTTGCTCATCAACAAAGGTAAGGCTAGTTGTTTTATTTTGTTATTCTTTTTTGTGTGGTATTTATTTATTTCAATTTACTGTTATCTGTTTCATTTTGCTCAGTGTAATTTGTAAAGGTTTGCAATAAATAGCAAGTGCATTATTGAAGAGCGAGAATTGAAAACATCAAGTATTAACGTTCTGTTAATGTGGTTGTGGTTCGTGTTTGGAACGCGTGTCTCACTGCTTGTGTTTGGATTAATTAATCTAAATAGTATATCAATAATAAATTTAAATATTTAGTTTTTAGAGTTAGGGTTATAGTGAGTTATGATATACGTAACTCAGAACCTCCCCTTACCCTAAACCACTTTCTCAGATATGTATCGTCTAGCTAGACCTGCCTCATGTTATGTTGAGCCAGACCCACTTCTTGGTATGTTGAGCCAGACCCGTCTCTTGGTATGTTGAGCCAGACCCACCTCTTGGTATGTTGAGCCAGACCCGCCTCTTGGTATGTTGAGCCAGACCCACCACTTAGTATGTTGAGCCAGACCCACCTTTGGTATGTTGAGCCAGACCCACCTTTGGTATGTTGAGCAGACCCGTCTCCAGGTATGTTGAGAAGGTTTGAAGTATAGTTTCGGGAATAAAGGATCCTGCATCCACATGAACGCTCGCCTGTGTATATGCGCCTTAGTTAATACAGGTATCCCAGCATTCTGGGGTGGCCTGTTCTTCGGTATTCAATTTGAGATGATAAGCAAGCTCTAACTTTATAAGTTCCGAAGATCGAGTAAATGAATTACCGCGGCCTCCATTATTTTTTATATTAAAAACTCTGATACAGAAAATGTGGTATGGCTTCCGCTATTGAAAGTAGCAGTTCTCACTATAAAAAGTATATTTTACTAAAGATAAGACAAGACTTAAAAGATAAGACTTATAGGATAAGACTTATAAAACCGTAAAGAAAGTTTTCAGCGACTGGCGATAACTACAAAGAAATACTAAAAACGTGTTCCCATGACGTACTCAATCCTCTCCGCCGTTTCAAAAGGGTTTCCACCTCTGTTCTAGACAAACAGAGGAAATAACTAATGTGAATACTATGACACGAAATGCCTATTTCCCTTTTTGACATCTTGTTTTGATCTCACTCGACAAATACACAAAAGAAATGTTGCTAGAAATGAAATGCCGACTTGTAGCATATTGTGACCATCCACAGAATAGCCATTCGCTGGCAACCCTACTGGAAGGTTGCCACTGCTGTTAGCTCACCACAGGTAATGTATGTCTCCGTCCAATCTTCTATATGCAATGGGGAGTTGTTTCTGATGTCTCTTTCACAAACAGGACTAAACTCACCACAGGTAATGTATGTTTCCGTCCAATCTTCTATATGCAATGGGGAGTTGTTTCTGATGTCTCTTTCACAAACAGGACTAAACTCAGAACCACAGGTTCACGACGTTGTGATAAAACTCTCAGACTTGATAGACTCTATTGTAACCAAACATATTCCCTGGTTTGAATTGCTGCTAACTTGTTTTGTGTTCAATTCTTCGATCTATACACCGCTCCGCGGCATGAGTTTAAAAATTAAAGCAGAAAATTAAGAACATTTTTACAGCTGGGAGCATGTTCATGTTATATAACAACGCCCACCCCCCCCCCCCACACTCCCAGATTTTCTAACCACTGACGAAACTTCTTCTTCTTCTTCTGCGTTCGTTCTCAAACTCCTGCAGATTAGCAGGATGTAGTCCGGAGAACGGAATGCGTTGTGTCATGGTTTACAGCATTGCTGCGATATCTGCGCATTTCGGCCTGACACATCCGACTTCAGCATGGCTTTGGGTTACTGACCCTATATGGGATGGGACAGCCAACTCCATCACATAACCTCCTTAGTCGCCTTTTACGACATGCGTGGAAGGTAAATAGTGTTGCTATTCTTTGCTCCCCTATCGGGCCCCGCCAACACACGGGTGACTGACGAAACAATTCGGGCTTCGACTAGAATGTCTTTATCAAGATAATGACAAACAAATATTAGAACACCGATATAGTATGCTATGTTTGTCATGATATCGATATTTTGGTCGAAACGTCTATTAGTTACATTTGTATTTATTTGCTTTACCTTACAGTTAACCAATATCTATATTATTTTATTATATATGTTTACATTATCGAACACAATTTTACTGCAGTCTCACATTTATTCATTTCTCAGCAATTGGGGGCTCACAGAGCCGTTGATACATTTATGCAATCCCTTAATTATGGGGAGGGAACGCTCACACAGCCGTTGATACATTTATAAATCCATTAGTTTTTGAGGGCTCACAGAGCCGTTGATACAAAATGATAAAGGTGAGGGATTGGCTTCCAATAAAACAAGTAAACAGAAAAAAATTCGATACGTGGTTGAAAGAAGACTGGGAAGTAAAGACACCGAGAAAAACCCAATTGAAAGGCCAAAGTCAATCGGGTCAGGCCGAAAAGTTCAAATATCGCAGGCAAACTGTAAACCATGTTAAAAAGCATTCATTTCCCGTCCTATATCGTGATAATTAAATTAGAAGAAGATGACAGCTTTGTGCTTTTATTTATTATTCTTTATCGTATGAGACCGACTTTAATCCCCAATAATACAATGTACAGTGCCAGGAAAGATTCTCCCCAACGTCAATCTCTACTAATTCATTGTGGTACTGCCAGACATTAGCCGCCCCGAGTTCAGTCGAGTTCAGTCGCCCAACAATTCAATGTGGTACTGCTAGAAATGAACCGTTTGTTTTCAGACCCCCACTTATTCATTGTATTGCTGCTAGAAATGTGCAATACTGTGAACAGAAGAATGCTACTCAACCAAACAAATAACTGAAGCTATCAGTTGCAGCGTAAATGTGAATAGAGTCAAGAGGAGAACGGATCATTTACAGATACCTATCTAACATGTTAGTGATCTGAAGGATTGACCATTGATTGACTGGACGATCAACCAACTGCTTGACTAACCGACTGACTGGACGATCAACCAACTGCTTGACTAACCGACTGACTGGACGATCAACCAACTGCTTGACTAACCGACTGACTGGACGATCAACCAACTGCTTGACTAACCGACTGACTGGACGATCAATCAACTGCTTGACTAACCGACTGACTGGACGATCAACCAACTGCTTGACTAACCGACTGACTGGACGATCAATCAACTGCTTGACTAACCGACTGACTGGACGATCAACCAACTGCTTGACTAACCGACTGACTGGACGATCAACCAACTGCTTGACTAACCGACTGACTGGACGATCAACCAACTGCTTGACTAACCGACTGACTGGACGATCAATCAACTGCTTGACTAACCGACTGACTGGACGATCAATCAACTGCTTGACTGACCGACTGACTGGACGATCAATCAACTGCTTGACTAACCGACTGACTGGACGATCAACCAACTGCTTGACTAACCGACTGACTGGACGATCAACGAACTGCTTGACTGACCGACTGACTGGACGATCAACGAACTGCTTGACTGACCGACTGACTGGACGATCAACCAACTGCTTGACTGACCGACTGACTGGACGATCAACCAACTGCTTGACTGACCGACTGACTGGACGATCAACCAACTGCTTGACTGACCGACTGACTGGACGATCAACCAACTGCTTGACTAACCGACTGACTGGACGATCAACCAACTGCTTGACTGACGGACTGACTGGACGATCAATCAACTGCTTGACTGACTGACTAACAATTTAATTAATTCTTTAATAGAAACCAGCATCATGGCACATGGGCAATTCCCATAAGTGCTCTCCTCTCCTTATCAGTAGCCATCCAAGGGTATACAGGCTCAAAGTCTTAGTCGGTTGTTAATTATGTGATCATCTCATTCTCCAGAGAAGACACATTTTCTGCCCCTAACCTCTGGTCATCCCGATTTAAGTTTTTCTTTGTATGTACATGTCATCACTTCCAGTTCCAGTTCCAGTGTCGTCTTCTTCATTGTGTAGTATATCATTAACTGCACTTATTAAGTTGACCCTATACAAGCTTTGCCATCAGACACAGAATTGCTCGCCTATCCACCTGCTCGTTAATTGGCTCTAACCCCTGCATGACCAGGGCAGTACAACCATGTAACTAGCTGATTCAACTGTGTAGAGCAACAGCTTGAACATATGATTATATTCGGCGCAATTAACGCCGAGATGTCGAATTATTGGGCATTGTCGGATCGTGTTGAGTAATATATCCTATTAGTTTATCAGTGACTGCATTTGTGATGTATGATTGTGTTGTTTGATGTATGATTGTGTTGTTTGATGTATGATTGTGTTGTATGATGTATGATTGTGTTTTTGATGTATGGTTGTGTTGTTTGATGTATGATTGTGTTGTTTGATGTAGGATTGTGTTGGATGAAGTATGATTGTGTTATATTATGTATGATTGTGTTGTTTGATGTATGATTGTGTTGTTTGATGTATGATTGTGTTGGATGATGTATGATTGTGTTGGATGATGTATGATTGTGTTGTTTGATGTATGATTGTGTTGTTTGATGTATGATTGTGTTGGATGATGTATGATTGTGTTGTTTGATGTATGATTGTGTTGTTTGATGTATGATTGTGTTGTTTGATATAAGATTGTGTTGGATGATGTATGATTGTGTTGTTTGATGTATGATTTTGTTGTTTGATGTATGATTGTGATGGATGATGTATGATTGTGTTGTTTGATGTATGATTGTGTTGTTTGATGTATGATTGTGTTGTATGATGTATGATTGTGTTGTTTGATGTATGATTGTGTTGTTTGATGTATGATTGTGTTGGATGATGTATGATTGTGTTGTTTGATGTATGATTGCGTTGGATGATGTATGATTGTGTTGTTTGATGTATGATTGTGTTGGATGATGTATGATTGTGTTGGATAATATATGATTGTGTTATTTGATGTATTATTGTGTTGTAAGATATTGTATGAAAGTCTTCATTGATGAATAATGAAGGATTGTGTTGAGTGGTGTCAGATTTAAAGTTAGGGACTTTGTTTGTTGTGTTCGAACATAGAACATGCAGAAAGATGCTGCAATCTCCGCCACTGTTAGTAAATGTGTAGTTTCTGATGTTTTTGGTGTTGGATTTTTTACTCCAGCAACTTTCGATGAACATGAGTGAATGAGTGAGAGAGAGAGAGAGAGAGAGAGAGAGAGAGAGAGAGAGAGAGGACATGACAGGTATTCAAAGAAAGACATACATATATATAGATTTATGAATATGTAGAAAAATGTTTATCTACATAGACAGACAGATAGATAGATAGTCAGACAGACAAACAGCTAGATAGACATACATATACTTAGATAGACAGATTGAAAGAGACAGACATATAATTTGATAAACAGACATGCACGTATCTAGATTTATTAATAGACACACTGAAAGATAGCTAGATAGCTAGATAGTTAGACAGATATAGCTAGATATACTGACAGATAGCAAGACAGATATACATATAGCTAGATAGATAAACAGTCAGATAGCTGTATAGACAGACAGACGGATAGATAGACAGACGGATAGATAGATAGATAGATAGATAGATAGATAGATAGATAGATAGATAGATAGATAGATAGATAGATAGATAGATAGATAGACAGACAGACAGATAAACAGCTAGAGAGCTAGACATATACACAGCTAGACAGATAGTTGTATCTGAAACATATTGATATAAGTTTATATTCAGGATGCAGCCATAAACTCATCATGTTTTGGCTGTGGTGATTTTTTGCAAATAAGTACGTTCAGCAGCTTATCATTACGTTGAGATACGTAAGGATAAGCAAGAGAAAGAGAGAGAGAGAGAGAGAGAGAGAGAGAGAGAAAGAGAATAAAAAGATTTGAAACTGGCGCTGATCTGTTCAATATAGACATTGTGATAGATGTGCGTGTATGCTTCAATGTGACAATCTCTGTATTACGCGTTGATACAAGTAGAGCGGTGTACCCTGGTAGTATTTTAAACCGGCAAGACACGGGAACCATCAGAATACATAACTTTCAGTATCTGCGGGAGGTATTGAGCACGAAAAGGTTTTTCAGAAAGAAATGACATTGATTTCTAATCAATAATAAAAAATATAAGAAGTATCATGTAAATTGGTGCATTGCGGACACGGAATGAGAGAGAAAGAGAGAGAAATGAGGGGAGAAAGCAAAGAAAGATTTATGGAGATAGGAGAGAAATAGAGAACCAAGTAAGACAGTTAGGCGGAGAATATATTTATTGGATGGAGAAAACATTAGAAAGGAATATGTTTCAATGAGAAAGGCCTTTTGATCGAAACGAAGAATTGTGGTGTTATTAGGTATGTTACCAGTTATTTGCAAATATTCCATACTCTGTATTAAGTTTCACCTGTTGCATTACATTTTCTCTGCAATGACTACATATTTTCGATATAGATAGAAATGGAAAACTGAAAAGAAAGTATTGAGGAAAATGCATTAATACTAATAGTTAAAATCCGTCAGGGTCGTAGTTGTGCCAGACTGGGGACATCAGCAAGAAAAGCATTCAATAACCTCGATCATTTATATTCAGAGGAGTGTAGAATATCATAAGCAGACATTTCCTTTATGTTTTCAATACAGGATTTTTCCTTCTTGGTACTTCTCTATCCACCCTCGACTGCTCCTTGCAAAATAAATTTAGAAAATGAGCCGTGTCTGGTTACTTGTCCAAATCAAACAATCTTTAAGCGGTTTCATCACAGCCAAAAGTGGTTCTTGATAACCTGCAAGTTTGGTTGATGTGCTGCCAGACAAATATAATGTTCTTGTGTCCTATATAACTAATTATTTACAAATGTCTGTAGTACTTGTTCTCAAAAGTTTCATTTCTTTTTTTCAAAGGAGATTAGTATTCATTTGTTCCGATACTCCAGTGTAGTATTTCAATGGGCAGATCTCTAATCGGTGGGTCCAACTCCTCTCTGACACTTGGCTTATCGATAAGCAGCACACAAAAAAGCCAAGCATATTTGTTATTCCAGGTCAGTTTGAGAAGATGGGTAAATGTTGGTCATGTGGTTTACAGAGATTGTATGAAATGGAATGAGAAAACTATACAGGTGAGAGGAAATGAAGACAGGAGAGGAAAACAGTAAAGAAAGACATGAGAGAAAAAAAGGAGAGAAAGAAAGAAGATGGAGAAATGAGAGAAGACAGAAGACGTGAGAAAGACAGGAGAGGAGGACATGAAGATAGAATATGAAGATAGGAGAAGAAGACAGGAGAGGAAGACAAAAGATGGAAACACAGAAGAATACAAGAGAAGAATACAGGAGAGAGGAGACTGAATTAGGTGAAGTAGAAAAAACGTATGCAGTTGAGAGAGCATGTAGAGTGGAAATATGAGAACGATGCTGTTATCAGCGGTTGTTAGGTATCAGTGGCACCCTATGAGAGCAGACAGATTGGAACTTGATACCAGAACTAATGCTAATCCTACATTTTTAGCTGCAGTCTCAAGTCTAATATATTTGTGCAGCCAGGCATAATTATTTATTGTGAGGTTAAAAAGCTTCTTCTGTTTCTCGTTACCTTTATCTTCCACAAATGTGCTTGTTGGGTACCTACTTGGATACTTATTTGTACAGATGGGTCGGCTGGAAAATGGGTGCAATACGACTTAAACACAGAAAGTTTGGATGTTTTGCATGAAATATATCGATTGATCTAATCCAATTTTCTCTCCCTGTGATTGGACTTCAAGTTAGGGTGAAAAAATAGGACCACTATTTTCTTTTCAGGTGTGTCGTAGAAGATGACTAAGGAAATATGGCTGGATAACCAGATAGGCTGATTAACCTTATAGGTTGATAATCTGATATGCTGATAACCTGATAGGCTGATTAACCTTATAGGCTGAAATCCTGATTAAATGTAAAAGAGATCATTGCGATGCTTCAATTTCTTACTGTTGTCTTGAAGCAAATAGTCCTCATGGTTCACGAAACGATGCGGGCCAGCGGACATTGCACCTTTGTCCTTTTTAGATAGATTCCTTGCTAGTGATAAATGTCAGATGTGCTATCACTACAGATGGTCAACAAACCTGAAAGAAGAATGACCAGATAATTGAGCCAGAACTGTATACTGAGGTCCTGCTTGGACGTGATAACACTGGGATACTGAGGTCCTTGTTGGACGTAGTAATACTGGGATACAGAGGTCCTGGTTGGACGTGAAAACACTGGGATAGTGAGGTCCTGGTTGGACGTGGTAATACTGGGATACAGAGGTCCTGGTTCGACGTGAAAACACTGGGATACTGTGGTCCTGCTTGGACGTGAAAACACTGGGATACTGAGTTCCTGGATGGACGTGATAACACTGGGATAGTGCCGCTCGGGGACAAAACATGCATCCATAACACCCCCACCACCCCCGAACGCAATCAAGACTTTGAAATAATTACATATACGCCCGGTTGTTGTCTTGGTTACACAACAGAGAAGAACATGTGCTTCTTCTCCTTTCCTTCCTCTTTTACCTTTTACGGGTGTCGAGGGAGATACAATGTTCTTGTTCTTGTTTGTTTGGCATCTTCAGATAATGTTATTTAGTGTTCGTGTCATGTCTCTTTGATGTTGTCGATCCAGCGTACTCTAGGTCTACACTTGGCTCTTCTTTCTGCTTCTCCTCTCTTCGTATATGCTTTATAAACTAATGAATCACACGGCATTCTTTCCAGATGACCGAACCATTGTATCTGTTGGTTTTGTATGTATTGTAGAATTGATATGACATCCACTCTTTCTCTTATGAGCTCGTTTCTGATTCTGTGTCTTCTGGTCACTCCTGTGGCATTTCTGAGACATCTCATCTCTGCTGTAACCGGTTGTCTCTTATGTTTTATTGCTAAGGACCATGTTTGAAATTGGTAGCACAGGGTTGGAATAAAGATACTTTGGATGTTTTTTTGTTGTCATTGGTAGCATTCTGTGTTGCAATGAAGGGGATATTGCAAAAGAACTTCAAGAAACATGTGCTTTTGTCCGAAAAGTTGTGAACTGTTAAGAAATACCCGTTAACAGCGAAAGGGATTATTTCCTTATCATAATAATTATCATCAATGATGAGTAATCATCATCACCCATCTTCCATCCATCGTTAATCATCCATCATCATCATTATCATCAACAACCCAACACTCAGTGGTCAGTTACAGACATTTGGTAACTCTAAGTAAAACTCTAGATCAAACTCCAGCAACTATAGACATGAAAAATTTGTCTGATGTATCCGTTAGCTGCAGAAGTACACACAACTCGATGAAGTTCCATAGACAAAGGTAATAACTGTCTGATGTCTGTCGTTAGCTGCAGAAGTACACACAACTCGATGAAGTTCCATAGACAAAGGTAACACCTATCTGATGTCTGTCGTTAGCTGCAGAAGTACACACAACTCGATGAAGTTCCATAGACAAAGGTAATAACTGTCTGATGTCTGTCGTTAGCTGCAGAAGTACACACAACTCGATGAAGTTCCATAGACAAAGGTAACACCTATCTGATGTCTGTCGTTAGCTGCAGAAATACACACAACTCGATGAAGTTCCACGGACAAAGGCAACCATTAATTTCTGGTTTAATATACACTGCTAGCTACATTATATCTATGTGATATGGCTTTTGCAGAACCTTATCCTCACTGCCACTCTGTAAGCCTCTCAGATTTTTCAAACTGTTCAGCCTCAACAAGTGTCATGTTCAGAAGGTATTATATATCCAGTGTTAACCGTAGCCTTGGGCTGCTTCTTCTTCTCTTTCTTGGAACCTTTCCTTCCATGGTTAATCTTTCTAAACTACTGCGTATCTTTATATATCCAACATATGCTAGCTTGCCATTTTTGATAGTTCTGAGGAGTTACGCTTTGTCTATGTTCATGTTTTTCTGGATGTCTTCAGTGGTTCATCTTTCTGCCCATGACATTTTTAGGACCTTTCTATAACATTACATCTCAAATGTCGATATTTTCTTTTCCATTGCGGATGTCATTGCGGATGTCATTATCCACGTCTCACAACCATATTATGTTGTCTCTGGATAAGTACAACTAGCTGCATTAGAAGTACATAAAACTCGATGAAGTTATAAAAAAAGTAACATGTTATTGGTGTCTCGTACTATCTGGAGTTAAAGTGTATACAACTCGATAAAGTTCTAAAGACATAAGCAACAACTGACTGGTTTATGTTACTACCTATAGGTGAAGTACATACAATTAGTTTAAATTCTATCGACCGGTTTCTATGGCTAGCTAGTACATTTACCTTTAGAGTAAAGCCCATCTACCTCAGGTACCACAGTTTTAGTCCTATCATTCACCTGTCTAAACTAGAGAAACGATTGCAATACGCATATCAAAGTCAGTATCAAACCTAGTCCAGTTACATCGAATCCGTCATCCTTACCATGTCAACCAGCAAATCACAATCTCATTCTCACAGCAGAACTACTAACTTCCTATCTGACACGCTGAATAAACTCTCCCTTCTCATTTCCGGCGATGACACACTAACCTGGCCTGTAAATCAATGGCTGCATCTTGCGGTTCACATTTTGTTTCGTGATTAAATTTCCCTCCAGTTTTTCTGGCATAAAATGGAAGTGACAAAATGGCTGATTTAATTCATATTACTGTTTGGGAGAAGATAATATTAGAATGAAACAGTGTTGACCTGTAGAATAAATCTATGACTTAGCTGACAGCAAATCTATGACTTAGCTGACATGAAATTTTATGAGAGTCTGAAGGAAGTTTCTGATTCAGTGGAGAAAATAACTATGGCATGATGATAGTCAAGTAATCCTTTTAGCAGTGAGCATGTAGCTCTTGCCAGATAGTTGCCTTCCTGACAGAAGTACAGGTTTTCACTTGAGTACACGAGATGACACACAAATGTGTATAAGATTTGCTGTCTCAAAAATTTGATTGGATATGAAATTTATGGATGTATGTTAAATCACAAATCGGAACATTCCAGTGCGACAAAAGATATCCCAGAATCAGCCTGGAACGTAGTATATGCCTCTTGATCAACACTCTTGTTAAATTAGCTGACCAATTCCCGTGATGACACATCTAGCCTTCTCGTCTGCTAAGAGTATGCCACAAAAGTACAAAGGTGCAATATCCGCTGAACTGGATCTCGTTAGCCTCCATGGGGATTATTTAATGGAAGAGAAAAGTAAGAAATTGTAACAAGGTGTGAGAATAATTTTTTCACAGGTGACAGATTGTCATCATATCCAAAACTTTCCTGCTTTCTATGACATGCCTGTACTATTCTTTGCACCATAAACTTAAAGTCCAGGTCCCGGTTGCCACACGGGCATTCCACGCGGACAAGGATATGTATATATTTTATGTAGGTTGCAATTATAAAGGTGATCAAATAAAGAAAACCAATGTTTAAAACATCTTCCAACATCGTGCATCAGACTGACAACAACACTGTACATTGTCTGATCGTCCTCTTATACAAGAAATGGGTGAATTTCTTACTAGAATATCTCATAGATGGCGATTATGACGTTATGATGTTGATGGTAGCACATAGAGGAAATACTTGTTTGTCCCTATTGTTCCCTATGTCAGGCTTAAAGTTTTACTTTCAACATCAGACTACTATTTCTAGAACATTAGTTTTGTCCCTATTATTCTCTATGTCGGGCGTAGCGTTTTACTTTTAATATAAGAAAACTATTTCTAGAACATTCGTTTTGAAGACGAAAGCTGTGCACAGATTTTGCAAGTTCCAGAGGACTTACTCAATGTTTTTGTAGGGTGCAATACCATGTTCTGAACTATATTCTTCTCTGGAGGAAACTTTATAGTGACTACCTTGGACTCTCTGTACACGTAGAGAGATAAATTACTTGATTCCCTCCCAGCATTCCAGGCATGTGTCTTTAGAAAGCGTCACCACATGAAGTCATAGGTGGAGTAGTAAATTCTACCCCAATCTTCCTACTTAAATAGAAATAATGTATAGGGCATATAGGCAGAGAATCAAATACAATCAGCATAAAGATAAATGATAAATTACTGAAACAAGTGTATACATTTAAATATTTTGAGACAATTTGTACAGACGATGGAAGAAAGAATGGACAGAGTGATTGAAACAAGATATCAAAAAGCCTAGTACGTAAATTGTGAACTTAAACCAATTTTAGAAACAAATCTATCCGGATGGAAACCAAAAGGCAAATCATTAATTCAATCTTCATACCAACATATGTTATCAATCTTACCATGACACTAACTAAAGAACAAGAAAAACAAGAGAGACAGCTTACTACGTGTGAAATGAGATGTCTAAGAAAAGCAGAAAACAGAGCAGGGAGATATAATGTGACGAACGAAGCTTACAAAAACTGTTGGAACGATGTCTAAGGTAAAATACGGGCTCGTATATTGAAAAACAGAGACAGTAATCGTTCGGCCACATAATGACAATGGATCCTTATTGGTCAGCAGCAAATGCATACAACATGAAAATTTACAATAAAAAAACAAAAAAACAAAACAAGATGCAGTGGACGACAAAGAAGAAGGTGGATCGAAAGCGTTACCAACTTTCTGAGACCTCATACTATTAATGTATATCAAGCGACCACATGTGTTGTAGCCCGAAGACCGATCCTCAATCAATCCCGCGATGCCTTACAGGACATTCAGAAAAAAGACAATAGTTAGATATATCTCCTTACTCGTCTTCTACGATTTACATTACAGACGATAGTGTAGCATTCCTTGCCTCCCTTTCATGCCGAATAACACTCAGATGAAGTAGAATTGATTAACTAGCTATTTTTGATTGGTCGAGTAAAGTAACATGACGTGCTCACAAATATATGACGTAGAACGCACACAGGTCACCAAAATTGAGGTCTTCACTCCACGTCGAGGAAATGCACAATCTATGACACTTCCCAAACCTAAATTATATTCTATAATAAATGACTGTCAATCAATACCTAATCTATCGTATGTCAGTTTACACAAAAAGACAACTCTACTAAATTAATGATTGCTATTTGTTCTGAAAGACAATCATCAACATTCTAGCTCGTGAGAATCTAGATTGTTGAGTAACTGTCTACAATCTATGCTCATTTCGGTCGACATATCAGTTTTTAGTGTCCCATGTTGAGGCTCTGCGTTGCAAAGTGGTTAACCCATGTACCACTTGTTCAAGAAGTCATGGGTTTAACCTGTGTCGTGACGTTTTGCGTACAGGTGCATTTTTATTTGAAGATTTCCGAGGGTTATTGCGTAAAGCAATGGACTTATGTGCTATGACGTTAATCCCCCGCATGAAACGTCCGTGGAAGCATGTTGAAAGAGACAGAGTATGTTTGAGAAAACCAGAGTACTATCAAGTCAATCGCCTATGCTCGTTATGTAAATTTTGTGTGTGTGCGATATTTGGAAACGGCTTTGTACTCTCGCTTTATTGCATACTCTATTAGCAAGATTACAGTGCTGGATTATGCAAACTCTCTTAGCAAGATTACAGTGCTGGATTATATTTAAGATTATCCAATAGAAGGATATTCTGGTTCTCAGTCAGTTCTAAGTTATTGATTTTGACTTATGTCATCTCGGTGCCTTATGGAACGTTGATATACATAAATATCTAAGATATCTGTCAACCAGGCGTACAATTGATAGCACACCGTAAAGTCGTTTTGTGAACCACTGACAGCTGAAAACAAAGCAACGTTTCGAGGACAATGCTTTAGTAAGAACGCAACCTAGCATACGCAGAAGAATAAAGGAAGGAGCTGCATATAATCCTATCACAATAGTAAAGAAAACCACAAATGTCAAAAGGAACTAAATTATAAATGGTTGTATAAATCATGAAAGGAAAACGAGGAAATAAAACGAACGGAAAATAACATAACACTGGGATATCTATGCGTAGTAATAAAAGGGTGCCATTAGGACCAAAAACTGTCGGGAAACAATTAGAATAACGTGTTTTGGTTATTAATAGTACTATAGCCCGTATGTTGCTGGGGATCGAAAGGGCGGCAAAGAATAGCAACACTGTTTACTTTCCATGCATGACGCAAAAGGCGACTGCGGCTGAATCTCTCTTATAGTAGGATAATGATCCTAGATTTCTAGCAGGATGTAGACCAGAGAACAGAAATGCGATAAGTCGCCGTTTCATTTGCGACAATGACCCGACTCATCCGTCTTTGTAAATTCTTCAATGTGAAATAATTTTCGACAAATATGAAAAAAATTAGTATTTAAAAAAATGTAATTTTGCACTTGTTGTAGATATCCAAATGCAACCCCCGTCTGAGTAGAAGGCTCTTTCAATAGGCACTGCACTAAACCGAAAGCTGAAGTCTCCTCAGTATGAAAGAAAGCTCAGAAAAGTCACCCCACCACACATAGGAAGTGTGTGCTAATTGCTCGCAATTCCTGGGGTTCTGAAACATATATCCAAATACTGATGAGTAATGCTACGCTTGTCAGCACAATACCATTCTTAAAACTGTGCAAGTCTTCTGAAGTTGACTTTATGATTCATACAGTAAGTGTGTGACTGTGTAAGGGTATATGTAGAAGGTTTTCCTGGCAGTTGAAAGGTAAATCAGTCAATAAGGAGATGTTGTACTGTTTCATTAGGATGAGAACAGTGTCTACAAGTGGGTAGTTCCTGTGGTTGTTGTTCCTTGTATCTCCTGTTAGAAACTGAAAGATAAAGGATTGGTTCCTCCTGTAGAGTTTCTAATTTGACCTAATTTATGGTGAACTCTAAATTCAAAAGTGTAATGTCCTCTGTAATCTGTGACAAGTGATCTGTGACAAGTGATCTGTGACAAGTGATCTGTGACAAGTGCTCTGTGACACGTGATATGTGACAAGTGCTCTGTAACACGTGCTATGTGACAAGTAAGTATATCCGCAACAGCATTGAGCACGAGAATGGAAATAGAAGCGGTGACAGCAGCTCTCACTTGGCTGGCGATGCAACCACTAATATACTCATTGATTTTATCGGACTCTCAAAGTATGCTGCGCAAGATAGAAATGTGCATGATCAGAACTGAATGGGTCGCTCGTCTCAACAACACGCAGAGCATTACATTGCTGTCCATATCATGCTGGGGTCAGGGGAAACGAAAGAGCCGATGTGTTGGATGGTCAAGTCTTGGTGAACGGCACCGAGATGAGAAGAGAAAGGATTGAATTGATTAGAGCAGCCATGGATACCCTAGGAGAAGTCGAGGAAGAAGTCGAACGTGATATGTGCGTATTCAGAGAATGGTAGAGATGGGAGTGACTAGAGGCGATGGAAGAAAGTGCTCCCTCTCCGGAAAGATCAGAAGTACGCGTAATCAGCAACTGACTGGGATACTGAGCTTATACACTTTTAGATGGCTGACGGAAAGCCAAGCAGAGTATATATGGGAGTGCCTCCAGTGCTGTGACGCATGTTCCTAGTCAAGAATCAAGAATCAAGGAAGGGATTTGGCCACCCCACCTAATAGTTGATACGGCATATTACATGAACAATTATCTTCACCCCAACGGTACTTAGCTGCCATGGGATGTTCCTTTTACCTCTAATGTGTTTTAATAACAAGGGGTCTGTGACAAGTAATCTGTGACATGTGGTCTGTGGCCTGTGGCATGTTATATGTGACAAGAAATCTGTGACAAGTGGTGTGTGATAAGTAATCTGCGTAAAGCAATTTGTGACAAGTGGTCTGTGACTAGTGCGTACACACACCTTAACAGAATTATTATATTGTTTCCAATGTAATCTATGATAAGTGATCTGTGACATTTAATCTGTGACAAGTGGTCTGAGACAAATATTCTGTGACAAGTAGTATGTGATAAGTAATCTGTGACAATTAATCTGTGACAAGTAATCTATGACAAGTGTGTACATCCGAATTATTGCAGAATTATTAAAATGTTAATACTGAATGAATAAAAAAATATCAATATTCAGCATATCATATATAGTGTTACCGGGTCTCGAAATGGGAGCAAAGGATACTGTACATTGTGCATTGCCATGCACGACGCAAGAGACGACTAATTAAAGTTACAGATTAAGTTGACCAGAATGATTTGTGTCGTAGTTTGCATATATATTTACTATGTTCAGCTAAGATACCCATCCTGCAGAAAATCGAAGTGACTCCAGAAATTTAATTCTGAAGTTGGATATGTCGGGCCGAAATCTTATGAAACCACAGAAACGCTGTACACCACGAAACACAACGTCTTTCGAGTATAGATGTTAATAGGATAACAGAAAACGAATACGTTTTATAGTAAATAAAACAGACTAATTAACACAAAAAACAACATAGTTTATCTATTGGTCTATTTATTTATTCTAGACTATCTATTATCTGTTATATAAACATATCTATCTATCTATTGTCCTTTCTCTGCTTTTGATGAAAGGCAAAATGACGTTGAATGAGGTGCGGTATGAGAACCTATGGCACATTTGGTCACTTGATATGAAGTAATAATGTGACGTCTCAGAATGTAGGTAACTACCTTAGTCCACATTGTTCTTCGTCTTCCTCTATGTCTTGCTGTTTCCATTTTCATGATGTGTGCTTTTGCCGCTGATCAGTAAGGGTTCATTGTCAATAAGTTGGTTGGTTGGTTGGTTGCTGATCCAGCGGTTCATGAGCTCATGTCCTTTGACCTAATGCCATTAAATGGCATTACATTGCTGGGAAATCTGTGGGATTTCGACTCACCCCGGGACAGAGCCAGAGAATAACTATCACACCTCCAGGAATGTAGGTTTCAACTTATGCACTGCTCCTAGCCACTGTAGCCAAGATAGGGTTCACTGTGCTCATTCCCCGCCACCAATTGACTACTGGTTATGCCAAACTTTTCTATTGCTCCAGACATGCAACCAAATGTTCAAGTCAAAAGGATTGTCACGTCGTGAGTCACTGTGCCTCTATGATGGGTTTCAGCCATAGGAAAAAACAGTGCTGTCAGTTTCCTCCTCCCCAGTGCTGCACAGTACATCTCTGGCTCCCTCCCAACCACAGAGGGTGCATACATATATATTCAGGTAAACATGAAACACATTTCAACAACAAAAATAATAAATGTATAGATGACATGTCATGAAGCTTCTATAAGAAGATAACCTCAATATAACGGCATGTCATCCACTAAGAATGTCTGTTGCATGGGTGGTATGTCTAGTGGGCCATTGGTGAGACCCACAGACGCAACCACATGCGTAATTATCATTAATTGCCGAACTATTTCAGTCTCTGTTTTTCGTTATATTTGACCACAGATGTTGTTATAACAGTCCTTGTAGTCTCTTCATTTCTCACATGATCTCTTCTTGTTTTCTTGTTCTGTTTGCTGCTTTTCTTAGACATCTCATTTCACACATAGTAGGCTTTCTCTCTTGTTCTCTTGTTAGTGTCCATGTCTGACATTGATAACACACTGTTCATACACAAATTGAATGTATTATTTGTCTCTTGGTTTCCATCCGAAAAGATTTGTTGACACAGTTTACAAAAGAAATTAAATGACACAAAAACTATAATTTAAAAAATGATGAGGCAGCTAACGGGATTTGCACCAGATTTTTCAGCGGTCACCTAATCCCCTCGCAAACTGGATCAATAGGTTTTGCGTATTCGACCAAAGCTCATCCATACAAAATATGTAAATTCGCTCAGAACATTCAATAAGGGCTTGATATAGTCTACAAAGACCATGATCTTAGGTTGAAAGTGCCATGTCTCGCTAAGAGGTTTTAATCCCCCAGTAAATAAAGCAACAAAAAAAATAGAAAATACTTCCAACGTGTCGAGATCTGTGGCGGCGTGGTACAGAGAGCATTTGTGACGGCCAAGTTGCCGGGTTTAAATCCCACCAAAGGATATTGTGTATCTGGACAGTTCTGAAAACAAATGGCAAACTACAGAAGAATGTGTATTTATATCGCTTAGAGAATACCTATACATCCACAAAATGTTGGGTTTATGGCTACATCCAGAAAATGTTGGGTTTATGGCTACATCCAGAAAATGTTGGCTTTATGGCTACCTAAAACATTTTGGGTTTATGGCTACTTCCTGAATAGGATACCTTACCAGTTTCTATTCGCAACGTTTTTTTCCCAAACCACTGGTCAATCGACACACAGACAACAACGACATACATTCACATAGTATCCATTTACACATTTCACATTTGAGGCAATCTTGTTTATATTTATGTGTTATTTATGTTTACAAGTAGGCCCACTAGACCATTCTGAAACTCAGGCCTGATGTTATATACTAGTTTTTGAATGTTTGTGGATCTAGAATTTACATAACTGTGCAGAGTATGTGTTGTAGTTGTCTGAGTGTCGATTGACAATTCAGTATTGATAGCAGCTAGGAAAAAATTTGTAGGAAGTCTTGACTAGAATCGCATCTTATTTTGGGATACGATATTGTTGCGAGGTGATTAGGTGCCAACCGAACAGATCTGATTCAAATATTATTTGCTGCCGTATAATTTTTCCATAATAACAAATCCTGAATGCTTCTCTATATATTAAAAATGCATAATGAATCGACGTTTCGACGAGCAGGTCTTCATAAAGAAAAAGTACTGATCAAAATGTATAGAAAAGATCTAGAGGAAGAATTTTTCTTGAGAAATCAAACCTAAGACTATCTTGAAGTAAGGTTTTTTTTCTAGGGAAATCATACCTTGGACAATAAAGAAGGAGTATTCTTTTTGAGAAACCATACATGGGACTACATAGAGGGAGAGATTTTCAAGACAAGACGAAAAGACAAATAGACAAGACTATAGACATTCAATAACCGACAAAACAAAGACAGCACAGAAGTACATCTTGATAGCATTTAAGAGTCTGAATACTAACATATACGGATAAAATCTCATTTATTTCGAGCTGTACTGTTTGGCTTTCTTGATCACAAATCTCATTTATTTCAAGCACATAAATCTATTGAAGCCCTCATCAGAAGCTTTGGACAGTTCCTGTTTAAAAAGAAAATCACATCTACTGATTTATTTACAAATATGTATAGAGTAACTGAGGTAGTAGGACGCAAGGGTGAAACAAAAAAAAAACTGGTTTATATTGAGCAGATGCCTCGACATCTGCTGTTTAGTTGTCAACATAGTGGAAGATGTGATTTGTGATGTCTGTACAAATTTAGTTTCATGGTATCCGCTTCTATCTTATGAAGTGTTAGCAATATCTCTAGAAAACTCAGTTCTACTGTGTCTTACGTTTATCTCTCTATAGCGATTTCTTTTATAATATATTTTCGTATTTAAGAAGACATTTCGCAATCCCCAATAATATGTGTTCTTTATTGTGTGTATTGTAAATACCGAATTTCGGTTATCCCATACATATGTTGTAAATCCGGACAAAGTTGTTATAAAGGAATTCCACTGTACAATCGTGCTGGCTCATCCGGTATCATCCTTCACAATTATCTGTCTTTTTTCGTGATTTCCATTAGTAATTTAGTGGACACCTTGTGTCAACTGTCTGCCAAGGCTGCATGGTTCTCATTAGGAAGTTGCAACTACTGTTATTATAACATTTGCGTTGCAGTGATATTTCTACTGCCTTCTTTTAAGATGGTCCTAGGTTTGATCCCCCCCCCCAAAAAAAATCCTTCCATCTACATAGTCCCAGGTTTGATTTCCCCAAAATAAACTTCCCCTCGGTGTGGTCCTATGTTTGATTTTTTAAGAAAAACCTTCCCTCTATGTGGTCCCATGCATAGTTTCTCAAAAAAGAGTCTTCGCTCTATATGGTCCTAGGTATGATTTCCGTAGGAAAAAAAAACCCCTTACTTCTAGAAAGTGCTAAGCTTGATTTGTCAAGAAAACCCTTCCACTAGATCAACAAGGAAAACGTTTATGTGTGGCCATGGATCACGTGTAAATTGATAACATTTTGTGTGGCCATAGATCATGTTTAAATTGATAACATTTTGTGTGACCACGTATCATGTGTAAATTGATATTATGTGTGGCCATGAATCATGTGTAAATTGCTAACATTTTGTGTGGCCATGGATCACGTGTAGATTAATAACATTTTGTGTGGCCATATATCGTGTGTAAATTGATAACATTATTCACGAATCATCCACAATTATCATCTTGTAATTTAGCCTGCAATAATTGATAAAATATTGAAGTAAATCATCCTCAATGGGCTGGCTGGAGTAGCGTCCATGTGGTGAAGCATGTGATTATAATTGGTATGGATACTATTGCTACTCCTAACTGGTACTTTTACTTCACACCGGTTGTAGATGTCCCACAGATGTATTCAGTCACGCCAACCATTCCCGTGTCTCTCCCATGAAATCAGAAGACTACATTATGCACTCAAACAATGAAGTCACCCCTCTCCTATTTTGCATTCAAGGTCTTTATGTTTCCTAATTGTAATTATTCTGCTTGACCTTTGAACACGCCATATGTTTTAGTTGTTTCGCCCAGAAATTGATCGTTTGATACAGTAACACGTTCTTACAAATTACAGCGCAGTTGTTACAATCGCGACCACCGCCGCTGTTTGGTGATACTTATATGATATTTTGGACCTTGAATCCATGCTAATATATTGACATCAAGTGAGCAATTCCTAACATGTGCTGCTATTTAATGTGCCACTAACATGTGCCACTTGTGAATGTGCCACTAACATGTGCCACTAATTTAATGACACCAAGTGACTAATTTCTAACTTTTGTCACTAGTGAATGTGTCATCAAAATGTGTCCATAACATGTGCCACTAACGTGTGCCACTAGTAAATATGCAACTAACATGTGCCACATAAATAACCCAAATATCGGAGGATTATTCATTCAATGGTGGCAAGGGAATATTCGCGGCTTTGTGTTGATTTCCTGGTGGGAGAGATCCATTTTGTTTATATTCATTTTGGTCTTTTGTTCTTAACTGTTTTTGTTGTTTTTAAAGGTCCCAATTGGACCGACACGTTGACTGTTGTGTTTGTTCTTTTTATTTATTGTTATTTTCTATATTTTATTATTTTATATTGATATAGTAACCTATTTACTTTATTTGTATTTACCTCTAACATGTGTCACTAATGAATGTGCCACTAACATGTGCCACTAGTAAACGTGCCACTATTGAATGTGCCACTAACATGTGCCACTATTAAACGTGCCACTATTGAATGTGTCACTAACATGTGCCAGTAGTAAACGTGCCACTATTGAATGTACCACTAACATGTGCCACCATTGAATGAATTATACTCGATTTTAGCATTTACCGGTTAGAAAAGATAGTTATTTTTGTCGTGATGTATCTAACAATTATGTACGTACACATATTGTGTGGCAAGTGCAGATGACATATTCTGTCCATACCTGCAATTCAATCTCGTGTCGGCCCACTGTACCTATCAAATCAAAATATTACGATTAAATTAATAGAACCTTATAGTGTTATGGAATAGGATGCTAGATTTATTGAATTTTTAGTCCAGTCTCGATTATCTTCGGAGGAGCAAAGCCAATGATCATGCGGGCAATAAATATCCCGAGGTTTACAGATACCCCCCTCCTGCTGTAAATTGTCCTAGGTTTGAGTTACCATGATTGAAAACCCCCCCAGAAATGGTAACCGAAAAATGTAGACAAATTCTCAATGTAATTTTAATCACATAAACAAGAACACTTTTGTCAAATAAAACTACCAACCGAACACTGTCATCCTTCGCAATTCTGGGTTCTATGCAACAGGACGTAACTTTTCATTATATTCTTGTCTGATGTATGAATCTCAAGAGTGTAACTGGCATGTAATCAAGGTTGCCACTTCTTAACTTGGTCTAACTTCTCAACCACATACACACTAACACCTCCCACTTTATCAGTCAGAGACTGCGTCGTTTGTCGATTTATCTCTGTACATGATTGTTAGTACACATCTCAGCTACGACCTTATCCATGAACTTTATTCAACAACAAACTTCAGCAATTTACACGTATTGATATTTGACAAGCCGTCTTCTGTGTCATTCTCGTTAGACAGAATTACAATCCGGCACATCGCAAACTAGGTCCAGGCTCTCTTTGAAAGTGTAGTTGTGATAGTTACTGGCAATGTTGCTTGCTGGTCGTACAAGTGATGCCTACAAATTGAGCAAAAGGTGAACATAAATGTTATATACATAATACTTCTATTGTTACTGTTATTTCTCTTATTACTACTATTAATATGATTAGTACTATTATTATTGCTATCATTATTGTTATTATTATCATTATTATTATCATTATTGTTATTACGAGTATCATCATCAGGTGACATATTATTTCCAGAACGTAGTCTTCCCTATGGATCTCTTGAATTATCCGCCGTCTTAAGCAAGCTGTCCCGACTCCTATAGGGACAATTGCAGGCATTTCTGAATGTCTTTTGTACAACGGCGTCTTGGGCGGCCTTTACCTCTGTTATCTTCTATCATCCCTTCCAATAAAACGTTTTCCAAGCCGTCGTGTCTTTTTACTCTTACCACTACTGTTTATATGATTAGAAATGCCATTATTGCTAGTAGTGCTAATTACTATTATGTTTCCTATTATTATCATTACTATTACCATGATTATATATATATATATATATACATATATATAAAGATATTTCTATATCGCTATATAATTTCTGTTATTATTATGATTGCATGAATTATGATTGTTATCATGATAATTATTATTATTATTAATTATTATTATTTTTAATATATGCTGAAAGTCAATATGTACCTGAAACTGAAGATTTTACTATACTGAATAAAGATCAGTCTAGTAGATTATGGGGGCTGGGATGTTTCAACCCCTTGCCTTTTTAGCAGATCGAAACATGAAATTTGGTACTATGAAGTTGGTCATACGGTGGATAAGAGCCACCCAGTCCCCCTCCCCCCTTATTTTCACGGAAAGATTCATGACATTTTCAATCAAATAGAATATCTAGCACACCAAATATTCGTTTTTTCTTTCTTTTCGCTGTATACTCCTTCATGCCTTGCACCGTCACGGGTAGAAGACTTCTCTGATGATGGATTTGTGTGTGTATTTCAGATATATTTGTATTAGTTAACCCTTTTAATTCTGTAATCCATCGTTTGCATGGTCAGAACCTGTATTTGTATCCATCGTGTCTGTATAGTAATGCTGTTTGAAGGGCACTGTCTGATGGTAATCTGGAAGCATGTGAACATCACTTATTATGTTGTCTTCTGATGTACTCCAGTAACGATTCTACATAGACAAGTCATTCCATTTGTTACAGGTTTTATTTTGGCTTCTGTTGTTAGTATCCATGTTTGACATTGGTAGTATAGTGATGGTATGATGATCGTTGTATATAGTGAAGTTTTGGTGTTTGTGCTGATATATCTGTTTTTGAAAATATGAACAATCTGTCCCAATCTAGCATGCTATGCTGCATCTATGTTGAATTTCTTGTGGTTTTTCCATTCTATGATGTGATACGTCTAAGATAAGTGAATTATTTCAGTTGTTTAAGTTGTTGATCATCGAATTGAATTCTGGGGTTTCTTTCTGTTTTTGCGATTGACATTATCTCAGCTTTAAAAAAAAATAGCAAATGACCTCAATTTCTGAACTCGATTTGTTTAAGAGTACACCAAATGTACTCGAATTCAATTTTAAAGGTTGCCATCGCGTCTCTTCACATGGCCGAAAAACCTAACGTACTTCTTAATTTGGTGTTTAAAAGTAGCCTTCTGACGTTCTTTAGCACATTTTCGTTGAGATTCCTTGCTATACATGGTATTCTCATGACTCTTCAATAGCACGTCATTTGGAAAGCCTCTATTATCTTGGCTGTAATTTTATTTATTGTCCATATTTCGAAGCCGTAGGTCACTACTGGGAACACAGATGTACATAACAAACATACCTTAGTTCCCGTGTTTGCATCGTGTCACAGTTTTTTTCAGTTGATTTAATTTGAACATCGGTTTTCCTCCTGATCTCGACTGCACAGTCTCCTGCACTGTATATGTTAGCTCCTGCACTGTTTATGTTAGCTCCTGCACTGTTTATGTTAGCTCCTGCACTGTTTATGTTAGCTCCTGCACTGTTTATGTTAGCTCCTGCACTGTTTATGTTAGCTCCTGCACTGTTTATGTTAGCTCCTGCACTGTTTATGTTAGCTCCTGCACTGTTTATGTTAGCTCCTGCACTGTTTATGTTAGCTCCTGCACTGTTTATGTTAGCTCCTGCACTGTTTATGTTAGCTCCTAAATATTCTCGAAATGTATCACTTCTTCTAAAACAGCTGTTATAAATATGAACTCTGGGTTTTCTTTAACTTTTTCGGTTGTCATAAATTATGTCTTTTTCATATTTAGAAACAGGTTTTTATGTGTTGTTCACTAAATCATTTTCTTTATGTTCTTATTTTCAATAAGTCTTTCTCCGTTGGTGTTAATATCACTGTGGCGTCTGCGTATCTAATTTCTGCAATCTGTAGATCTCTGATGTTTATGGGTATGAATTCTTGTTGCAGTGTTTTGGTGGCGGTACGGTAGAAAGAATTCAGCAGACCGCCTCTGCTTTTCTAGAATAGTTCTATTACCCATTTTTTGTGGCTGTATCAGTATGGTTTCTAGCTGGGAAAAACCATAACACGATCTTGAAAGTCAGAGCTGGGAAGTCACCAAAACAATCACTGGTACTGCATCAAGGCGACTCACCAGAAATACGTACCAGTTATTGTTGGCCTTGTCTTGATTAAACAAGCGGTCGCTATGCAACCGCAGTAAATAATCGTGACTGTTGATTTATAGAATACATGCTGGGGAAAAAAACGTGTAAAAATCTCTCACTTGAGTTTTCATTTTTAGTTTTTTAATTGTTCACTATGTTTATACTTTGCGTGGACAGCTGATGAAAATCAGGGGAAAACTCAAATAAAATATTTTAGAAGTCTGTTTTCTCATTAGTCAACATGTGTTGTATATGACAAAGGGCACGATATAAGTTGTAAAAAGGTTCCTATGTCTTAAAATGTTGCTTATCAGTGTTGCCATATTGGATTGTTCTAGTTATTTCTTCTTCATCAGCGTTTATTCTCAAACTTCCGCTGGATTTTTCAAGTAACAGGACAATCGTTCTACTAGATTTCCAGGAGGATATAGTCCAGAGAATGGAAATGCGTTGTGTCGCCGTTTTATTTGCGCCAATGGCTGTCTTCGGCAGATTCTAGTTACTTGAAAGTTTGGATAGCATCAGAGAACTGATGCGGCGTATTTGGGTTTTTTTTCTTTCCCCTTAAAAAAAAATACCACAAAAAAATTATATCACAAAGTAACTTACTTCCCAGTCTTTACTTAAATAAGGACAAAAACGAATTATGTAGACACAACTCATTGTTTTTGTTGGAAAGCACTATGCTGGTTTCAACATAACCTCCAGTTAATTATATCAATCCAAGCAGTAAAATCACGGTCTAATAGGCATAATTAAGGAGAAGGTTGAGACAAGGTTGCCATTCACGCTCAAAGTTTTGGCTGTCATTGCTACTGGCAACACAATGCCATTGTTAAAAAAGTGCAGGTCTTCTGAAGTTGAATTAGTGACCCATAAAGTAAGTTAATGACTGTTTTGGGTGTTTGTAAAAGTGTTTTTCTGGCAGCTGAGAGGGTAGGGGAGTCATTAAAGAGGAGTATGGTGGGATGAGAGCAGTGTTTATATATGGGTAGTAGCCGAGCCTGAAACGGTTGAAATGACTTTTTACTCGAATATACCCTATTCTACAGTGGGGGATAAGGGATTAATTTCTGCTGCAGAATTTTTTTGTGTATGTTGTTTATGTCTTTTGATCGTGTCATTCCACTAAATATACTTCGACCAGCCAGCATATTTGCCCATCTTTTCAGCCAATAAAAATATTATTAAAGACTTCTACGTGTCTCTCTACTTTTATTGTGAAACTGCTGCAGATTAGCAGAATGTAATTCAGATAATGCAAAAGGACGTGTCAAGGTTTACCGCTTAGTTGCGATATCGGAGTCGTTCAGTCTAACACATCCACATTAAATATGGCATATGACTCACGTTGATCCTCTATAGGACGGGACATTAAAATCGATCACTCCAAACTTCTACGTCGCATATTATGATATGAATTGTAGTTAACAGTGTCTCTGTTGTTTATTTCTACTACATGCGCCGGCAGCACAATGGCTCCTACCGTTACGGCAGCTCTACAGATATCTAGCTCTGCAACTTTCATTTTGAAAACGACATGCATAGATCATTCCAAGCCATGAAAATTACTGCGGTTGTGTTGCTGAGATTTGAATCATTATAATAACGATAAGTATAGAAGTTAAACGACATATCAAAAGTATATTATTATTACTAACATCTCATCAACGCAACCGCAGTAATTTCCATTGCTTGGAATGATCTCTGTATTTTGTTTACTCAGATTCAAATATTGATTGTATAATCGCGTTAAGTACATATGTGCATGTAACATGTTGTAAACTATACCGAACGAGCAAGAATTTAACACACTTTCATAACTTAGCATGTTCAATGCGTGCATACTATTTACAGTGACAACAAACGCGAAAGCTAAGAAGTCACACAAGCAACAGACACTAAATTAATCACTTTGGAAAAAAACCAAAAACTAGTGCCTTCGAGGAATATTTAACATAAATGTGAAAAATTTTAAACAAGTAATTCGTGGAAGGAAGTTACAAACCTGAAAATTGTGTCAAGTTTACATCAGCCATGACTTAGAATAAATAAACACCGACATACTAAACAGATTATCATCTGAAGGAAAGATGACAAACGTTGCACAACAGAAACTCTACACGGAATAATCAATAGAGACCAGTTCAATATTGAACAAACGTAATACATAAGAACTACAGCAACCTGTAACCAGGGAATCATCATGGAAATAAATGATTAATACCTTAAGTATTATCTTCGGCCTAAAAGGAACTGACTAACTGACTAAATGACTGACAGACTGAATAATTGACTGACTTGTTGACTAATTACCATACGGATGCTCTGAAGGTCTTATCAGTGGAGCATCAGACCAACCACAGTTAGGAGATATATAACCAGAATAAGGAGAGGACCATACACTGAAGATATTGCTTGAATATAAGCTACCACACATAACGTCGGACTATCTTACCAGCGACCAGTGTACCCACCATGCAACATATAAATGATACTGGATTGTACACATTTACATTCAGACTTAACTCGTGTGAAAACCTAACAATTCAAATGTTCATATCCTCTACTACCTCTGAGTCGGAGGCTTGTTCTCCAAGTACATGCGCACCGATGAGTGTTGCAGTGTTCTGGATATGAAATAAAGATCTGAATAAATCATCTCATTGCAGAAAGAGGATACACAAGCTCTATTTCTCATAAATACGTTAGATTGAAATAAATATTATTTTCATCAGTGTCTTGAATAAATGTTTTTGTTTGATACAAAATTGTGTTTTTTTCTATAGTGACATGATGGATGTCGTAAGTACAAAATCTGCTGAGAACATTATTTTAGCGAAAAGAGGCTTCTGGTATATTAGGTATAATTTAGTTGACTCTACAATTGCAGTATTATAATTAACAATATTTTAAAATGTCTAAAAAATAGATTTAAGTGAGATATAAGCCTAGAATACGGAGTACCAGAACATTTAATCAATATATGCAAGGGCATTTATGCTAATAGCCAATGTGAAGTAAGAACAAATGTAAGAGTGTCCAATACGTTCCACATTTAATAAGGAGTTCGCCAGGGGGGTGTCATATCCCCTCTACGTTTTATGACATATATCGACCACATCTGTAAATTAACAAGTACCAACACAGAAGATAACATAAAATACAAATTGAGCGAAGTACTCGTTGTAGACGACCAAGTACTAATATCGACATCAGAAGAACAATTGCATGAACATATGAACAGACAACCCCACACAACATGTCAGAAAATTTAACATGAAGATTAATATTGAAAAGAAGAAAATAATGGCAATGGCAAAGAAAGAAAGAAATAACAATATCTCCATCCATGATAAACACCGTAAACAGGTAAATGTGTTCACTTATTTAAGAAGCATTATATCGAGTGAAGGGAAACTGTAAGGAGATAGAAAATAGATGCAACAAAACATACAAGATCCTAGGACAGATGACACGTAATTTCAAGAAAAAAAATGTTCATATAGACACTAAAGTTGCATTATACAAGACTATTATTATTCCATCACTGTGTTACCAGTGCCAAACCTGGACAATGACAGCACAAGACAAAAGAAAAATAGTGACATCAGAAATGACATTTCTACAAAGAATACTCGGAGTGTTTTTAAGAGATAGAATTAAAAACGATAACATCAGACAGATAACCAAAATAATACCAGTATTGGAACACATCAAAAGATAACAGATCAAGTGGTTTTCACACGCTTCCAGACTACCAACACTTATCATGCCAAAAATGGCCATGACACATAGACATAACGTCTATAAAGCCCGAGGAAAACCATGTAAAAGATGGATCACAGAAAATCAAAGAAACCACAGGAACAAACTTACAAACAGCACACAAGAAGGCCATCTCCAGAGAACTCTTCCACCCCTGACGCTGAAAGGCAAACAACGGCAACATCGTAAAGATAAATAGATAGATACGTCTAGATAAAAAAATGCTCAAGAAGAGGCAAAATATATGGGGAGTGCTAATAGGAACATCAATTGAATTTCAACCTTTTTATGTTATTCAAGTAAGATATAAAGTTTTGGCATTTTATCGTTTTATTTGTGCTTTTTGTCTTTAAATGAGAATGTTATTGTGGCAGCCCTGGTGGCAATTCCATTTAAATAATACATCGACCCGGACAAGATAAAGAAGAAAAATGACATGGAAACATTGTGTATGTGCCGAATATACAATACTGTGACGTAGTTCTGTCTGACATATCTTAAATACAAGTTTGAACGATCACCCGGCGTTCTGTTCCCATGAGACTCCTTCACATGTTTCAATTTGTATTCAGTTTAATTTTTCGATTACTCAAGTAAATGGAATATTATCCAGTCACACAACGTGACACTTGGCCGAGAGGTTGAAGCGTTGGATTTACATCGCTGATGTACATCGCTCAAATCCTGGCAAGGACTTGTGTTTTTTTTTTCTCTGCCGAATGATATTTTACAAAAATAAAACAAACTCACCTTGTGCATGACTTGACGACAGCTAGAGCATGTCGTCGTTATCATACATGTACAAACACCACCTCTCGGCAACTTTAACATACATGTATAAATACCAGCTCTATACAACTGTATCATACATGTATAAATATCACCCCTCTACAACTCCTTAATGGGAAACATGCAGTGTTTGAGAGTTGACACACACCATATAACGAAAAATTGTGAAATAGATCACTGTCATAGTCTATTTATGCGCTCTATCTTCTCCTTATGTGGTCAATTGTTACACATCCCGTCCAAAATATTTGTTATGTATAGAACTTTATGTTATAGGTCATCATGCTTTCATCCAGATAGGATCATGTGGGTCAGATTATCTTTCTGTCATCAACGAAACTTGGATAATTATAGTATGTGTTCTTCTGCCCTTGCCGCTACGCAGATGTAGGCCGCAGAGTCGATGATACCGTTTCAGTGTTTGTTTTTTTAGACGGCAGTGGTCCGTTTTCAGTCGAAATATCGTGGCTTATTTAGTTCTGTTCAATTTGTTGTCTTGCTCGGTGCTTCATTTTACGCTTATCTCTCTTCAATGAATGAAGTAGCATATATTGTTTTAGTAGAGACATTACTTCGATTAAGCCTTAAGGTACGAGGGTATGAGGAAGAATTCCTACAGTTTTGTCAATCCGCCTGCTTTTTTAGTTACCGTAAAGCTCTCTCTAATGTAACCACTTACGATTTATTTTCAAGATTTTGTTGAAAATTTACCTACCAGTTTACGAAACAACTTGCTACGATTTTATTTTCCCCGGAGATTGGCTACTAACTTCAGCCCCGAATCCTCCTTAATCACTTCTGGCGACATTTGTATCATGTTACGGTGTTCTTATTTTACATTCAACATCTGTAGCAGGTTTCAGTTTGCTTAGAGCGATGTGAACAGATAGAACAAGTATTCCATCTAACTAGATCATTTGTACATATATTACCTGGTTTTCATCAGAATGCAAACACAATTATTACAACAACCTGCCATGCAGGTAAGCTCTACTTGCGGTCGATTACCCCACTACATGATCTCCACTGTTGTATGAAACCTGCTGAAGAATTATATCTTAACTTCTGGGGACAGGAAATCGAGAATCTAGGGAATCGATATCAGCATGTTAAAGAGGGACAATCTTTTTTGAGTGAGCTAACCGTATTCATGGTTTGTGTGTGTGTGTGTTGTATGAAACCAAAATTCCGCTGTTTAGTCCTCAGAGATGATAAGTAAGTCGTGTTATTTAGCTGTGGGCGAGCGTATATAGTACTTTTATACGAGTATAAATAATAATACTGTCGGAGGATATCCGACAAGGTGGAGAGTGCCGCAGTAACAAAACTGTCAGAAGATATCCGACAAGGTGGAGAGTGCTGCAGAAACACAAATGTCAGAGGATATCCGATAAGGTGGAGAGTGCCGCAATAACAAAACTGTCAGAGGATATCCGACAAGGTGGAGAGTGCTGCAGAAACACAAATGTCAGAGGATATCCGATAAGGTGGAGAGTGCCGCAATAACAAAACTGTCAGAGGATATCCGACAAGGTGGAGAGTGCTGCAGAAACAAAAATAGAATCTACAACAACTGTTATAATGTATAATTGTCACTGATAACTGATAACTGATAACTGATAACTGATAACTGATAACTGATAAATAGTAAAAAAAATGTAATGGGAATTGAAACAAAAAACAAAAAACAAAAAACAACAACAACAAGAGTACAAGAACTTCTTCCACTTTACCCTCCAATACCTTGCTTTAGCAAGAAAGAATAATGAATAGAAAATAAGCACACAAAACTCATTTCAACTAGTTGACTTATATCCTTGTTTATGTGTTTGTTTAATAAAGGATTAAACCCTTGGAGAGAAGCACGATAATTTCAACCTAAGACCGTAGTCTTATGGTTGCAGCTCACTGTTAATTTTACACCAGCATTGCGTGGAAAAAATTGGTTCTACAAGCAAGATTTCGCTCGCGGAACATATTTTCCTCACCACTTGCATAGTGTCTTCTGTCTTTTCAAGGAAGAAACACCAAATTCCCCATTCCCCTCCAGAATAGAATATGGTAGAGTTGATATCCTTGCACTTTGCAACCACACTGAGTCTAATATCTCATCTGGGACTTGTAAAAACTCTAGGAAATGACCACATTAAAAAGTATGCAGCTTGGCAAGGGTCAAGATGGCAACGTAAACAGTGTGATTAATTTGGATGATGTTTTAATGTGAAATGAGATTTCTAAGAAAAGCAGAAAACAGAACGAGAAGAGATTATGCCAGGAATAAAGATGATTACAAGAACTCTTGGGACAAGAAGAGTTCATGTCAGGAATACAGTTTATTACAAGAACTACTGGGACAAGAAGTAATCTTGTGAGGAGTAAAGATTATTACAAGAACTGCTGGGACAAAGAAGCAATCTTGTGAGGAGTAAAGATTTTAACAAGAACTCTTGGGACAAGAAGTAATCTTGTGAGGAGTAAAGATTATTACAAGATCTGCTGGGACAAGAAGTAATCTTGTGAGGAGTAAAGATTATCACAAGAACTGCTGGGACAAAGAAGTAATCTTGTGAGGAGTAAAGATTATTACAAGAACTGTTGGAACAAGAAATAATCTTGTGAGGAGTAAAGATTATAACAAGAACTCTTGGGACAATCAGAATGAACCCAAATTGGTCAGCACCAGAAACATACAACATGAAAAAAGAAACAACAAGAGGAAGAGGAAGACCAAGAAGCAGATGGTGGATTGAAGGAGATACCAACGTTTTGAGAAGTCACAATAACACAGTATATCATCACACAACCACACCTGCCATATCCCGAAAACTGATTGTCACTCACATATTCCACCCCTAAACAACAGTAGTTAAAAGAAATAGAAAACATTATTCATAGAAACACCACTCTTAACTGAAAGCTTGTGCATTCGTTTCTATCACCAAGATTTATTTCCAATAGGATACGTGTATCCTTCATCATCGCAGAATAGGCAAGATAAGTCCCCCCGTCTAAACTGCACATGATAAGAAATCATAACATGATTTTTTTGTACGATTGAAAGGGTACCTGGGCTTTATGTCACACTCAGAAGCGTCCGTGTGTTGCTGAGGCCCTAAAGGGGAGCAAAGAACAGCAACACTGTTTACATTCCACGCATGTCGTAAAAGGCGACTAAGGAGGTTATGGGATAGAGTTGGCTATACCATTCCATATGGGTAAGTGACCCAACGCCATGCTGAAGTCGGATGTGTCACGCCGAAAGGCGCAGATATTGCAGCAATGATGTAAACCATGACACAACGCATTCCATTATCTGGACTACATTCTGCTAATCTGTAGGAGTTTGAGAACGAACGCAGAAGAAGAAGATGAAGATACCCAGAAGACTCCTGCCTTCAGTTGCGCGTATGGCTTTTAGGTGAAGCCTCATACTCATAAAAGATAAAAGTATAATTGTATAGTTTTACTTTGTTATTTTTTTCTAATCTCCTTTTTAAAATATGTTTAGACAAATCTTAAAACACAACTATAGACAAGAATAGTTACAACAGTGGTCCAGCTCAAAGACTGGACGCTTACTATATGAACACCAACAGAAACCCAAATCAATGGATCTTCAGAAACAACTCGAGCGAGTAAACCAGTCTCACATTCCAACTAAGAACAGGTCACGCCCCCGTTAATAAACACCTGTACAGATTAAACCCATTACATGAACCAATTTCAGACGCTGTAACGCACAAGAAGAAGCTGTTGAACACCTACTACTACAATGCACACAACTAACAGACATCCGACAAGAACTACTACCACCGCTTCCAGCTATACACAACACACTCTACACAACTGCATCATAGCTGAGGAAAACCTGTGCATTCGCCAGAAGGGCTATGGGCTATCAAGAGCTTCCTACTCACAGCGAAAGGGATTTAATCATCATCATCATCATCATCATCATCATTATCATAATTGTATAGATAATATACTGTCATTCTTTCACAACATGCAATCTTATTATATAAACATCATCTCCTCGGGTTATGCTGTTGCATGGTAGTTGACTTCACGGGGGTCATCTGATGTGTCTTTCGAAGAACTCAATAGATGAGAAGGGATGTTGATGTCATCAAATCCCTCCTTTTATAGAACATTATAACATGCCATTTAGTACATGGCATGTAATCCCTCCTACTATAGAACATTATAACATGCCATTTAGCACATGGCATGTAATCCCTCGTACTATAGAACATTATAACATGCCATTTAGCACATGGCATGTAATCCCTCCTACTATATAACATTATATATAACATGTCATTTAGCACATGGCATGTAATCCCTCCTACTATAGAACATTATAACATGCCATTTAGTTGTTGAAATCTATTTTTGAGGCAGCCAAGTCATCAGTTAATTCCACTCTCAAAGTTGGAACTTGATCACCCAGATCAAGTAAAAAATGATGACTACCAACAGGCGTCCAGACAGGCCAGGTTATCATTTTCTGACTACGAACAGGACGGAATAAGCTGCACCACCATCTGTTTAATAAATACAAGATCTGCACAACGGACGTACTCAGCTGCGAAGTCAGCTCTATGGCAGCCGAATACTTGTGGCAGATCTGACCAGCATACGACAAATAGCGGTGAGACCATTGACGATGTCCTTCCTCCAACATGAACAACTTGGGCGAAGACAGAAGTAGATTACTAAGGTTGTCTGAGTCATCAATTTGCAAAACTGAAAATAAAAGAAGTACTAGGAATTGTGCACAATGTCGGATACGCCCACTTTCAAGAATCCGATCCCCCCTCCTCCCAATAACATTAAATGCTAGAAATAAGATGTAGTGTGCTTCTTATCTTACTATCATGATCTTATGGAAAGTGTATTCAAAGCTCTGCCCTCATACCTTCCTCATGCTAGAGAGTTGAAAGTTAAAAAGTCACCGCAAGGTATGGGAAATACGATTTATAACATTCAGATCTGCGTGACGTAGTGGCTAAGCCGTTCGGTTTGTGTTCAAGACAGTGCGGGATCGAATCCTTCTCACGCTACATTTTTTATAAAAGTGCAATTTTTGTCGATGATCCCTGGGGATTCACTATCATCATCGTCATCGTCATCGTCATCGTCATCATTATCACTACCATTATCACCATCCACATCATCAACACTATTGTAGTTTATGTTTCTTAAATATCTTCATAACATGTGGAAACAAAGTTACCATAATGATCTTAACATGTGAAATCAAAGTTACCTAAATGATCTTAACATGTGAAATCAAAGTTACCAAAATGATCTTAACATGTGGAATCAGAGTTACCTAAATGATCTTAACATGTAGAATCAACGCTACCTAAATGATCTTAACATGTTTCAATCAAAGTTACCTAAATGATCTTAACATGTGAAATCAAAGTTACCAAAATGATCTTAACATGTGAAATCAAAGTTACCTAAATGATCTTAACATGTGAAATTAGAGCTACGTAAATGAACCACATATCAACTCCCCTCCCCCCCCCCCACAACATCGTCACTGCCACATTTCTATACTGTGACAACACCGAACTGTTGAATACAAATATTACGTATTATTTATTTATTTATCCAATCAATTTATTTCGTCAAGATAAATCAAATATGTACACAAGAGAATATCAATAATTTGGTGACATGTGGTGGGACTACAAACAACCAACACTAAATTCATTAACGGTTGTAACTATGCCAGCGGCGATATATTTTGTCACAATATTACTGAGAAATTGCAGTGGTTTATTTCATTAATCACAGATGAGTTGATTGAACTTATGAGAGCATTGTAACAGTTGAGGTTTGTGGAATGGTTTAATCATCTGTCTCACGGCCACGTCGGTACAGGTTCAAAGCAAGGTAAGGATGAATTTTTTTTTTGGCTAATACATTTTACAATATATTTTATACAAGTCTTGGTCAAAAAAATATATTTTGTGCTAGAACTGATATATTTTTATGAACAGAAAAACGTGATATAATATAAAATGAAAGGATATAGTTTATGTATCCTCGTCTCTTCAAACACATTTTTCTACATATATTTTTCTCTTACCTCTTTTAAATCTGAAGTGATATATCTCTGTGAGCTATATCTTTCGTTTTCTAATGTGTCGTTCCTAGCAATATTTCTTGTTTGTTCTGTTGAACCTGCGCGAATGAGTATGTACCCCGACATGATTCCTTGCAAATAGCGATACTGAGAGAACTTCCACGGTAGAAGAAGAAGCGAAAGAGGACAAAGAATATCATGGTCATGCACAATCAAAGACTTCAAAGGTCGGAATCTCTCCTTACTCATACTAATCTCTGGAGGACTGTGTGTTCTGTTGCATCAAATCTGCCACTCCTATTCATAAATAATTCATAAATATAAACCTTTTACAGAATATTTCTCCAGTCGAACATTTCTAAATACATCTTATACCAAACATTTCTGAATACATCGTATACCAAACATGGCCGAGGCCACACATCTGGCGATAGAATGCAAGCTCGAGCTCCAACAACTCTACGCTTAACGGCAAGAGTGGATCACAAACCACCTGGGGATAGACATTAGACAATAGACCAAACATTTCTGAATACATCACATGCCAAACATTTCTGAATATATTTTCTGTCAACAATATGTGAATACATCTGCTATAAAACATATCTTAATACATCTCAAATCATAAATATGTACGTACATACAACTCTAGTTAACGATCTTTACACATCTCTTGTCTGATATAACTGCACACATCTTTATCTGACATTTCTACACACATCTCCTGTCAGACATTACTGCACACATCTCCTGTCAGACATTACTGCATACATCTCCTGTCAGACATTACTGCACACATCTCCTGTCAGACATTACTGCACACATCTGTCAGACATTACTGCATACATCTCCTGTAAGACATTACTGCACACATCTTCTGTCAGACATTACTGCACACATTTCCTGTCAGACATTACTGCATACATCTCCTATCAGATATTCCTCCTTAACATAAATGCATACACCACATTTTGGCATTAACCTGTTTGTTATTGATGATTTCCGTGTTCAAAGGTTTGCTGCTTGTTATTGATGATTTTCTGGTTCAAAGTTTTGCTGTTTGTAATTGATTATTTCCTTCAAAGTTTTGCTGTTTGTAATTGATGATTTCCTTCAAAGTTTTGCTGTTTGTAATTGATGATTTCCTTCAAAGTTTTGCTTATTTGTGCTGTTTATCATATGTGTCTTCCTTGTTTAACAAGAAATTTATACATCCATCTTTTCTGTGTCATATCCTTCTTCTAATCCCGAAATGTCACATTCTCCCATACACTATATATTTCTACATCACAAGATCTTCAATTACAATTGTCTACTATCTTCCTACATACCCAAATCACCGGCATACATGACCTGCGTCTTTTCATTTACATCGTAGAGATGAAACCAGTCACATAAAGTTCCGGAACTGTATAAATATTTGTATAACATTTAAGCGTTTCTCTTGTCTGTGTAGTAAACAGATTCACAGCTGAAGGTTGTGAAGGAAATAGATTCGAATCTGAGATTCTAATCTCTTAAATACGAGACTTGCTGTTGCATAACCAGCTGGTATCTTTAAAACATGACCGGGTTCCAGGAAACAAATCTGCGAAGAAAAAAATATAAACATGACCTGAATGGCCGTTTTCGATTATTCTCGTGAATTTCGTTGGTCGGCCTTAGTTAAATTTGACAATCAACTCAGAGTATATAAATAATGACCAACGAAAAACATGAAAATAATTTAAAAAAACGTCGCGAATCAATTCCAGTACAGCGGTCTTCTTAGTCGACAGTCTTTACTTAACCAATCAGCAGAAAAAACCCAAGTATAGTCACCTTGCAAACAAATTAGAGGTGTACATTATACACATGTTGTTTAGATCCCCAGAAATTAGAACTTACTAGCTCTTGTTCTCAATTGTAACTATCCATAACTAATGTCAACAATTATAAGAAGAGGAAGAGGGTACGAAAACTTTTGGCAGTTGTTGACAAGAGGCAAGGGAGGGGGGAATTGACGGAATTTTACGTCAATTATAGTGGTTTTTATACAAGCAGTAACAAGCAGTCCATAAATAAAGTCATGTTTTTACAAATCATTTCACGAGCTGTCCATCAATAATGTCAAGTTTTTACACATCAACAAACGAGCTGTCCATAAATAATGACAATTTTTTATACAACAGTGAACGAGCTGTCATCAATAGTGACATGTTTTTTTAATAGATCAGTTAACAAGCTCTCCGTATACAATGTCAAGTTTATATACATCAAGTAACAAGCAGTTCTTAAATAATGTCAAGTTTGTACTATATATTTTAAAGTGATGACCATAAATAATGACAGGTTTTTACACATCAATTCACGAGCTGTCCTTAAATAATGTCAAGTTTTTATACATCAACAAACAAGCTGTCAAAACATAATGGCATGTTTTTTTACATCAACAAACGAGGTGTCCAAAAATAATGTCATATTTTACACATCACATCACGTGCTGTCCATAAATAATGTCAAGTTTTTATACAACAATTAACGATCTGTCATCAATAATGACAAGTTTTTCAGTATATCAGATAACAAACTCTCTGTATATAATGTCAAGTATGTATGCACCAAGTAACAAACAGTTCTTAATAATGTCAAGTTTGTTTTATATATATTAAAGTGATGTCCTTAAATAATGTCAAGTTTGTACCAATTATTCTATCCCCTGCACCCTTGTTAGCAATTGTCACGAATTAAGGGATCCTCCTTTCTTAGGTAATTTAAAAATATCCCCCAAACCCTCTTTCTCTAACATTGATGAACACGGTAGCCTAGTTGATAGTGAGTTTCTTGTTATCACCGCGTTATAACTTACCAGGTTCGAAACCACGTGTCGGCACACAAAATATCCGGGTTGTGATATCTCGCTTGATATGACCACTTCTCCAGTCGACTCAGATGTAAATGAGTACCTGACGCATGAATTAGGGGAGGAATAGACAACAAGGAAGGGAACATGTCACCTCATCTAATATTTGCTGCGGTTAAGTACACGAATATTTATCTTCACCCCCGACGGCAGGTTGCTGCCATGTAACCCACCTTTACCTATACCCTCTAAAACATATTTGTGCTGAACAAATTCTAAACACTATATGTTTTGTTTCACATTTTCTTTGAACAAAATATATTAAATTCAAAAAATGTAATGAATGTATAAAGAACAGCATTATTGACGTCAATCTTTGTCAAAACTCTCCATACTAACTTGTCAACATATGTTAAACGTTTTCAAAAATTATTCAAAATTATTTTGGAATATACACGTTGAAATCTTGGCTAAAATAGCATCATTTTGTCGAAGATGAAAGACTCGTTAACTCAAGTTGCTAGGCTTTTATATACTATCTGAGCAGACCTGGTTCAAATCCCTTTAATGCATTATGATTTTTCGAACTTGACACATTTCTATAATAATCTGAAAGTTCATGTCGCTTTTTCGTATTTTTTTCTTTGAAAGGAATTCGTTTAAGAAGAGATGGTTAACATTATTTGTTGCTGACAGAATGAATCAGAGAAGGTCCATGAATTCTACACCGTTGTTGACATGGAGGATATAAAAAAATGTTGATGTAATTAATGAACCTAATTGATGTTTAATGGGGTTGTTTCTCCAAATTTGTATTTCATACCCAGAAGACTATTTCGGGTGTGCACTGTTTGCAGAACTCTCATACTTAGGAGGAGGTGGGCAAAGTCTTGGAGTTTTGTGACTTTTCTACCTTTTTTTAAGATGCAGAGTTGCAGTCAAAATCACCATCTTCCCTGTCAAGCGTTCTCTTCTGTCAGAGCTGTCCACAGGAATTCAATCTTGAAACATATCCTTTCTTGTCCAGTCATAAAAATCTTAGACCATAATTGCTGAGATAATCGGCGCAGTCAGCTATGCATTCTTGGTCATTTGAACATATAGAAGGAAATGGGTGTGCGAGGTGTGGGGGAGCTCTAATTATGCTGAATTAAAAACAGTTGCGCAAGGATTATTCCGGTGAAAAACAAACAAGAAATTAATATCATAAACACAATTTTATATTTACTTTTTGATTGTATGTTTATCATATTCGTCTTTTGTTGTTTGTTTTTTTGTCATGATGAGGACGTTTTAGTCAAACGTTGTTCATTTCTATTCATGTCATTAGTGTGTTGTGTATTTTGCTGCATCACTCCTTACGTGTTTCTGTTTTTATTTTAACCCTCAGTAGTCTGTGTTGCACTAACCTTCACATCCTGAGTTCGTTTGGCAGTCCCCTAATACTAAAGATTTATCCTTGTAAGCAAGACGAACATGTTTGCCTGATTCTAGACTTTTCCAGGGATATGTTACGCCACGCACTGTGTTGATTTTCATACAGACGACGTGTCTACCATCAGGGCACCACCAACACGTCAGTAGCTCGGAACATGGTTAAGGCTGGACCTACCTAGTTTTCTCAGCGTTATATCTAATGCTGAGATCTTTGAACGTTTCACGACAGCGAGAGACGTAATCCAAAGTAACACTCCCTTCATGTAACTACAAAGTAGCACTACGCTCATGGAACTACAAAGTAGCACTCCTTTCACGTAACTACAAAGTAGCACCCCTTTCACGTAACTACAAAGTAGCACTCCTTTCACGTAACTACAAAGTAGTACTCCTTTCACGTAACCACAAAGTAGTACTCCTTTCATGTAACTACAAAGTAGTACTCCTTTCATGTAACTACAAAATAGCACTCCTTTCATGAAACTACTAAGTAGCACACCTTTCACGTAACTACAAAGAGTCACTCCGTTCAAGTAACTACAACATAGCACTCCTTTCACGTAACTAGAAAGTAGCACTCCTTTCACGTAACTACAAAGTAGCACTCCTTTCACGTATCTACAATGTAGCACTCCTTTCACGTATCTACAACGTAGCACTCCTTTCACGTATCTACAAAGTAGCACTATGTTCATGTAACTACAAAGTAGCACTCCTTTCACGTATCTACAAAGTAGCACTCCTTTCACGTATCTACAAAGTAGCACTCCTTTAACGTATCTACAAAGTAGCACTACGTTCATGTAACTACTTAATTCAAAGCTTATTAACTTTCGTACCCATATCTTCAGCTTTGCTCTCAAACTCTTGCAGATTAGCAGCATACAGTGCAGGGAACGGAGTACATTGTACCTTAGTTTTCAGTACGATATCCGTGTCTTTCTGACTGACACATCCGATTTCAGCATCTCTACTGAGTAACATATTTAATAGATAGGATAGCCAACCCCCAAAACGCTGATTAATAGCATCATTATATATACATTGCAGATCACATTTTTGATGTTTTAATGATCTCCTATCTGGCACAGTGAAAAAACCATAGACGAACGTTAGGACATAGAGATACTTTACTTACATGAGATTCCGAAACACCCAAAGTGGCAAGTGGTAGTTCAATGGACCATTCGGATATTTTGATTAATATCAAGGAGATTCGGTTAGTCAAGAACGTAAAATCTCGTGTACGACAGTTGCTAGGCGATTTGGTGCCGTTGAACGGACTGGTTCAATTCCCGTTAGACTCAAGAATTTTGAAAGATATGTCATGTGTTCCTACTTCCATGTCCATGACTAGAATACAGGCTCTGTGAGTGAAATATGCTTTAGTATGAAACGAGCATTATATATGAATAAAAGTATGAGTTATCAACTACAACAGAACCGGGACAGTCAGTTATCACATTCTGAAGAACACATAAGATCGGAGCATCTATAGACTTGTCCGAAGTGCCGTGGTGATGATCTAACGGGTAACCAACCAACCAATTGACTAACTAACTAACTGACTGAATAGCTAACTAACCAAGAAAACCCCTGATAAATCTTTAACCTGCCTGGGCTACCATGATGATAATCTGACAAATAACTAACTGAGACACCCCCCACTTGAACTCTATTGGATTTATCCTGCAGGGAAACCTCTGGAATAAATCAAAGTGAAAAACTGACAAGAAACTAAATATAAACTGCGTTTTTTGGGTGTAATTTATAAAATTATAAATAAAGTAGGAGTGTTATCGGAATCTTGTAGTTGTTAAGATATCGCTGTGATAATTCGTTTAGTTTTCTTCAGTAATGCAAGTTTTAACCTGATCTCAGACTAGGAGACAGTGCACACATTCAAGCTTGAATTTGAGAGCTTTGGGAAAGGTAAAAGTGGTAGGTGTATGAGCGATGGAGAACTCACATACTAGTATCTATGAAATAGAATTGAGTCAGTTTTGGAAAGAAAATGTAGTCAATTCAGATCAAGACACGATATAGAGTTCAGTCAGTCTAAAGGAGAAGTAGAGTCAGTGCAGACCAAGATAAAATATAGAGTTGAGTCAGTTTGATGGAGAAGTAGAGTCAGTGCAGACCAAGATAAAAACTAGAGTTGAGTCAGTTTGATGGAGAAGTAGAGTCAGTGCAGACCAAGATAAAATATAGCGTTGAGTCAGTTTGATGGAGAAGTAGAGTCAGTGCAGACCAAGATAAAAACTAGAGTTGAGTCAGTTTGATGGAGAAGTAGAGTCAGTGCAGACCAAGATAAAAACTAGAGTTGAGTCAGTTTGATGGAGAAGTAGAGTCAGTGCAGACCAAGATAAAAACTAGAGTTGAGTCAGTTTGATGGAGAAGTAGAGTCAGTGCAGACCAAGATAAAAACTAGAGTTGAGTCAGTTTGATGGAGAAGTAGAGTCAGTGCAGACCAAGATAAACTTAAAGTTGAGTTAGTTTGTGCTCGTCTCTGGCCAATATGTCACGTTATAAATAAGCGTTCTAAATGACTCATTTGATTATTGACGTGGTTTTCATTGGTCATTCTATGATTATACTTTGTATGACAGTACAGCCAATGAAAATCAAGGGTATAGTCAAATCAGTCAATTTAATATGCTGAATCAGTCAGCAAGATTTCGTTGCAGACAATATTGGTAGGCCAATGTATTAGAAAAAGAGACAATACGATTACTATATGGTGTAAAGTGGAGTCAGTTTTAGATATTAAATAGAGTCAGTAAATAATAAAATAGTTAGTAGAAACAATAATCGGTATTCGTCTTCTACGTACCCACGCCCGCACAACCAACCACGAGTTATATTTTGCGTACATACACAACCACAAGTGGGTACAATTGCCACACACATTACATGATAAATGTCTATAAATCTCACAGGTAGGTAGGTTATGGTGACTAGACATCTCCTTATTTCTGGGATTGTCCCCCTTTTGTGGCTGTTGTACAATTGAAATTCAAAGTAGACGTTAAATTGTAATTTTTCCCCATTTCTGTCCCGTTTTGCCTCCTTATTTATAAGTGTGACATTACCGAAGCAGTTCTTCAAGGTTCTTGCGTTATACATTTTTAATTTTATTTCATGTCATATCGAGTATTTGTACAAAATTGAAGTTTCCCCTCTATGTTATATAAAATATATTTCCCGACAGTTTCCATTCTTTACAGGATGTTTACATAATACTTTTCTGAAGTTAATACAGTTTTAGGCACTAAGTCTCCTGTATGATGCCGAAAAGAACGTGCAATTTCAGTAGAAACATCAAAGAGCAATATCCCTTCTTGAAAGAAGACACCACACTACGCAAGTGGCAATGTACTGTGTGTCATTCCGTGTTTTCCATTGACAATGGCGGTCGTTACAATGTACAATAGCACTTGAAGATGCAGAAACAGAAAATGGCAGTCGCTGCTGGCAGTTCAACCCAAGGTGTTACATCATTATTTTACAAGACATGAGATAGGGCAGTTAACTAATAAAAGTCAGAGTCTAGCAGTCCAAGAAGTTCTGTTTGCATTTTTATGCAGCGAAACATAACCTTTCATGAGATCAATGGATTGTACGTCTGCAATAGTTAGAAATGTATTTGAAAAGAAATGTACATGTGGGCAAACGAAGTTCAAACCAATTCTAGTAAATGTCCTAGCACCGTTTGCAATGCGAGAATTAGACATAGAATTGAAAGAAGCTAAATACATTTCATTTATGGCGGACACATAAAACCATAGGGATTTGAAGTTGATACAGGTCCTTGTTAGGTATTTTATTCCGGATAAAGGCATCAAGGTGATTGAGTTTCAGAACATAATTGGGGAAACAGCGGAACTTCTCTTAGATCACATCTTGAATATTTTGCAGAAACATCAATTGACAGAAAAAAGGTTATTGGATTTTCCGGTGACAATTGTAACATCAACTTCGGTGGATACAAAATAGCGGGTTCCAACAATGCACATGCACGACTCAATAAAGTTCTCAATAAGAACATTCATGTTATTGATTCTGCAGCTCATATTGTCCAGAATAGTGTTCAGACAAGTGCTGATATGTTGCCAGTCGACATTGACACAATTGTGAACATAGTTTTTTCCCCAGTATTTTCATATTTACTCGATGAGAGTTCAGGAATTGAAGAATTTCTGTGAATTTGTAGAAATAAAATACAAACGTGTTCTTGGAATTATGAACACTGCCACATGTGAGTAGGTTTATTGATATATATGATGGACTCAAGTACTATTTTCTGTAATAAGATAAATGCACTACACTACGGAAAGCATTTTTTTAATGATAAGAATTCATTACTTTGGCTGCATTTCCTCCAAAGACATCTGAAAATACTCCCTGCAACAGTAACAAACATAGAAGATCAGAATATTTAGGCAACTGAACTGGCAGAAGAACTAGACGTGTTGAGACAGAACAACTGAACTGGCAGAAGAACTAAACGTGTTGAGACAGAACAACTGAACTGGCATAAGAACTAAACGTGTTGAAACAGAACAACTGAACTGGCAGAAGAACTAGACGTGTTGAGACAGAACAACTGAACTGGCAAAGAACTAGACGTGTTGAGACAGAACAACTGAACTGGCAGAAGAACTAAACGTGTTGAGACAGAACAACTGAACTGGCATAAGAACTAAACGTGTTGAAACAGAACAACTGAACTGGCAGAAGAACTAGACGTGTTGAGACAGAACAACTGAACTGGCAGAAGAACTAGACGTGTTGAGACAGAACAACTGAACTGGCAGAAGAACTAGACGTGTTGAGACAGAAAATAATGACCAGAAAAATAGAAAATAACCAAACACTCAAAATAGCATCAATTATTTCTGAACTTACAGATGAGGATGATTTGAATAAAAAAGTGTTCTAGGACACCACACATTTATTCTACAATACTTTCCTAGATTATTTAAATGAGTGGATTTACCATTTCCAAACTTTGAAAGCATTTCACTGGATTAAACTGGAGACTATAAACTTGGGCTGATGTTTCAACAAATTTAGAAGCCAGCAGTGATGTTGATATCAATATCATGAATATTATTGATGAAGATGAACTATTCGACGAAATCAACCACATAAATAATGTTACGAACAACAAGATAAAAGAATAGAAGGACACACACGCTGAAGTAGATACAAAGTGGTGTATCGTTTTTAAAGTGCTACAGGAAAAACACATTCTGTACAAAATCATAGTGCTAGTTGTTGGATTGCTTATGACGATTCCAGGAACCCACGCAGCTGTGGAAATCATTTTTTTCACTGATACGTTCTTTGTGGACGTTTGGAAAGAACTGTTTTATCATTAAGATGGTGAAGGCAATGATAGTGATAAAGACACACTTAAAGACCGTTTCATGCACATAATTTCACCATTGTACTTCTAGAGATTGGTACTGTTGTAAAAAAAACAGTAATTTATCCACATAAATATGTGAATGATGATGATACATCGTAGTGCAGTTCTTAGTCACGTGGACAAGTCTTATTTCTGTCAGTTATTATGTCATAATACTGTTATATAATAAAGATAACATGAATACGTCGTTGGAAAATGCAAGCCGCATCGCCAAAAACAGAGAAGGGTTCAGGAAGTTCATTGGGAAGACAACGTTCTGGAGAGAATACGTCACATGACAGACATACTGTTATGTCTATGCTTATAGTCTATACTACACAAGTGTCATATATATTGTAAGAAATAATTGTCTGAAATACTTTTAAAATGTTAAAGATTTTAATGACAAAACTTTATAATACACATCAGTTAAATATAATAAGGGAAACATAACGTGTTTAAATATGTTATATACTAATTGCAAACTATCGAATTTTTATGCTGCTTGTTCCCTTTTTGGCCTCTTTTTAAGGCTGACAAAAAGCCTAATGTCCCATTTTTCGGTCTAGGAAATATCTACCCTAAGGTAGGTAAAAAAAAGCAACAGGTAACTACAATTCTCGGTAAAAATGCAGTTTCGACCACCGTTGTGCTATATAACGTCACGGATTTCCCTTGAACAACCAATCATATTGATTCATGCCTTAGACAACTTTATTAGACACGAATTCTTAGAGAAGTAATTATTTATTCTAAACACTGATTCTAACCCTTCTTCCCCTCCCAAAAAAATGTATAAACTAATTCTAATTCTTTTACCCCCACCCCCACAAGTCAACAACGGTGGACGAAACGGCAGATGCGCCCAATTCTCAAACATACATACACGATAGGTGTCTACGAATACAAAAGTTACGTACAAGACAGGTGGGTATAATTCTCCAACATTCTCGTATACATTAGACAGCAAAATAATGATACTGAACTGAGAATGCCAGACATTTAGAGCAGAGAAACACGCAAACAGCTACACAACCTAGCAGACAAACTATCTCTCTAACCCGCCAGGTATAAACTACCGACAAGCTACCAGACGGGAAAGACAGTCCACACTGACTTCACAAATAAACCACACTAAAATACCAAACACGTGACCAACACCATCACATAAACAAACAATTCAGACACACGGACACGCATAGTCGACAAACATACAAGAATAACGTCTGTGAACATGAACAATGGAAACTACTCTGTGAGGCACACACAACCAGGATACTGTCCGCATCTCTATCTGTCACTTTTTGTTACCTGATACACTCTATTTACTTCAAACCATTCAATATCATTCTAATGATTACACTTAATCATTCAATATCATTCTAATGATTACACTTAATCATTAAATTCTGCTACTTCTTACAGCGGATTAATAGAAAAGACAATAGATAGATAAGATAGATAAGATTGTTAAGATGATAGATAGATGATAGATACGATAGACAAGATAATATATAGATCGATGATAAATAAGATAGATAAGATAATAAATATAGATGACGATAAGATAATGTATAGATAGATACATGACAGATCAGATTATCATGTGATAATGTATAGATAGATAGATACATGACAGATCAGATTATCATGTGATAATGTATATATAGATAGATACATGACAGATCAGATTGTTAATTTAATAAATAGGAAGATACGATAGCGAGATCAATAAATATATAGATATAAATATCAGCTAGACAGATATATAAGATGTGTAGATATATAAGCTATATAAATTTATATATGTAGATAAATAAATAGCTAAAGTGATGGATAGACCGTGAACTAGATAAGATCGAAAAATCGCGATGTTTAGAATGAGAGATGCATTTATTTACAATTTAAATATTTCTAAATTTGAAATAATGTGAATTTAAACAAGCGCAGTAACTGCTTTCTCCGTAGAAGTCCCAGACAGAATGTTTCGACCTGGTCCTAGAGACATACTGATGTAATCATTCTGACATTAGTTGCATTAGATACATACAAAACCCATTATGTTGACAATGATAACATTTAGAGTTCGAATAATGTTGTTAGTTGTAGCTGATGGTGTCGTCAAATTTGATATTGATGATTGTATTGGTGATGGACGCCTAACTGATGTTGTTAACTGATGTTGTTATGGTTGACGGGGATGTTAATTGTGTAGTCAGCGGTGTTTATGATGTCGATGTTGACGACGACTG